>OV121118.1:23399622-23872122 GCA_921293315.2 Nemurella pictetii
TCCAGGTTCACGGTGGCTGTCAGCACTTACATAGCTATGGTTACTCGGTGACGGGCTGGGCGATCTGGCCCTACGGCCTTTCCCTTTTCCTTTCATGTCCTTTGGTTTCATGTAATCGTATCTGTCCAGCGCGGAGGGATACGCTACACTTGCCGCGGTCGGGCAAACAACACACAAAAATGCTCACGCGGAGCACAAAAAAAAAAACTACGCGCACGAAAATAGTTCCACAACAAACACAGACATCAAAAGGCACAAAACACACGGCAATAAACACAAAGTTCTAACAAAACGTTATCGAGTCCAATCAGGATAATCACGTCCACATCCCACTTCTGAAATGTTAAACCCACTACTATTACTGGGGTGGCGGTGGATTCGGTCGCACACGCGGTAGCTACCCCACACGTTTCTCGGCTAACCGTTTAGCAAGTTATCACAAAACACAAAAATACTAACGAATAGAAAATAATTAACACAGGAACACACAACAAGATTGTCTGATGGTTTAAGCCACGGTGTGACGATGGTTTATTGATAGCGGTAAAAGCGATGGCAAACGATATGAAAAACTAACAAACAGTGAAGCGAGAACTCAGGGCGCACGGAGACCGGTGTTGTCTCGGTGGCCTACGGGTTTCAACTGGTGGTTGGTAATAAACATGGCGACATGCACCCCCTCACAATAGTCAAAATAGCAACTAAATACAATGTTGGTATGATACTAATAAATGGCAATATTCTAACACTAGGGAGCAACAGTCAATGGCTGGATTTTCGGCAGATATCTCTTTTGGTCACATGATACCCCTTATTTGAACTTCCCCTAATTCTTGCATTGTTAAAGTGAAATTGGAGTTATAAGTAGCCTTTGGCACTGCTCTTGTCGAATTAACTCTTTTTTTCATAGATTGATACCAATGATTTCTGCCAGCAAATAATCCTGGACATTTTTCTTAAGGGTTGCTTGTCGTTTTTTGCAGTCACAAATCATAATTCCAGTTTCAGGACACATTTCAGTAATTTTATCAGTTCTCGGAGAACGATGTTACACTTGCATAGAGATTAGAGACCCGATGATGGAATGAGTGCTCTTCCCACAGTTAAGCATGGCTATACGTATCTTGCTGAAGATTTCCATGCTTATGTGTTGCCAACTGTATTGAGTTTTTACTCGAACCAAAGCGCTTGATCATTGCCGATTTTATAAATGTTTTAAAATAGACTTTTTCATCTGCCCGCTGAGGACGAACCAGAAGTCTCTCCCAAAAAAGCTAATGGTCAGCAGGCGGAAAGGAAATTAATCTGGTTCAAATCGGCTTCATTGATCATAGATAGGGTGGTGGTTCCGTAGGGTTCTCCTATGGCCAAGGTGCGTCGCTGTCGGCAAGTGCAGACATGACATACGATTTTTTGTTGCCCCTAGCTACTTGGGCAGCAATACCTTGGGCAACGCCATCACGGGGCTCGCCAGCCGGCTCACCACGCAAGCGCAAGTCGAAAAGGTAACATACCTTGCTCTCTTCTCAAACTGTCGCTGTCCATTGGCACCGTCAGTTTTGCGCACATCGTGTCTCCGCGCGCCTTCAGTCTGTGCAGGGAGTGACCATTCCAAAAATATGAACACCTATTTGCACTTTCCAATCCTAAAGTTTAAAATTTTAAATGTAGACTTTTCATTGACTTGTGTCAGTTTGAAAATTTACAGATATTTTCCCTCTTAAAAACGACCGTCTATTTCATTGTGAATAATGACGCCATAGTCATTGGTTTTCATGAGAATACAACCTTTCTATTGGCTGGAAAAACATATCAACATAAAATAATTGATGAAAAGTGACGTCGGCACACATGAACCGCGTTTTCACCTCGACTCAAAATGTTCCATCTGGCGACACTTTTTCAGTGGGATATAAGTTAATTGAAAAACATCCACAAGAAATTTAAATGTATGTTTGGAATTGTGAGGCATTGCTCCATCAGTGTGCAGTGACTTAAAGCCATTCTTGAGTTGAGGAGGATTCCCTATTCACTGTGAAAAAGCCAGACGTTTTAAGTAATTTTCAAACCGATCACAATTTAATATAAGCGAAGCCCGGACATGAAATAAAACTGGTGGGTTTATCGGGGTTTCACGCAGAAAATTTATCTTTTTAAAATACTTTTCAGAGGAGAATTCCTTCTCCTCTATAAACAAAACGCTTATATTATTTAAATAAGGATATAACTTAAGCCGATTATTGGTCGACCATGGTTGATAAGCCTGCGCTAAACACTCATGACTTGCCCCAATTGCAGCTGAAGAAGTTCGCCGTGGACAACGCTGTCCTCCTGGGTACGACCAGCGCGCTGTCGGCAACGAACAAGGCCATCGAGGGCGCCGAGGCCGACTTGGCGTGGGGCGCGGCCAACTCTCAGACCATCCTCGACTGGATGACGCAGCGCGCTGCCAACAACGCGGCGCCCCACGCGCAAGCCGCCTCACTGCTGCTGCTTTCAGCGGTCGTCGCCGTCGCTTGCAGCGCGGGCCTGTGATTCCGTTGAGAGGCTGGGTCACAACAGAGGCGTCAACGCGTTGTCGTTGATATTTTAGCCGATTAGAGTCGATACGCGTAACAAAACAAAATGTTACGGAACGCGATTTCAACGGTGGTTGTCTTGGGGACCATGGTCTCTAGATCTACTGCAGCTGATTTTTTAAAGTTCATGCCTTGTCATAAGTGTCAAGTCTGACATCTGTCAGTGTGGACCAATACTTTGACATATTTTATTTAGAAATTTCGTTATTGACATGAATAATCGGATGTGCTAGGCAGGAATTGGAATATTTCTTGCAAATTGCATGGTATGGACGTTATGAAAGTCTTGTTTACTATCCAACCTGAATTTCTTGAAATGCGCGGACATTCAAACGCGCTTCGCCCGGATTGATTTCACATGGTACAACGTTAGCTTGTGAGCCGGCCTTTGGGAGATATTGTGGCGTTATAGGCATTAGTTTTTGTAACGAATTTCTTAAATGCTTATATAAATATTTTTATCTTATATGATTAAAAAGATTCCACATTGTTTATTTATTTCCCTATTATTTGCATGTCATGCATGCTGACCAGTGATACTTTATACACTTTACAGGCTGATCTCATCAACTCCTCCATCTCCTCGTGTATCCCATATGTCATCCCACGCGGGTCCCATCCAGAGGCGTCAGGCAAGACAATTTTCTGGGTGGGCAAAACAAAAAAGGGCATCTGGCGCCCCCCCCCCCCCCCCTCCCCTCTAAAAAGGGTGAAAAATGAAAAGGAATTGTGGTGCATAAATGGAGCATGGGCTTTGAACAGTTAATACAATCAGTAAAAATTCAATATTTTTTTGACATTTTTTGTTTTTTGCATTGTGCTCCTGTGAGCTTTCGTTTCTTTTCGTAATCACTATCACCCATGTCGTCGTATAGCTCGCGATGTGATCCAGACTGGCTTGGACGACATTGAACTGACTAATTTAGGCTTCGTTTCGAGTAAAGCATAATATAGTACTTACCCAAGGACGAGGCAAGGTAAGGGTTATGATCAAGTCTAGTTACAAGCAACAATACCTAGAAGTGATCCGATAAATTCCAAGCATTTCAAAGAATCCAGCTCCTTTCAATACAAAGTAGCCCGGTTTCAAATAACGCTTTATCAGATTGTCATTTTTTAAAGTAAAAATGACGAAAGGAGCTTATGCATGTTCATCTTATTATTGATAATACTAGCTATTAATAACGCAATTCAGCCACAATTTCTCGTATTAATATATATTTATATTTTTTTTAATGTTAGAAATAAAAAAATACGAATAGGCGCCTTTGGCGCCTACCCTCGGCCTCATTGGCGCCCTTTTCATAATTTCTGGGTGGGCAGCCGCCCACCCAGCCCACCTGCAGCTGACACCCCTGGCTCCCATCCCGCCAACATGAGTAAGCAAAGAAAATAAATTTAGTGATGGGTGCATATTTATTAACAAATTTGAATTTTTAAAGCGAGAGGTTTTCGTTAAAGAGCCTGGGACACATTATTTTACTATAGATACGCTCTTTTTTCATTCAAACAGAGCTTTTAGTCTTGGCCAACCACCCCAACCCGCTGGTCTGACAGCTTGGATAGCCAACCAACGCAGCAGATAAGCACCCTCTCCTCACTTCCCCCTCGTGTCAATATAAAATGAGAAAAAAATCCGTCACAAGACTTTGTGGCTTCTTGAAATCCCCTAAAGAGACTCATCTTAAACAAAAAGATCTGAAAAGAACTTAATAGCCCCTCACACAGAAAAGTTTTACATCCTTGGCCTAGCAAGCCAAGCGACACGACAAATAGTCGTATTATTGTGAAATAAAAACACAAAAACCAGCGCTGGTGCAAATGTGCAAACCTTTCCACAGTTAGTAATTTTAGGTTCATAATTTTTATTCTTGAAGTGTTAGCTATATTTAAGGCCTAAAAGCCTCATTCAACATCGAATCATAGTGAGACTGGCTATGGTAAAGCGTCGCCAAACACCATCGTTTTAAGACAAGTCATGACCGCACGTCGCGCATCGTGTCGAAGTAGGCCGTCATGGCGGCGTCGGCCGCTTGGCCACCTCTTCTGGCCAGACGACGGACACGATCCAGGGCAGGTAGTGGCGCACGTTCGTGTAGAGCGAGGCGGAGAGCGTGCCGCCGCCGCACGACGACACGCCGAACGACGTTAGGCCGGCCACGTTGTACATGCAGTAGTACGGCTCGGACATCTTGCTCTGCACCGGGCCGCCCGAGTCACCCTAGAACCACGCCAAGCCGGTGTCAGCAGGCTTCGACGGTTCGAGGGAAGCAGCCAAGCCGCCGATGCCAACTGGCTGCTAATACGGCGGTGCTGCTGAAAATCTCTGCTCTTTCTGTCTATCTACCTATCTCTCGGTGTTCTGTTGCTGAAAGCACAACACTTACAAGTTGGTGGCATTAGGTATGGGTGAGGCAAGAGGCGTGAAACCGTCTTTATAGAAAGACCATACAACAACTTCAAATCAAGAGAGGAAAAAAACTGGAATCATTAAAAATACGCCTATCTGGTTTATGGAAAAATCAAGTTACGGTTGTTGTAGATGTAATTTATGCTTAGTACCAGGGTCGGCCATTGCAGCACAACAATTGAGGTCAGATTGTTTCATAACTGGCCGCTCTTCCAAAATCCTTCCATTTATAGGCGCGGATAATTTTACATTCACTTCATTTTCACCTACAGCCCTACTTTTTACTTATGCAAATTAAAATGCAAATAACAGCAACACGTGTGCTAAAGACAACAACTAGAGTGTCTGCTAAGCGTATTACCACCGATGGTAGCAGAGGAGTAGGTACCTGGCACGAATCCTTTGACGTATCGATGTTTTGGATGCAGAGCATGGACTTGCGGTCGATGCCACGCAAGAGCTTCGGGCCGCCTGTGAGGAATTTGTAGAATTCGTCGCACATCTCAAACGGCGCCAGGTAGAGGTCGACCTTCATCAAGTCGGGCAGCGTCTCGCCGTCTGCAACACAAGCCATGACACTCGGTTTCGCCAGCGCCTCCGCTGCCAATGCCAGGGCTTCCGTCAGCTGCTTTCTTGCAAGCCTCCGAACTTTGTGACAAAACAAGGAAAATTTGGATGAAAAGCTGCAACAATTTCAGATATACCCATTCCAAACCACAGAAACACCTGCCACTAACGGCAGAAACAGGCAGAAATTCCACCGAATTAAAGTGTCTGTCGCCTTTATTTAAGTCCCGGCAAGTTACGTCCTCTCACATTGCCAGGCGAGTTGTGTTTCGGCCTAGTATTTAATTCATCCAAATTCAATTGTAACAATCATGAAAAGTTAGACTCTAACAGGGGCGTGCAGTCTAGGCTATGCAAACTAGGCACTGCCTAGTCTGGATTTTTCACAGCTATAGCAGTAATAATGGAAATATTTTATTTTATTTTATTAATACAGTTTTGCTTCTATTGTAGAGATATTTTGGAATTTTTTTCCTTTTTATGTATTGAAGGACGCATTTTAATATTATATCCTATTTGTCGTTTCGCGTGCGCAACCATCGATGTGGTCTGAGCTTTGCAGCAGCGTGCTCTTGATGACGGCGCCCAAAATGCATCCCGCGTTGTGCGGGATAATACATGGGCGGGGAGGGAGGACGAAAACATCTCGCAATGATCTTGGCTATCCTGGACTAGTCGACACCTGAGGTAGATGCTTCGCGTTCTGATTGGACACCGCCAACGATGAACGTGACGCGTTGTACAGCGAGTCCTGCTAGTCCCACGTTTCTCAGCTACTTGTCGCTTTAGACAACACATGTTCGCGCTATTTCCTTCTTATAAAGTGCAATTTTGGACATTAATTTTGAGCTCGTGTGATCAATCATCATGGCGAAAACATGGTTAATGTTGTAACAATGCAACAATATAACAATTATAGATTTGAGAGAAGATGAACTCTTTCATCGATGACATGCGATTAAACAGGCAAGTTCAGTCACTTGTGCAAGTCTCCCATTTGCGATTTGTGTGGTGGCGATTTTTAATATCTCTTGGGGAACATCTCAATCAGTTTTAAATCATCTACAACTTTACATCTAAATGGACTTACTGGAAATAATGACGAGAATTACTAGCTCCATAATCCGCATGCTACTTGGTCAAACCCGAAGCATCATGGGACAATAGGGTCATCGTTGAATCTTGGAGCATTGCGCAGTACCAGGAATTTAAAGCTGTGCTCAGAAAATATTATGCAGTTCTAAGATTGCACATCCTAACCTGCATCTCCAAAGCTTAGTTACAGCACGATTGAAAATAAGCCGAGTGTCTTATGAAAAGATGCCGATCTTTCACTATGTGTATCATGGGGTGCAGGGGGGGGAGAAATTTCGCGTGCACGCATCGTAGGGGGCACATTTAATTTACCCTCTGCCTAGTCGGACTCAAAACCCACCGCACGCCCCTGGACTCTAACGCTTACCCTAAGTTCCGAGCGTGTCATCCTCGCCGCACAGGCGCTGGTTCCCTTCTGCCCAAACCCTGACCAACACGAGCACACCTGGGCCACTCGGATATTGCTGGCGCTTACACGAAACATTCCTTATCTGTCACACGTCAGCTCACCTGAGCCGCAAAGTGCACCCCTACATTTCGTAAAAATACTGAGCTGTGAAGATTGTTCAAAAAACATCAACAATCACAACGAGCTATAGCTTAGCGTTCTGACGATGGGTTTTTTTAAATTGTCTCTTGAGCCTTTGGAGGAAGCCCGTCACAAAAGCAGGTTTACCAGTGACGTTGAGCCCCCAGCCAGTGACGTCGAACGCGGCGCCATGTTTGCCAGGCCGCACGGCCGGGTAGTGCTCCATGCCGATGCAAGCAGGCCGCATGGAGGAACTGAACTTCAGTTCGCCGGCCAGCTTCAGCAGCGCTATGTCGTTGTAGTGCGCCGGCGCGGCGTACGCCGGGTGTTTGATGATGGCGACCACGTCGCGCAAGATGGCGGAGGGGTCGGTAAGTTGCGTTGCGCCCAGGAGCACGCGTTTCACAGAGCTGCGCGAGGGACACAAGAGCAATTAGGCTCCATGCCCCAACGGCACACGTCTATTTGCCGAACATCCTTTGGTTCAAACCTTGCAGGTTTAACCTTGCAACCATTCCTTGTCAAATTTGGATTTTAGAGACTTTATTTATTGTGGTGTTTAACGGCGTGTCAGCGACTTGGCTATTTGCACCGGCCAGCTGGTTTTTTAATGGAAAAAACTTTTATTGGAAGTATCATATACAATCTGCTGACAAATATAAACACAACTGTGTCATTTAAATCATAAAAATCGAGAAATAGCAGTTTTTTTCATTTTGATGAGAAATCTTGGTTATGCAAGAGCCGCAGATGTTTGTGGCCATTTTAATCCGTGGCTACTTATTTTTACTGCCACACATTGTTATGCTTATGATTATCTTCTCGGATTACAGACTGTCCAGTCTACAAAATACTCCAAAATACTTAAAATGTATTCTATCTTCTCTTGTTAATCTTTGAACGCACTATCGGGTACCACAAGGACTCACCCCCCCATATGGTAGGTATACGTGCAGTGTCCAGCCGTCAGCACGAAGTTCTCGCTGATGAGACTCCCGCCGCACAGCCAGCTGTACGTGCTGTCGTCAACTGAGAAGCCAAGCGCCACCTGTCAGCCAGACATTTTAGCCACGCTCTCCCGGCAGCAACAGTAAAAAATAAAACTACATGCAAATTATATGCAATTCCTAGCAAAAGAAAATATAAGTTAAGCAGTGTACTTTTCAATCATGATATTAAAACTGTAGAAAATCATGCATTGCTTAGTGACAAAAAAAAGCCAGTAATTAAGAGTGTTGGAGAAAAGGCTGATAGAAGCGTGTGACAGTGTGAAATTGCAGATTTTCACCGGGTTCGCCACCATGCTAGACCTCATCGCCTAATTCCTCAATCCCCAACAACTACGGATACTGCCAATTTGACGGCCGCAGCAAGCAAGAAGATCGGCATGTTCCACACTCCTGATGACAACGCGTGCAAGCAGAGGCTGCATCGACCCATCTGTCATCCTCCACTGTCATCAGCTGGACAAGCCAGCGGCATGCAACGATGCCAGGGGCCGCAACAAGCAATTCTTACAACCCGCTCTGAGCTTCCAGCATTTCTAGTAGCGGTATTCGGAAGCAGTGGCGGTGGCAGCTCGAGGATCGAGGAGCAGCAGAACCCACCATGTGCGGGAACTCCCCCTTCTTGGCCTTGGTGCCGCCCGAAATCAGCGCTTCTCCCAGCATCAAGCAATCCCGCTCCCGGACCGGAATGATCTCACCGGGCAACAGGGTGTTGACATAGGAGAGCTTGTATACGTATTCGCTGTATGCCGCGCACTCTGAAAAAACAACGTTTTACTTACTCCACAACTAGAAGCTATCATTTACTGAAAAGGTTATGCTCATTCAAATGAAAACCATTCTTAGCATTAGCAATAAGTTTAGTTTCCGTCCCGTTCTAATGAAATCAATCTGAAGTTCGTCTTTTATCCATCACAAATATTAAAACGTTTTCTTTCTTGTCCATCTCAAATATTCTTTCAAAACATACCAAGGGAATGACAACACCTCACAGAGTGAAGCCGGCAGGCTTTTTAAGAACAGCCATGCAATGGCTGACTTACTCTCCATAGCAATTCGTTTGGCATCTTTAGAAGTGGGCAGCTGGACCATTGACGACTTGTTCGCGTGCATAGGGGGAACCACCGGAGGCTTCTTCTTCCCAGGCTTCTCCATCGTTACTGGGGTACTAAGGGATGGTGTTGATGGAGTTGCCGTGGGCGGCGGCTGGGACTTCCTAGACGACAAGAGACAATCAAGCTCAAAGCAGGCCATTACAATTGTTGATACATTTGGCAAGTTTGGTCTTATCGGGGAAAAGGAGGAGAATATTGAAGGCCGGAGGCGACTCGGTAGCCACTCCTCGGTCAGCATGGCGTCTAGGGAACCAACACAAAACATGGAGAAAATTGAGCCGATACGCTGGAAAGGGGAGTTATGGGCAGCGATTGGAAATGAATCAATTTTCAGAAAGAAATTGTATTAGTGGGTCGTTGACGTGCCCTAGGCTCCGTTAGTTGCAACTTTGAAAAATTGCATTGTTCAATCCTACCATGATGAAATTTTTGAAGTTAGTATGTGTAGGTAAGTTCCATCGGTCTTTTCTTATTCTAGTTATTACCACTTCCTCTTCGAGGATTCGTCATGCTGATGGCTGGGAAGTGGATTGTTTTTAAGAGGCTGGCTTTCTCACGGTACCAATCTGCTTCAGGTTTCAAAGAGAAGTGAGAAGTGAGCTTGACGCCTCGTGCTCCTCGTCCCACTTTCCACCTGTCACTTAAGTATAGCTATAGGCAGGACGTACGTTCGCGCGGTCCACACATAAGGCTTGCGCGTTTTCCGTGTAGCGACCACGCTCTGGGGCGTGGCGACCACGCTCTGGGGCGTGGCAGCAGCCTCCGGAGGGGCGGGGCCAGACTGTGCACAACACACGATGCGCGGCGGGGGCGGAGTCTGCCCGGCCAAGCAGCGGTTGCTATTGGTCGCTGTGGCACCGGCGCAGAACGACTTGGTCTTGCAGTAGACGCCCCACGTGCCCGGTTGGCCTGGAGAACAAAGCGCGCCTGCGCCAAATGCACCGGTTAGAAGGCTTTTTCACTTGTTGGCAGGCGTTCCCTTGCAGTCGCTCGCAGATAAACACAAAAGCTTGATTTGCACGGACACAAGTCCAAGTCTTGTGTCTCAGGCTTCATTGCAAGTTTTTCACACTTGTGCATACAATGATGATATATTAGACAGGGCCAAGCAATCGTCGGCTGAGTGCACTGATCTCAATAATCTGCAAAGCGCATTTTTGTGAGCCAAGGTCAGTGAAAGTGAAGCCAGATATTTGCCATTGTGGTCACCCCAATCATGTGGAAATATTCAAAGCCAATTAAAGCTGTCATACCGAGAATTATAAAATGAAAAGATTCCTGCTATTATCAAGTCGCTTCTACGTCTAATTTATACCTTTCATATATTACTAGGCATGTGAATTTGTTAAAAATTGTAAGTAGCAGAAGGTGTCCCAAAGTGGATCAATATGGCATCAAAGTCTCTATTCGACGTGCTATATCCAAGCTATTGAGATCAGTATAGCTGAGTGCTTATTTTGTTCTTACTCTATTTCTTGGGTTTTCTACATCAAAAGCAAAAAAAATATTGATTATTAGAAACGAAATATCAATTCCAAAATTTACATCCGTACCGGGATTCGAATCCGGATCATTGTCTATCCCGGACACTGCACTAACCAATTGTGCTATACGGACGACCAACTGTGGAATTGATATTAAGTTTATTTGAGTTGTTGGGCTCCATGGAGATAGATTCAGGACTATGAGTGACCATAGAAGGCGGTGAATCTAGTGACGCTATGCTGCGATCACACACCAACAAACTCGACTAACCCCAATTATGACTTTGGGTACGCTTGTATTAGTGTGAATTTAATCCTAAATGCAAATACTCGTTGCATGGACGGTAGATAATGATTATTAGAAACGAAATATCAATTCCAAAATTTACATCCGTACCGGGATTCGAATCCGGATCATTGCCTATCCGGGACACTGCACTAACCAATTGTGCTATACGGACAACCAACTGTGGAATTGATATTAAGTTTATTTGAGTTGTTGGGCTCCATGGAGATAGATTCAGGACTATGAGTGACCATAGAAGGCGCTGAATCTAGTGACGCTATGCTGCGATCACACACCAACAAACTCGACTAACCCCAATTATGGTTTTATTTCCAATTTGTTTTTGTAACAAAAATTTCAGTTATCAATTTTCCAAGATTGAAGAAGCCAGGCAGAGGCCTAGCCAAACGTCGGGTTTTTTAAATCAAGTTGTTTCTCATTCGTAGCATTAGCCCCAATCATGTGATTTAATCAATCTTTGGGCTACGAGAACAAAGAGCATAATGTTTATAAATATAAATAACACAAGCTGTTAAATAAACATACCAGTGAGTCCAATAAGGTGCAAGGGCTGAAGGGAAAGGGATGAAAATCCCAACGGGATCCTCACCATGGTGGTGATCGTCCTCAATGACGACCAATGTGGACATTGCTTGTATTTGTATTTGTTTATTATGCTTTTGACGAGTACAGAGTCTTCGTATGAGCCTAAATCTAATTAAATATACTTTGGTTGATAGTGACTAAAGGCAGGGTGGCTTAAATATAATAAAGTTTATCTTTGTTTATCAGAACTATTAGAGGTCATGCTCAGAAAATGGAAACCATCTGCATTTCAGGGAGTTGTTTCAAAATGTCTAAATAAAATGCCTGAACAGGATGTTTTAATTACCACTCCCATATGCCTCTAGCTTGAGAAAAAGAACAATCGAACACAAGAAATAAATGTGAATTGTGAACTGAAAATTGATTTGGCATCATTTTGGTAATCGTAATGACTACTAGCGCTGAGCAGTCAAGGTTTTTCTACATTCCTAAATTAAATAAGCTTTAGCGGCCTATGATGGCAGTGGTCATGGAAGTGAGATATAGGTTGTTGTGAAAAGTGATTTTTTTCAGTAAAGAGTTGATTTGGAAAAAGTTGATTGAAAATGTCATCCCAAATAGCTCAAGTTAAGGAAAGTGGATATAACTTCAGAAGTGGAGATGAATCACGTACTCTCAACTGGTTCTAGATTTAAAAGACGTAAAACTCTTTGAAATTCTGTGTCCAGGACCAGAATGGCAAAATAAATGTATTTTCAAGCCCCAATTTAATGTAATCGCAACACATCCGTTTCCTGCCGGCACCAGGAAGCTTGATCCCGGCAAAAGCTGGCACAGACCTCTTGATGACTAAGTAATATAAGTTCAAGGCGATTATTCTATGAGTGTGTAAAACAGTTTCCTTCGTAAAGTACTTCTTGACAAAAATCTTGTTGTTAAAGTACTACCTCTTACCGTTATAGGAACTAAATTTTACGCAGAACCTCACAGAACCAATGTGGTTTAGAGGAAAACTGACCTTTTAATGTTTTATGCATATTATGATATTACCTATCCAAAGTTTCAGTCAAGATTTGATCAAATATAAATACCAAGTTTACCACGTGCATAGATGGCGGTCATATTTTATCATTTGGGTTGTTCCAGAGAAATTAGAAAGTAATAACTATGGAGAAGAGAGGAACTACCTCACCTGATATTTGGCACTAATCAACAGTTGTGCTTTATAGAATCATTTAAAATCATAGGTTCCCACATTCATTACGCTGATTTCCCCAATTATCCTGGGATGACAGCATGTAGCTTTATAAATAATATGTGTCCTGTGTTTGGAAACTGACAACTGGCAACATTGAGCAGGCAGAAGCAGGTTGATACCGCTCTATAGCAGAAAATTTGTCCGCTGTCTGGTCGCGGTATGTCAGGTGTCGAAGGCAAAGTTGCCAATATCGCTCCTTCATCTTACTTAGGTTGACAAGGACTGATTAATTTGAAATATTAAAAAGTAAAAATTAAAAATAAGTAATTGGATGTGTAAGCCTTCATGGATCGACTTTTTTTAACGATAATGCTTGCATATAAAATTAACGCTTTTGTCAAAAGGTTAGCCCCTATAGTCATAAGAATTTTTACTCTTGTAATGAAATAATTAATTGAAAATTAATATTTAGCTCTAGGTACATTAAAAACTTACGAAAGTTAGCAAAGGAAAATATTTTGCAGTAGAAATATGTATTGATGTTAAGAGGATATTATTTTGATGTTTTATGAAACACAAGTCGAGAGGGTATCAACTGACCGAAAAAAAAACTGACCGAAAATAAAAGTGACCGAAAAAAAAACTGACCGAAAAAAAAACTGACCGAAAATAAAAGTGACCGAAAATAAAACTGACCGAAAATAAAACTGACCGAATTTCATATTTATGAACGTTACTGTACGGAGACGGTGGTGTGGGAATGTTACTAGCCGTTCAATACAAACAAACCGTCGGAAAAAAAAACTCGCCGAAAAAAAACTGACCGAAAAAAAAACTGACCGAAAATAAAAGTGACCGAATGTATGAAATTGGCTAAGTCAAATAGCATTGGTCTTATGGGACTACGAATTTTACCGAGGCTAGCCGGATATACCGGGCGATGGACGCAGGTAGAACGAGGGCGCCCGGTGAAGGAAATCTGGTCGTGATTTCGGCTATGTCCAATAACATTGGTCTTATGGGACTACGAGTGTTACCGAGGCTAGACGGATATACCGGGCGAGGACGTAGGTAGAACGAAGGCACCCGGTGAAGGAAGTCTAGTCGTGATTTCGGCAAACCGTTGGAAAAAAAAACTCGCCGAAAAAAAACTGACCGAAAAAAAAACTGACCGAAAATAAAAGTGACCGAATGTATGAAATCGGCTAAGTCAAATAGCATTGGTCTTATGGAACTACGAATTTTACCGAGGCTAGACGGATATACCGGGCGATGGACGCAGGTAGAACGAGGGCGCCCGGTGAAGGAAGTCTAGTCGTGATTTCGGCTATGTCCAATAGTATTGGTCTTATGGGCAAGAATAAAATACGAAAAAAGGCGGAATTCTGTTTAACATGGTGGCTTATGGGAGAACAGAAAAATTGCAAAGTTCGGACTGGGGGACATTTGCCGGATATTGAACTATATATTTATGGATAGCCCAAATGATTGTGCATCTTTTTTAAATTGTAGCTTTTTCTTTAGAAATTGAATTTTCAAAAGTTATAACGATTTCAAAGTACCAAAAAACTTAAAATCGCCATAAAAAGAAAATTTATGGTTGGATTTGTTTCAAATTTCTAACATAGGTAACAGACCAAAACAGATGTGTGATTTTGCAATTTCATTCAAATCCATCATCGGGAAAAAAAAACGTTTTGAAGTCTCCGAAGTTTCATCAAACATAGGTAACCCCCATCATTTAATCTATGTCTTGGCTATTATCTCGATTTTACGAAAACTATTTCTTAAGTGATGAACGGAATTGAATGAAATTTTAACTGAGAGTACAAAATAGATGGGTGAGCTTAAAAATAATTTGTCGGAAAATTCGTTTGGAAAATTTGGCCACAAGAAAAACTTTATCAGTAATAGCTTGATTAGTAAGGATGCGATCGAGCTGAAATTTTGAAGGAGCATCCATGTAGTGATTTGTCAGATTTTTTTATAATGTAAAGAAAATCGTTTGGATAATTCGGAAAATATAAAATAAAATATAATTTTTACCTTTTTTGATGTTGTGATAGCGGAAAAAGTTAAAAGTGCATATCAGTAGTTAGCCCTTATTTATTCACTTCTTTTTTATAGAGTAGTCTTTTCCTAAAACATTGAATTTTAAAGAGATATACGTGATTTAGTGTGTCAGTCGAAATTCCGGCCAAGTCAATTAAAATGGGGGGAACGAAATATTGCAGAGTGTGGGTGTTACGATTGTTGCCGAATACGATTAGTTCGTTAATATTTCAACGAACGATGATATTCACCACCGAAAGTGCGTTTTATTTGCTGCTGAATTCCACATGTAAAAATGTAGACGGTTGTTCTCGTGGTGAGTGCAAGCTAACAAAGAGACGCGTGCCAGCCTTGTGCCAGCAGCTAGAGGGTCGCGTCTCGAGTGAACAATCACAATGCCAGGTACCACAACTTATTGACGAATGTCAGAACCGGCAGAGAATAAGGGTTAGCGTTATTTAAACAACGTTACCTGACTGCACCATTACTGAAAGATGAAATCGAGGAATACAAATGATGTTATAATCATCGGAGTATTACATTTTCAACAGATTTGCATTTTTATTTGAAGATGCACACAGTTCGAATCATCGCCGTAGGACAATGATAAGCTATAGATACAGAATCAACACAAGACATCCTTCACGGGACGCACTCGTTAAACCTGACCATCGGCAGGTTTATGCGACGAGCATCGGCAACAATCGTAAGCCAAATAACTCAATTGATTTTATATTATTTTAGGTGTGTATTAAACATATCACCGGCATATTAAACTAAAACATTTCGTCAAAATCTAACTATTGGAAATAAATCGATTTTCCCGAATTACCCCATAAGCCCGTGTTAATTGGCTTAGCCGGAATTTCGACTGACACACTAAATCACGTATATCTCTTTAAAATTCAATTCTTTAGGAAAATACTACTCTATATAAAGAAGTGAATGAATAAGGGCTATCTACTGATATGCACTTTCAACTTTTTCCGGGGGAGCTGAATAACGCCATATGGAATAACGCCATATCGGCCACTTTCTGTTCCACCGGAATAAAGCCATAAGTCGTATGGCGTTATTCCAGTGGATTTATCTCATGTTGTATGATGGCTTTGTTCCAGTAACAGCTGCACTGTAGGTACTAACGCCATCCAAGCATATGGCGTTAATCCAGTGGATTTATGCCATGTTGAGTATGGCTTTATTCCAGTAAAATGCCCAGTCATTGCAAAATCGGACAACTGTTATGGTCTGTTATCTATTTTAGAAATTTGAAACAAATATAACGTGAATTACTTTTTTTATTACGATTTTAGGTTTTTTGGTACTTTGAAATTGTCATAACTTTTGAAAATTCAACTTCTAAAGAAGCAGCTCCTTTAAAAAAAAGATGTTCATTCACCGGGGCTATCTATAAATATATATTTTGATACCCCGAAAATGTTCCCCCGTCCGAACTTGCAATTTTTCGGTACTCCCATAAGCCGCCATGTTAAATGACAGCCGCAATTTCCGATCGAAACACTAAATCTTCAATAACTTCCTTAAATTCAATTTCTCCGCAAAATTTAATCAGAGGTAAGATATGCGCATTTACCGGGGCTATCCATAAATATGCGGCACGACTCCCGCTAAATGCCCTTTCGCCCGCACCATCGATTACCCTGCACGCGCTCACATCTCCAGTAAGAGCCCATGTTAATTTATGCAAAACTAAATCCTTTATATCCCTTTCAATTTCAATTTCTAAAGAAAAGTTCACAAGTAATAAAAAATGCGTATTGATAAGGGCTATCCACCGATATACCCAAACCTACCTTACCATTATCACAACATACTAAAAGAGTTAATAACACATATTTTCTTTTATATTTTCCGCATTTTCCGAACGATTTTCTTCAAACTCTTATTAAATCTGCCAAATCACTATACGGATAAACATTCCATATTTCAGCTCGATCGGATTATAGCTTATCGTGTCCCCTAACTGATAAGGTGGTTTTTATTTTTTTTGTGGCCAAATTTTCCAAACGAATTTTCCGACAAATTATTTTTAAGCTCACCCATCTATTTTGTACTCTCAGTTAAAATTTCATTCAATTCCGTTCATCACTTAAGAAAAAGTTTTCGTAAAATCGAGATAATAGCCAAGACATAGGTTAAATGATGGGGGTTACCTATGTTTGATGAAACTTCGGAGACTTCAAAACGTTTTTTTTCCCGATGATGGATTTGAATGAAATTGCAAAATCACACATCTGTTTTGGTCTGTTACCTATGTTAGAAATTTGAAACAAATCCAACCATAAATTTTCTTTTTATGGCGATTTTAAGTTTTTTGGTACTTTGAAATCGTTATAACTTTTGAAAATTCAATTTCTAAAGAAAAAGCTACAATTTAAAAAAGATGCACAATCATTTGGGCTATCCATAAATATATAGTTCAATATCCGGCAAATGTCCCCCAGTCCGAACTTTGCAATTTTTCTGTTCTCCCATAAGCCACCATGTTAAACAGAATTCCGCCTTTTTTCGTATTTTATTCTTGCCCATAAGACCAATGCTATTGGACATAGCCGAAATCACGACTAGACTTCCTTCACCGGGCGCCCTCGTTCTACCTGCGTCCATCGCCCGGTATATCCGTCTAGCCTCGGTAAAATTCGTAGTCCCATAAGACCAATGCTATTTGACTTAGCCGATTTCATACATTCGGTCACTTTTATTTTCGGTCAGTTTTTTTTTCGGTCAGTTTTTTTTCGGGGAGTTTTTTTTTCCAACGGTTTGCTGAAATCACGACTAGACTTCCTTCACCGGGTGCCTTCGTTCTACCTACGTCCATCGCCCGGTATATCCGTCTAGCCTCGGTAACACTCGTAGTCCCATAAGACCAATGCTATTGGACATAGCCGAAATCACGACCAGATTTCCTTCACCGGGCGCCCTCGTTCTACCTGCGTCCATCGCCCGGTATATCCGTCTAGCCTCGGTAACACTCGTAGTCCCATAAGACCAATGCTATTTGACTTAGCCGATTTCATACATTCGGTCACTTTTATTTTCGGTCAGTTTTTTTTTCGGTCAGTTTTTTTTCGGCGAGTTTTTTTTTTCCAACGGTTTGCCGAAATCACGACTAGACTTCCTTCACCGGGTGCCTTCGTTCTACCTACGTCCTCGCCCGGTATATCCGTCTAGCCTCGGTAACACTCGTAGTCCCATAAGACCAATGCTATTGGACATAGCCGAAATCACGACCAGATTTCCTTCACCGGGCACCGAACGGTTTGGCATGTTGGAAACACCGGTTCTCGTGAGATCACCGAAGTTAAGCAACATCGCGCTGGGTCAGGTGTTTGATGGGTGACCATCATGCACATGGTCAGTTCTGTTCGGGAGAGAGGTTGGAGGGTTTGAAGTTAGTACAACAACTTTACTCGCCTTGCTTATCAACCTCTCGACAGCACGGATTAGTGGAGGAATCCTGTTGTTCGAGTTGTACCGTCCTTCGGAAGGGACGTAAAGCCGGTGGTCCCCTTGGTGCTTTTCGACAGGAGTAGGCTACGTGCCGGCACCGGGTTTCCCCTCCTCCCTTCTAGACTAGGTTAGGTTCATCATCACCCTCATCATCACCATTTCATTCACCGACGCCATTAGACCAGTGCCAAAGGGCCAGATGTCAAAACAGTGCGTCGTTAAGCACCAATAATCAATCTTCACCGGGCGCCCTCGTTCTACCTGCGTCCATCGCCCGGTATATCCGTCTAGCCTCGGTAAAATTCGTAGTCCCATAAGACCAATGCTATTTGACTTAGCCAATTTCATACATTCGGTCACTTTTATTTTCGGTCAGTTTTTTTTTCGGTCAGTTTTTTTTCGGCGAGTTTTTTTTTCCGACGGTTTGTTTGTATTGAATGGCTAGTAACATTCCCACACCACCGTCTCCGTACAGTAACGTTCATAAATATGAAATTCGGTCAGTTTTATTTTCGGTCAGTTTTATTTTCGGTCACTTTTATTTTCGGTAAGTTTTTTTTTCGGTCAGTTTTTTTTTCGGTCACTTTTATTTTCGGTCAGTTTTTTTTTCGGTCAGTTGGCGTGTTCCCGTCTATGTCTGATACAAGTCACATGATCAATTGCTAGAGGTACCTACTTGAAGGAAAAAAGGATATGAATTTGTTGTTTTGAGGCAACCTGAAGTAGATGATGGTTATTTAGCAGAGATGAAGGTGATTCCAGGTCTTTTGAGAGATATTCAAGGGATCACATCTGGAAGTTGAGTGGGTTGCTACTTCTGGTGCAAAGAGATGGCAATGGCATTGAATGGGACATTCTGATTTCTGTTATCTGCTATAGTGATAAAAACAAATTGACACATATGAATATGAATTGCTACCATAGCTGGATTTCCCAAGAAAGATGTGTGATATATAATTTTATTTACTCTATCCTTAAAAAGAAATATGAAAAAAATTTGGGGCATTTTAAAACAAACGAAGCAATAAATTGGAGATACCACACACAAATCTTTTGAGTTATTTAAGTTTTTTTTTAAATATTAACTTATTTAATTATGTGAGTTAAAAACAAGAAACAAAGAGAGGGAAGGCCTAGAGAAGTATGGATCATGTAGGAAATGTTCAAGAGAGGAGTGAAGAGAGGGAAAACATTGTAGAAGTAGAAATATGGTGGAAAAAGAAAGCAAAGTGGAAAGCAAGTTAGTGTGATTTGAATCTGAATGCAAGTACACGTTGCTTGTACCTACCTACTATAGGTAGTAGTACCTATGTATCATTAGAAACAAAATACACGTTCCAAAATTTGTATCCGTAAGTGAGTTGCCGATCGATCGAAGGGATAGGAAGATGAAGGAGCAGAAGAGGTAGAAGCAAGGAAATAAGTTGTTATTCAATGGTGGACTCTTGCAGAAACTCTTTTATGTCTTTCTGGTTCTAAAAATGGAAAAATAAATAAAATATTAAAAAAAAATTCAAACTTTCTCTGGAGGCTTTTTGATAGATTGGCCGATGGACAAGTGTGGTTTCGAGTCACATGGCTTTCATTCGGGTTGTATTAAAAATCTAGGTTTGTTCTTTCATAAAGTATTGATAATTTGGTGAAAGGTTAATTACCTCACCTAGGACCCCTCTGAGATAGTTGATGCGACAGATGAAGGTACAGGGACGACGAGAAAGTTAGCGAGGAAGCACCTTTGACGAAGAATTGAAAGAGTGATTGTGAATGGTATAAAGTTTGGTATCAAAGAGTATACGGTTTAAATTATTTTTCCTCGTAAAAAACTTGGCGCCCAACGAGAATGTTATAGGTGATAGGCCGCATCCCGTGCAGACCACGAGGACTCACCCAGCACCTTGTCCTGCTCGCCAGCCGCGGCGGCAGCGGCGACGCACGCAGCCAGCAACAGCCCCAACCTGCCCCAGAGAACCAACATCGTCGACTGCTGCCAGAGCCGGATGCCAGTTCGCCGCATCCCTTCCGTTGGCCGCGCAATCGCTTGCTTGTTAACTACAGCTCGTTGTACTGCCTCGTGTCGTACATAGCAAGCATCCCAGTTTACATCGCTGAGTAACGTTTTAAAGCAACCACCCTCCGATTGTGTCACACTCAAGCATGAACAACAATATTTGAAACAAACAGACGCTCAATCAAAAATTACATATATTTAATAAGATATTAATATCTAATACAAACTAACCTCCTAACTGGCTCTACGATCTAATGTAAAATTAATTAAAAACTATGCGATACTACCGCGGTGTGAGTGTGACGCTGGACACGGGTTCGGAGAGGACGCTTGGTTCGACCACTGGTAGTGCTCACGGGGAGGCGTCGCGTCGGCGGCGTAGTCAGCAAAGCTCGGATTTGCGGCACGGCTCACATTACCCGGGGTGTTCCACGCGAATCTTCACGTCGACGGACGTGCGGACTTGTCCCCTTTTCAGACACCTCTGTCATCCCAACCAGCGTCGCTCCAGCGTCTCTACTCGGGTCCCACTATACCCTTGTCGCATCCCACAGGATCGCATCCTCCAATTAGGTTTAAGTATTTTTATATTACGTCATTCGTAGCCAGTTAGAAGTTTCTACGACTTAATATCTAACATTTCCACATTTTATAAAAATGGGCTAAAACTAGGACATATCATCACAAAACTAAAGGTAACATAGATTTTTTAAAAGGGCCTGTCTGTACTGATTTCTGTCGTCTTTTATCTGATGTTCACCAGACCTGCCACCTCCATCATTGGGCACTTTATCATACCAGACCCTTGAGGTGCCAGAGCATGGGGTGGCCAGAGCACCAGAGCACCAGAGCAAGCATCTAAAAGACATTATTCACCCTGCCATATGCTTGATGCAGGCATGTGGTTATAGATGCCTGTAGTTACAATGTCAAGAACTTGTCAATATTACGAGGGTTGAATGTCCTCCTATATGTTTCTCTAAACTTGTCGTTGTTTGATCCACTCTCACTTTCATCCTTTTTTATGGTGACTATAATTGACGGCTCACTAACTAATGCTCAAAACTCAAACATGCATTTTTCAGAAAAAAATGGGCATTGAATGCCAAGTAGTCCCAAGCCCAAACATGCATGGTGACCCGTGAGTGCAACGTTCACTCATCTACATTGCAACTTACGCGTTAATGTAATAGATAAACCTAAAATTAAGGGCATGTACGCGTAACAACTGCAATTCGTAATCATCAGACTTCTTTTTCTTGCATTTCAAATCGCGAAAAACCAAAAACCACATCGTCTAAAATATGACAGCATAATAATATGACAACTGGAAATAAAAATTCTATAAATGTTCAAAACTCAAAGGAGCAGTGACCTAATGGATACATTATTCACTATTTACGTTTGTACAGTCGATGTATTGAATAAAATTTAAAGTCGTCGAAATTTTAACGTAACTTGAATAATTGAAAATATATTTTATTTCCAAAGCAGGATAGGGGCAGGGTAGGGGTGTAGGGTTGTTTTCTTATCCATCAGATCTCTATTAAAGTTTGCAACGCGATTCGGAGTAACCTTCCTCTACACACTGATTTTTTTCAAAAATATTGGGATAATTTTAGGGGCAGGAGAGGGATTTACGTGGACCTCTGCATTTTCGGCTTAAGGCCGAAGGAGTTTCATGGGTTTTCTGATTTAGCCCAGACAAGGGGTAGTAGGTGATAGACGCTGCCACCAGAGTCCAGTTAAAGACTGGGATAAATATTTGAGATAAGGGAAGAATTTAGAACGGAGGCGTGTGGATAGGTTCGTCGGGGGGGTAGTACGATAAGGCAGAAAATCTCTCATAAATTGGTTTAATAATAATTTGTAAAAATACAATGATATATCGAACGCAACTTACATGGATACATGCAGAAGATGGTTTGCACTTAACGAATTATTAAAATAGAACTTGGTGCACTTCAGATGGATTTAACGAGTAACGTAGACTGTCAAACAGAACTTTTCACTTGCAAATTGAGATTTGAGGTGGGTTACACAGCTGAAAAAGAGCCGTAGCAAGACGCTGAAATCCAAAAATATAAGTGGAACGATCGTGCATACTTGCATTGTAGGCCTGAGTAAGTTACACAGCTGCGAAAGAGCCATAGTAAAGCACCGAGATCTCGGATACAAGTGTACAGATCGCAACCCTTCTCCCTCTCTGGTGTCTACTCAATTATAAGGCTGCTTATATACCCAGTTTTTAAGGCTTTGATTAACATGTGTGAATGCATAAGTATGTGAGCTTATGACATAATCATTCAAGATGTCAACTTAATGTTTTTTGGTTGATTGATTGAACAGATGCCTCCTAATTCATGCGTGTTAATCTAGCAATGCCTTATATATCCTGGGTTCATCAATGAAGAACTTGAAAACCTTTGTAGTTTGCGTGAGATTCTCTTAGAACAAGTTTGCAGTAGGGTTCATAAATGTGGGTAGGGTGTATAAAAGATTTGCATGCATAGTGTACGATATTTCACTACAACTGTATTCAGCCTGTAACCTGAAGAAAGTATATTATAACTGTTTTCTTTGTGCTATTGCTGGTAGCTATATTTCTGTAGACAACTCATTATTGATGAAATAAAATAATATGCTAATAGTAATAATAATATAATTTATTAAAATATAATATTGATCAATATGAAGAATGCAAAATGATCATGTATAACATGTATTATATACCTATTTTGACGTATGCGGCAGTTACATGGGCGATGGGGGGAAAGGTGCGGAAACAGATGGAAGCAGCGGAGATGAAGTTCTTGAGAAGTGTGATGGGGGTGACAAAAATGGAAAAAGTAAGAAGTAGCAATATAAGGAAAGAGTTAGGAGTGGAAAGTTTAAGTTATAAAATGGGCAGAGAGAGGCTACGGTGGTTTGGCCACGTGAAAAGAATGGACGAGACAAGAATACCGAAGAGAGAGTTTGAGAAGACAGTAAGCGGACGTAGAAAGGTGGGGAGACCAAGAGAGAAGTGGAGTGGGCTGATTGCAGAGGATTTGTTGGAAAGGAATATGAGCTGGAAGATGGTGGAGTCGGTGAATTTGTGGGAAGACAGGAGTGCATGGAAGGCGGTGCTGGAAATGAGAGAAGAGGAAGATAAGAACGGGAAGAGTGAAAATGACGACGAAGAAGAAGAAGAAGAACAGACAATAGCGGCAGGATTGGCCATCCGGCTACGTTCAAGAGAGAGGGAGAGGCCTTAATTAATATGTATTGACCCAGAAATGGAACAACAATAAAGATTATTATTATTATAATATTGATCAAACATAAACCATTTAAATTATACTAATTATAAGCGATAAATACTAAAATACTGAAACCAGCTATTCCTTTATCCATCTCTAAGCATTAGGGATATAACAGGGGATAACTTTAACAATTAATAACTTAATAATTACACTCCGAAATAAATGTTATGAACTCGTCAGTGCTATAAAATTCATTTTCTATAAGAAGTTTCCTTAATTTTGTCATAGAAGTTAAAAGTGACATATTTTTTATATCATACGATAATATTGTAAAATTGTAAGCCTGTCTGTCTTACCTGGTCTTTTAGCTGAGACAGGTTCTCTATCTGTTCTATATTAAAATTAGTTCCCCTCTTTCTTGTGCCATATGAATGGTTGTGAGTCGGAAAAATTATACCATAGCTCATTTTCGATTGAAAAAGCCCAAGGTATGCTACTTCATGTGTGCTCATCATTAATATTGGCTTAAGTACTACACGCAATTAGTAGCACTGTTTTGATAGTCGGCCTTGTAGCATTTTAATGTGACCCCTCCAGTTCAGCCCAGTCCAATTCCCCGAAACAATTGCTTGTTCAGTCCATTATATTTGGTGTAGTTGAATTTCCGCCTCTTGTTTTGAAACATAAAACATTTGTGTTTTGAGCATTTAATTTAAGTTGGTTATCCTCCAGCCATTATCCGATCTCTTGTCTTGTCTTGTTTGCCTTATGTACCATACTGGCTATTGATTTATCTTTGATTAGGATTCTTGTGTGCTTGGTTGAAAACAACAACAGTCAACCTGCTTCGATCGTGAAGACTTCTATGGAACTCGAAAGGTCACTTTGCGATTTGATACGCAGAAATCACAGAACAAGGCAAGCCAAATACTTCATTTTAATATTCTTTGTGATTATTTTAAGCTTGTGGTAATGGTCCATTGAACGAGTGTGTTCTAAAATTTGTTCTTTGCAGGTCCCTGAAGCTTTGAGTGTCAACGCGATTGCTGAAAGCAAGCGCCTTGCCCCATGTGCCGCGAAGAGAAAAATCATCCTTCAGATAGAAGGTGAGACAGCCATCGACTTAGTGTCGGCTTTGAGAAAACTGGACAGCAAAGAAGAAAGTAAGCCAAATCATCTTCTATTGCATGCAACCAATTTGTGCTTTTCAAGTTTCCACACTGTTATACATTCCCCGAGCAGCTTTTTGGCTGAATAATAACAACTTTCTTAAAAATACAAGTACAGGTCTCAGTACACGTTTGGTTATTTTTTTATTTTTTTTATTGATGCTACTTGAATATCGAGTTCGATGGGTAATAACCGTGGGCAGAGGAGATGGACGTGAATAATACATACTTTATACAGAAGAAGACTTAAAAGACATACTTTACATATTATAATAAGAGTGAACGTTTGGCGGATGCCGTACATCAAAGGGATGCTGACAGAGTCGGGTCATGGGTCATGGATAACATTTAAGGGTAGCATGATTCTCCTTTAGGAATTTTGCTGCGTCCACGTCAAATTTGACATGTCTTGCTTTGAAAGAAAATCAGTAACGGCTTCAGAATCATGAAGTTGATGGAATTTATGGACACCTCAGATAAACTGCCTCTGATCAAGTAATTAAGAGTGCTATGCATGAATCGTCGCATAGAATTTTCCGGCGGTTTTATGAACTACGAGGTCTCAACAGCCAAGACTAGCAGCGTTCTAGGTTTGAAAAAAAGGTCGATCATTTACGGTCCGGCGACTGGTGTTTAATTACCCTTCCATTGTCATCGAATGATTTGGGTCTCGAGGATGAGTTGTTATCTCATCTATCTGGGAATAACCTGTTTGGACGAAATTAATGGGAGTAATCTTTCGAAGGATGCCGTTTTCGACAAGCATCAACTCAATTCAATACGATTCAATATGACTTATGATGAGCAAACTTATAAAATCGGAAATGAATACAGGCACAGATAAAACTCATTTGCCAATAAGCATTTACCAAATGCTAATTTGGCACATTTTGGTGCAAACGCTGATAGTCCCTTCAATGAGACACCGCGTCCAAATTTTGGATATTTTAGTAAAAGAATAATAACACGATAAGAAATTGCCAAATATAATTTGCATAGTAACGAAAGAGAGTCGGTACATGCTCAGTATCTTATGTTTTCCGCTCTGTGGCAATATTTCCTCTTCTGCTGCTGGGCTGTAGGGGTATACAGAGTCTGGGGTAGCGTCATACAGGCAGTGATTGCTGCCGGGACCCCGAGCCAGTCCTGGGGCTCCGGTATAGGGATGTCTTTAAACAAGTTTTTCAATATTTGACCCACAAATCAGGGCTTGAAGAATAAGTTTCAGATTTTTTCTCAGATCATTGTACTAGTCGCCTTCAGGGCCGACTTTGCAATGTCATAGCTAACTATATCCTCCAGATCAAAACTCAACTCCATGGTTACAACATATCAGTTTCATTCTGTTTTCCTTCCTAACTGGAAGATAACTATCTAACTGTAAATTGTAACACTCGCCCTTCGTCGAAAGTCGACAGTCGATTTTTGATGGAAATCTTATCCTGTTCCACGGTCCTCAGCACCGAAACTGACTATAGGACGGGCCCCATTCCAGTAAAAACTAGACGTAATTCATCCACATGGGCCCGAATATATTATTTGTGGATGAATATATCCATAAAATTTCAAACTAAACATTACTCAAGCTGGATATAAACGCGAAGATTTGTTCCAAAATTTATATCGAGAAATTAATTTCTTCGAGATGTGTCCCCTAACCAACCTATTTGTTTGGACCACCTTTTTATGGCAAAGCCACACATGATAAGAACATGGGAAATCCTCACATCCGCACAGTTACGAAAATTATACAAAAATGTAATAATTATATTTTATTAATAAATAAATAAAACATATATATACAAATGAATGTGGCGTACGGTCTTAGTGTGGGTGGGACTTTGAGACACAGACACAACTTCCCCTATACCGCACCCCACCGTTTTCGGGGTCTTCAAAAGTGTCATCGCCGCCGGGGCCTTTTTCGAACCAGTCTGCCACTTTGTGATAGTGGCATGGACATGGATCTGCGATGGCTCGAGTCCACCAACTCGGGGAAGAGGCATAATATATATATATATATATATATATCGTAATAGATCGCAATTTTATCAACAAGGTGAAGTAACACAGTTCAATATTATGTTATTTCTTAGCCGGTCTTCTGCTATAGTTCATGGAAGTAAATGAACAAAATCACTTAAAATGAGTTCTTGGATTAGTGAATTAGTTATTGATTTTTTGTTGCCAATATGATTTCAACGGTATCCTTTTCTCTTCAACAGTCTTGATAACGCTAAATCTAACTAGATTTCAGATTTAAAATCCATATTCAATCTCAGCTCACAACCAACACCAAAGTTTACCAAATAAATATGTATTTCAACGCGCGATGCTCAGGTTCGTTTCCGCAGGCTTCTGATAGCCAGGGTTCTGTTATCACAGGGACAGATCTGAGAGCCGGGGCTATTAAGAGATAACCGTCGACTTAATGGCACAGGTAGACGGAATATCGACGCTAGCGTTCCTATCACAATTATCGTGAACTACTAGCACATAATTTTTGCCAAAATCTATCGAAATATGCTGTTTACCGAGGTCTGCGAAATTCGTTCTCATCGAGCCAATTTTAAAGATAATTAAATTCGGAAAAAAGGACCGAATTGTTAAAAGTGAGTAGATAGGCGCTTGCTTTTTAGATTTTGCGAAAAATTCTTGGGTTGCTGTCAATAAAATCGAGAAAATCACACATTTTTTAAAGTTAAAATTACGAGATGTTAACAAAAAAAAGTAAAAAACTGAAAAGCAAGCGCCCATCGAGACACTTTTGTGAACCATTTTCCAAAAACCGTGTGGTTCTAAGACAAACGGTATGGAAATGAGAGCGAATATTGCGAAATCCGTCCGTCCATAGCACTCTTAATGAAGAATCAAATATTAACTTCCACCTGGCATGATGGCAGCAGGGGTCCAACTTTTTACCTCATACAAATTGTCCGTCTGTTGACATAATACTCGGGAGATGCCTCCTGAAGGGCGGAAGAATTTGATCTATGCTTCGGGGAATCGAAGGGAATTCAATCGTGCAAGTGAATTTTTGAAGAACACGACTGGACCGATTGAATTACAGGTGGGTCAGAGTTTGTTCCTTCTGCCTTGTCGGCGCTAGCTACAAGCTCAATTATCGACGCAACTTATTACACATTGATCACATTGCGATGCGTTGCTATGCGTGAGATGCGTAAGCCCTTGTGCGCGTCTTGCAGATTTGTCTGCATACTGCGCGATGTACTATACAATGTGTTCAATTAAATCAATCAATCAATCAATCAATGTCGATCGAAAAAGTGGTCAATCAATGTGTTCAAGCCAAGGGATCATCATTGAGCAGCACAGACTATTCCTACTCTCCAGCAGGGCCCCAAGATTTGTTTTCTGACTCCAAAGCTGTAATTGGTATTAAAATTATTGGAAGTTTTTATTTGAAGAATTAAAGCTTTAAAAATGTCATTTTAGTATCATAAAGGAATGTGATTGATTTGATTCATCGCTTTTTGCATATATAACCAACTCGATTCGGATTAATATCAAGTTTTATCAAGAAAAAAAGTGAAAATTTTTGCCCCATGTTAAAAGGGAACAATTTTATTTTTAAACCATGCTGGGAATTCGACACATTGAGTCCAGTCGTTAAAAACGGTTATCAGTCAGTTGATGAAATTTTAGCTAAGTCCCGCCTCCTTTTTGAGTAGAAAAAAAATCCTGGCCTCTGATTGGTCTGATTTCGGATACCTGTTCAAATTTGTTGCACTGAACCGCTCGCGGAGCCCCACTCCGACCATTAGTCTGCTGAAATCTATCGGAGGCGGACGTGCCGCAGATTGCTCCGGCTTTCAATGTTATCTTGCGTTTTAAGCGGCTGGGAGATTCCAAGAAGTCGAAAATTCGAAGAAGAACAGTTCCACGACAGTGAATAATGAAAATCATGGTCCAATTGAATCATATCAGGTAAAATACGACCAATTTTCTCAATTCAAATTACCCAGTTCATTTCTGGACGCCCAAGTAGTTGCTTCTCGTCCCGCCAGGTGGCGACGGCATCGGAAGATCGGTAAATTCATTGGTCGTTATCTTTTCATATTTTTGTCGCTACGTGGCGGTATAAGTTGTTACTAAACCTAGAGCTTTGCGGCCATCTGCGCAAGCAACCTGTCAGATTTATTTGGTCAGGGATAAAATAGTTGTTGGATGTTTGCCATTTCTCTAAGTCGCACTCGCACAACTATTGCTTAAATTAATTAAATTATTAAAATTTTATACAGATTGTGCAACATAAAATTTAAATTTTGACTGAATACTTATTGTTGGGTTTGCTTGTTTTTAGGTGCACCAGCACTGCAGGCATCCTGATACCCTTTATCCAACATCGGGGCAGCTTCGAATGCAGCATACAATCTCAGCTGCGGGAGAAATTCTTGGTGCTGTAAGATGTAGTCTGCTAAGGTAAAGTTTTATTTCATTTCATTTTGCCAGCAGTGATTCTAGTAGCAAAGTGCTAGTGCAGAGGCGAGCTCTCACAAGTTTCCTTCTGTCCCAGCGTGACTTAATCCCAAGCCAAAACTGTAACGGACAGTTGATTATTTTGAATTTTATTAATTTACTCGGACCCTTTCACAACACCACCATCATTTCATTGCAATTGTAGTCCTTGTGTTTTATCTGCGCTGTTAATACTGTGATTATGTTAAGCCTTGTCGATACAAACAAAATGACCACCTCGTAGAACTGAAGTCATACCACAGTATCTTTTACCATGAGAGTTGCTGGTGCAAATAGTGCTAAGGCCCTGTGCATGTTCGATGGAACTGACGCGTTACTAAATTACGCTCGGATATATTATCAAAGCAATGATTGTTTAGTCAGCTTTACAACATCCGATCGTTTGGTTGCAGAAGTGGGGCGGTCTGATCTTGAATGAAACATCATTCGCTCTTTGACCCACATTGAGTTTGCCAGCGGCGGTACCAATAGTCGGCAGTTCGACGTGCAAAGCGTCAGCCCATGGGCTGCCTTGCTGCAGCAAGGTTAGTTCCCCTCATCTTCAGTCAACTAGAAGCATTTCATATTAACTTTTTGACAACCTTTTGGGTTCATTGATTCCTTTGTGATTCATCAACTAACAGATTAACTTCCAACTATCCAGACTATCCAACTATCTGCTGTCGGCATTCTTTTTTGAGATTGTTCAAATAGACACCAGTGTGATTTAAACACCCAACACCCATAACACCCAGCTCCCAAAAACCGCAGCAAAAAAGCACATACAAATAAAACTAAAAACCATTATTATTCGTCAACCCTCCGATATAGGGGTTGGGGCAACGTGCCAAAACATTCCCCTTGACCTACTCTAACACCCCCCAGTGTCCAAAATCCATGTGCCCTGACCGGAGTCCAACTAGTAGTCCAGCACCCAAAATTTACAAGATGTTTAATTCATCAACCCTTCGATATAGGGGTTGGGGCAACGTGCCAAAACATTCCCCTTGACCTACTCTAACACCCCCCAGTGTCCAAAATCCATGTGCCCTGACCGTAGTCCAACTAGTAGTCCAGCACCCAAAATTTACAAGATGTTTAATTCGTCATCCCTTCGATATAGGGGTTGGGGCAACGTGCCAAAACGTTCCCCTGGACCTACTCTAACACCCCCCGGTGTCCAAAATCCATGTGCCCTGACCGTAGTCCAACTAGTAGTCCAGCACCCAAAATTTACAAGATGTTTAATTCATCAACCCTTCGATATAGGGGTTGGGGCAAAGTGCCAAAACGTTCCCCTTGACCTCCTCTAACACCCCCCGGTGTCCAAAATCCATGTGCCCTGACAGTAGTCCAACTAGTAGTCCAGCACCCAAAATTTACAAGATGTTTAATTCATCAACCCTTCGATATAGGGGTTGGGGCGAAATGCCAGAACGTTCCCCTTGACCTACTCTTACACCCCCCAGTGTTCAAAATCCATGTGCCCTGACCGTAGTCCAACTAGTAGTCCAGCACCCAAAATTTACAAGATGTTTAATTCATCAACCCTTCGATATAGGGGTTGGGGCAACGTGCCGAAACATTCCCCTTGACCTACTCTAACACCCCCTTGTGTCCAAAATCCATGTGCCCTGACCGTAGTCCAGCTAGTAGTCCAGCACCCAAATTTTACAAGATGTTTAATTCGTCAACCCTTCGATATAGGGATTGGGGCAACGTGCCAAAACGTTCCCCTTGACCTACTCTAACACCCCCCGGTGTCCAAAATCCATGTGCCCTGACCGTAGTCCAACTAGTAGTCCAGCACCCAAAATTTACAAGATGTTTAATTCGTCAACCCTTCGATATAGGGGTTGGGGCAACGTGCCAAAACGTTCCCCTTGACCTACTCTAACACCCCCCGGTGTCCAAAATCCATGTGCCCTGACCGTAGTCCAACTAGTAGTCCAGCACCCAAAATTTACAAGATGTTTAATTCGTCAACCCTTCGATATAGGGGTTGGGGCAACGTGCCAAAACGTTCCCCTTGACCTACTCTAACACCCCCCGGTGTCCAAAATCCATGTGCCCTGACCGTAGTCCAACTAGTAGTCCAGCACCCAAAATTTACAAGATGTTTAATTCATCAACCCTTCGATATAGGGGTTGGGGCAAAGTGCCAAAACGTACCCCTTGGCCTACCTTAACACCCCCCAGTGTCCAAAATCCATGTGCCCTGACCGTAGTCCAACTAGTAGTCCAGCACCCAAAATTTACAAGATGTTTAATTCATCAACCCTTCGATATAGGGGTTGGGGCAAAGTGCCAAAACGTACCCCTTGGCCTACCTTAACACCCCCCAGTGTCCAAAATCCATGTGCCCTGACCGTAGTCCAACTAGTAGTCCAGCACCCAAAATTTACAAGATGTTTAATTCATCAACCCTTCGATATAGGGGTTGGGGCAAAGTGCCAAAACGTACCCCTTGGCCTACCTTAACACCCCCCAGTGTCCAAAATCCATGTGCCCTGACCGTAGTCCAACTAGTAGTCCAGCACCCAAAATTTACAAGATGTTTAATTCATCAACCCTTCGATATAGGGGTTGGGGCAAAGTGCCAAAACATTCCCCTTGACCTACTCTAACACCCCCCGGTGTCCAAAATCCATGTGCCCTGACCGTAGTCCAACTAGTAGTCCAGCACCCTAAATTTACAAGATGTTTAATTCATCAACCCTTCGATATAGGGGTTGGGGCAAAGTGCCAAAACGTACCCCTTGACCTACCTTAACACCCCCCGGGGTCCAAAATCCATGTGCCCTGACCGTAGTCCAACTAGTAGTCCAGCACCCAAAATTTACAAGATGTTTAATTCATCAACCCTTCGATATAGGGGTTGGGGCAAAGTGCCAAAACGTACCCCTTGGCCTACCTTAACACCCCCCAGTGTCCAAAATCCATGTGCCCTGACCGTAGTCCAACTAGTAGTCCAGCACCCAAAATTTACAAGATGTTTAATTCATCAACCCTTCGATATAGGGGTTAGGGCAAAGTGCCAAAACGTACCCCTTGACCTACCTTAACACCCCCCGGGGTCCAAAATCCATGTGCCCTGACCGTAGTCCAACTAGTAGTCCAGCACCCAAAATTTACAAGATGTTTAATTCATCAACCCTTCGATATAGGGGTTAGGGCAAAGTGCCAAAACGTACCCCTTGACCTACCTTAACACCCCCCGGGGTCCAAAATCCATGTGCCCTGACCGTAGTCCAACTAGTAGTCCAGCACCCAAAATTTACAAGATGTTTAATTCATCAACCCTTCGATATAGGGGTTGGGGCAAAATGCCAAAACATTCCCCTTAACCTACCCTAACACCTCCCAGTGTTCAAAATCCATGTGCCCTGACCGTAGTCCAACTAGGGCTTAAGATCGGGCTTAAAATCGAAAGGTGGACGAATTAAACATCTTGTAAATTTTGGGTGCTGGACTACTAGTTGGACTACGGTCAGGGCACATGGATTTTGGACACTGGGGGGTGGTAGGGTAGGTCAAGGGGAATGTTTTGGCGCTTTGCCCTAACCCCTATATAAAAGGGTTGATGAATTAAACATCTTGTAAATTTTGGGTGCTGGACTACTAGTTGGACTACGGTCAGGGCACATGGATTTTGGACACCAGGGGGTGTTAGAGTAGGTCAAGGGGAACGTTTTGGCATTTTGCCCCAACCCCTATATCGAAGGGTTGATGAATTAAACATCTTGTAAATTTTGGGTGTCGGACTACTAGTTGGACTACGGTCAGGGCACATGGATTTTGAACACTGGGGGGTGGTAGGGTAGGTCAATAGGAATGTTTTGGCTTGTTGCCCCAACCCCTATATCGAAGGGTTGATGATTTAAACATCTTGTAAATTTTGGGTGTCGGACTACTAGTTGGACTACCGTCAGGGCACATGGATTTTGAACACTGGGGGGTGGTAGGGTAGGTCAAGGGGAATGTTTTGGCTCTTTGCCCCAACCCCTATATCGAAGGGTTGATGAATTAAACATCTTGTAAATTTTGGGTGTCGGACTACTAGTTGGACTACGGTCAGGGCACATGGATTTTGGACACCGGGGGTGTTAGGGTAGGTCAAGGGGAACGTTTTGGCTCTTTGCCCCAACCCCTATATCGAAGGGTTGATGAATTAAACATCTTGTAAATTTTGGGTGCTGGACTACTAGTTGGACTACGGTCAGGGCACATGGATTTTGGACACCGGGGGGTGTTAGGGTAGGTCAAGGGGAACGTTTTGGCTCTTTGCCCCAACCCCTATATCGAAGGGTTGATGAATTAAACATCTTGTAAATTTTGGGTGCTGGACTACTAGTTGGACTACGGTCAGGGCACATGGATTTTGGACACCGGGGGGTGTTAGGGTAGGTCAAGGGGAACGTTTTGACTTTTTGCCCCAACCCCTATATCGAAGGGTTGATGAATTAAACGTCTTGTAAATTTTGGGTGTTGGACTACTAGTTGGACTACGGTCAGAGCACATGGATTTTGGACGCTGGGGGGTGTTAGGGTAGGTCAAGGGGAACGTTTTGGCACTTTGCCCTAACCCCTATATCGAAGGGTTGACGAATAATAATGGTTTTTAGTTTTATTTGTATGTGCTTTTTTGCTGCGGTTTTTGGGAGCTGGGTGTTATGGGTGTTGGGTGTTTAATTCACACTGGTCAAATAGACCTGCTTAATTTCGGCTGCTAGTTTTTACCATCGTTCTACTTTTCTTTTCAAAATATTTTGATGTATCATTTGTTTTGAAACTAATTTAACAAATTATCACGCAGGCAAACAATTCTCTTAAAAATTGTATGTTGCATCAGAAATTTCAACGAGTTTGCTATAATTATATATTGCACGATTTACCAGCTGACAACTCAACAAAACTCCAAGCTCTTGTAATTTCATGATTTTGCATGATTTAATGATTTTACATCTCTCATCCCAAGGTAGATAAGTATGGTGTGTTATTAAGTAGCTCATCGCAAGGTAATTTCAACAGATTGCGGCGGCTGCAAAGACAGAAGGAAGTGGTCAAGAAGACCCAAGTCGACGTGATCCAAGGTCGGGGTCCCCCCAGTTTCTCTGGGACAACGAGCTCTCCGAGCTGCCAGACTTCCTCTCAGCGTCTGCAAGAATAGAAGAGATATGACTCAGACGCAGGGCAGACTTTGCCATCCGTTCCGACACTCGCCATTTGCAGGAGTGCTGCTGGAAATAACAGGAAGCAACAGAATAGTTTGTTCTTCAAGGGACTGTGAAAAATCAAAATGTAGCTTCAGAATACAGAGGTCGACGTAAAACTGAGTCGATAGATTTGTGTTGATGGCTTACGAGAAGTTAATAAACTTGCATTGCATGGGGGGGCTAAGGGTCTTAAGGGTGGATACTATGGGGGTGGGGTACCAAGGGGGGTGGAAAATAAGGGGGGTTGGTGCCGGTGGGTTTATTTTATTGGTTTTTTTGGTTTTTTGCAATGTATTTTTTTTTACTTCTCTGTTGTCTCACACACACATGACTTAACATCAGTTATCTAGAATAATAAATTATAACCTTGACACAAATGTTGATACGTTTTTGCAAATTCTAGTTGATTTTTCACAGTTGCTTGATTTCAATCTCATCTGTTACAAATTATAATAACGATCTGGCCAAACATTCACCTATGCACCAAATGCTTTGCAGTTCCTGTTACAAATAACTACAGGAATAGGGCCTTGCCGCAGATAACACTCAGCTTGGTAAGCCAAAGATTTAATTGAAGTATTTTCTAATTTTTTTTTTTGCTGTGTGAATAATTTCCTATCCCACATGCAAGACCGTGTTCTTAAAGCAAACTTCTATTTGCAGATTGCTGCTGACTTAGGCATGGAAATTAATCTGTTCAGAAAACAGCATTCCTTGTATATAAAATGAAACGGACGGATGGTAAATGAGACTCATTGTTGACTTCAGGTAAGATTGTCTTTTACCAAGTAGTACAGGTACCTATTGAAACTCTACAAGTAGCTCTGTGTTTTGAACAAAGCATGTTTCTTACAGGTTCATCTGTTTCCCGGGGTTTCAAGTGACTATGTGAAACATTTTGGGCTTCCCTATTGCTGCAGGGAACAGAATAAGCCACATTGCAGAAGGTACGCTGTCAATTTTTTGGTATTAAATAATTTTTTAGCCTCTAAATACAATTTGGTCACAAGCCATATTTACTTACATGTGTGAGTTTTCAAAACGCGGTATGGCTTGCAGGTGCTTGCGAGAGAAAAAAATTGCCCACACAGTGGTATAGGTATAAGGCAGACATTTCATGGTGTATATGCTTAAACTTTTAGCAAGTAGAGATTTAATGGTGCTTTCAATTGGCTTTTTTCTGAGCAGTTTTTCTGTACAGATGGCTGTGACACAGCTGGTAAGAAAACTTAGTGCTTGCCCAATACCGCATAGAGAATTGTCACCCACAATTGGCAATATATAAGCCTAACATTTCTGAAATGCAAATAGATTTACCTTCTTGCTAAAAGAGATTGTGCTTATTTTAAACAGCTGTTTTTGCAGATACCAGCGGTCCATGAGCAATCCATGCAGCGATTGCAGCGATTCAGCTTTGAGTCCATCTAGAGACCTGCGGGCTTGCTCTGTGCTGCAGACAGGATTGGCCACCCAGAAGAAAGTAAGACATTGATTTTTTGGCCATTTTCTAATGAATATGTGCTAGTAGAGGCATTGGACACGGAGTTGAGAAAACTTCCTAAAAAAGGTACTTTGCAGATGGCTGCAGCACAACCAGAAGGAAGACAAAGGCTTACAAATATAGCCTCAGAGCGAATAATCATCCACACAAATAAAGTAGGTAAGACGGACATTTATTGGATATTTACTGATAAATTTTCCTGTTCAGGCATTGGAGCTAACAAATTTAAGGGCATGTTCTAAACAGTTGTTCTTTTCAGGTTTCTGCTGTATATATGGTCAGCTTGCTGCAGGCTTGCTCGATGCCGCACAGAACCACTGGCCACACGGAAGAAAGTAAGTCACCGACTTTCTCTGCATAAACTAATAATTTTTCTCTTGTAGAGTTGATGTGTGCTTTAAACAGTAAGACTCATTACAAAAACTGTTCTGTACAGGTGACAGTAGCATTGGAAGAAACCGTCGAGTCGACAAGAATCCTTCGCCAATCACTGCACCCGCAACCACAGAGGTTGCGACACGAGTCTTCCCTGCATCACCCGGGACAACGTGGTCTTCGAGCTGCCAGACTTCCTCACGGCGACTGCGAGTTCGCCGAGGTTCAAGGAGTGCAGATAAGTGGACCGCAGGTCGAGGGTTTGCGCCTGAAGCAAGCGCCATAAATATCCAGATAGTGCCATACCCCTTGTATTGAATACCGATTCAATACCTGTACCTGCGATGCGGCCCCGCAGTGTAAAAAGCACAATGTAATTTGTTGCTTGGAGTCCTTAGCTCATAGTTAGTACAGCTAGCGCTGTAAATGTCCAGATAGTGCCACAACCCTTGTATTGAATACCGATTCTATACCTGTACCTGCGATGCGGACCCGCAGTGTTAAAAGCACAAATGAATTTGTTGCTTGGAGACCTTAGCTCGTAGTAAGTAAAGCTAGCGCTTTTAATGTCTAGATCTTAGCACACCCCTTGTATTAAATACCGATTGAATACCGAAAAGCACAATACAATTAGTTACTTGGAGACCTTAGCTCTTAGTAAGAACAGCAAGTGCTGTATAGTTCTAGATATTACCCCACCCCTTGTATTGAATACCGATTCAATACCTGTACCTGCGATGCGGACCCGCAGTGTTAAAAGCACAATACAATTTGTTGCTTGGAGACCTTAGCTCGTAGTACAAACGGCAAGTGCTGTATAGTTCTATATAGTACCCCACCCCTTGTATTGAATACCGATTCAATACCTGTACCTGACCAGCAGTGTTAAAAGCACAATACAATTTGTTGCTTGGAGACCTTAGCTTGAAGTAAGAACAGCAAGTGCTGTATAGTTCTAGATAGTTGTCCACCCCTTGTATTGAATACCGATTCAAAACCTGTACCTGCGATGCGGACCCGCAGTGTTAAAAGCACAATACAATTTGTTGCTTAGAGACCTAAGCTCGTAGTTAGAACAGCAAGTGCTGCATAGTTCTAAATAGTACCCCACCCCTTGTATTGAAAACCGATTCAGTACCTCTACCTGCGATGCGGACCCGCAGTGTTAAAAGCACAATACAATTTGTTGCTTGGAGACCTTAGCTCGTAGTAAGAACAGCTAGTTCTGTATAGTTCTAGATACTTGTCCACCCCTTGTATTGAATTCCGATTCAATACCTGTACCTGCGATGCGGACCCGCAGTGTTAAAAGCACAATACAGTTTGTTGCTTGGAGACCTTAGCTCGTAGTAAGAACAGCAAGTGCTGTATAGTTCTAGATAGTTGTCCCCCCCTTGTATTGAATACCGATTCAATACCTGTACCTGCGATGCGGACCCGCAGTGTTAAAAGCACTATTCATTTTGTTACTTGGAGACCTTAGCTCGTAGTAAGAACAGCTAGTTCTGTATAGTTCTAGATACTTGTCAACCCCTTGTATTGAATACCGAATCAATACCTGTACCTACGATGCGGACCCGCAGTGTTAAAAGCACAATACAGTTTGTTGCTTGGAGACCTTAGCTCGTAGTAAGAACAGCAAGTGCTGTATAGTTCTAGATAGTTGTCCACCCCTTGTATTGAATACCGTTTCAATACCTGTTCCTGCGATGCGGACCCGCAGTGTTAAAAGCACAATACAGTTTGTTGCTTGGAGACCTTAGCTCGTAGTAAGAACAGCAAGTGCTGTATAGTTCTATATAGTTGTCCCCCCTTGTATTGAATACCGATTCAACACCTGTACCTGCGATGCGGACCCGCAGTGTTAAAAGCACAATACAATTTGTTGCTTGGAGACCTTGGCTCGTAGTAAGAACAGCTAGTTCTGTATAGTTCTAGATACTTGTCCACCCCTTGTATTAAATACCGATTCAATACCTGTACCTGCGATGCGGACCCGCAGTGTAAAAAGCACAATACAGTTTGTTGCTTGGAGACCTTAGCTCGTAGTAAGAACAGCAAGTGCTGTATAGTTCTAGATAGTTGTCCCCCCTTGTATTGAATACCGATTCAACACCTGTACCTGCGATGCGGACCCGAAGTGTTAAAAGCACTATTCATTTTGTTGCTTGGAGACCTTAGCTCGTAGTAAGAACAGCTAGTTCTGTATAGTTCTAGATACCTGTCAACCCCTTGTACTGAATACCGAATCAATACCTGTACCTGCGATGCGTACCCGCAGTGTTAAAAGCAAAATACAGTTTGTTGCTTGGAGACCTAAGCTCGTAGTAAGAACAGCAAGTGCTGTATAGTTCTAGATAGTTGTCCACCCCTTGTATTGAATACCGATTCAATACCTGTACCTGCGATGCGGACCCGCAGTGTAAAAAGCACAATACAATTTGTTGCTTGGAAACCTTAGCTCGTAGTTAGAACAGCTAATGCTGTATAGTTCTAGATAGCTGTCAACCCCTTGTATTGAATACCGATTCAATACCTGTGCCTGCGATGCGGACCCGCAGTGTTCAAAGCACAATACAATTTTTTGCTTGGAGACCTTAGCTCGTAGTAAGAACAGCTAGTGCTGTATAGTTCTAGATAGTTGTCCACCCCTTGTATTGAATACCGATTCAATACCTGTACCTGCGTTGCGGACCCGCAGTGTTAAAAGCACAATACAATTTGTTGTTTGGAGACCTTAGCTCGTAGTAAAAACAGCAAGTGCTGTATATTTCTAGATACTTGTCAACCCCTTGTATTGAATACCGAATCAATACCTGTACCTGCGATGCGGACCCGCAGTGTTAAAAGCACAATACAGTTTGTTGCTTGGAGATCTTAGCTCGTAGTTAGAACAGCAAGTGCTGTATAGTTCTAGATAGTTGTCCACCCCTTGTATTGAATACCGATTCAATACCTGTGCCTGCGATGCGGACCCGCAGTGTAAAAAGCACAATACAATTTTTGCTTGGAGACCTGAGCTCGTAGTTAGAACAGCTAGTGCTGTATAGTTCTAGATAGCTGTCAACCCCTTGTATTGAATACCGATTCAATACCTGTGCCTGCGATGCGGACCCGCAGTGTTCAAAGCACAATACAATTTGTTGCTTGGAGACCTTAGCTCGTAGTAAGAACAGCAAGAGCTGTATAGTTCTAGATAGTTGTCCACCCCTTGTATTGAATACCGATTCAATACCTGTACCTGCGATGCGGACCTGCAGTGTAAAAAGCACAAATATATTTGTCGCTCCGAGACCTCAGCTCATAGATTGCTTTGTTTTAGCTTTAAATGCTCTGTAGGCCGTTGTTGACCATCAGAAAGCAAGAAGCAGAGCGCAGTTAGCAGCTCCGAGCCGGCAACAGGCGGCAGTGAGTAGTCACTAGTCAGACCTTACCAGTCCCTAGTACTCAGTCAAGCAGTCAGCAGTCAGCAGTGGACAGTCCGCCAGCCAGCAGCAAGCAGAAGTCAGGGGCCATAGATTGTCATACGTGTCATAAGTCAGAAACGCTCTGCATCCCAGCACAAGACAAGGCACTCTGCACTCGGAACTCCTCGGCTCTGCACTCGCAAGCTCAGAACTCTGCACTCAGCACTCTGTACATAAACTGAGTATCTCTGCACATAGCACTGAGCTTTCTGTGATCTGCACGCTGCATTCTGTACATGGTTGCCAACGGCGTTGTTATTTTTCAATCGTGCTGTTGATTTCTTTCGACAAAGCTTTTTATTTCTTTCGAGTCTCCTTGTTTTTTCTTCTAAACTGTTGCTGATAGAACAACATCCCTTGTATTGAATACCGATTCAATACCTGTACCTGCGATGCGGCCCCGCAGAGTAAAAAGCACAAATATATTTGTGGCTCGAAGACCTTAGCTCGTGGTTAGTAAAGCTAGCGCTGTAAATTTCGAGCTAGAACCACACCCCTTGTATTGAATACCGATTCAATACCTGTACCTGCGTTGCGGACCCGCAGTGTTAAAAGCACAATACAATTTGTTGCTTGGAGACCTTAGCTCGTAGTAAGAACAGCAAGTGCTGTATAGTTCTAGATAGTTGTCCACCCCTTGTATTGAATACCGATTCAATACCTGTACCTGCGATGCGGACCCGCAGTGTTAAAAGCACAATACAGTTTGTTGCTTGGAGACCTTAGCTCATAGTAAGAACAGCAAGTGTTGTATAGTTCTAGATAGTTGTCCACCCCTTGTATTGAATACCGATTCAATACCTGTACCTGCGATGCGGACCCGCAGTGTTAAAAGCACAATACAATTTGTTGCTTGGAGACCTTAGCTCGTAGTAAAAACAGCAAGTGCTGTATAGTTCTAGATACTTGTCAACCCCTTGTATTGAATACCGAATCAATACCTGTACCTGCGATGCGGACCCGCAGTGTAAAAAGCACAATACAATTTGTTGCTTGGAGACCTTAGCTCGTAGTTAGAACAGCTAGTGCTGTATAGTTCTAGATAGCTGTCAACCCCTTGTATTGAATACCGATTCAATACCTGTGCCTGCGATGCGGACCCGCAGTGTTCAAAGCACAATACAATTTGTTGCTTGGAGACCTTAGCTCGTAGTTAGAACAGCAAGAGCTGTATAGTGCTAGATAGTTGTCCACCCCTTGTATTGAATACCGATTCAATACCTGTACCTGCGATGCGGACCTGCAGTGTAAAAAGCACAAACATATTTGTCGCTCCGAGACCTCAGCTCATAGATTGCTTTGTTTTAGCTTTAAATGCTCTGTAGGCCGTTGTTGACCATCAGAAAGCAAGAAGCAGAGCGCAGTTAGCAGCTCCGAGCCGGCAACAGGCGGCAGTGAGTAGTCACTAGTCAGACCTTACCAGTCCCTAGTACTCAGTCAAGCAGTCAGCAGTCAGCAGTGGACAGTCCGCCAGCCAGCAGCAAGCAGAAGTCAGGGGCCATAGATTGTCAGACGTGTCATAAGTCAGAAACGCTCTGCATCCCAGCACAAGACAAGGCACTCTGCACTCGGAACTCCTCGGCTCTGCACTCGCAAGCTCAGAACTCTGCACTCAGCACTCTGTACATAAACTGAGTATCTCTGCACATAGCACTGAGCTTTCTGTGATCTGCACGCTGCATTCTGTACATGGTTGCCAACGGCGTTGTTATTTTTCAATCTTGCTGTTGATTTCTTTCGACAAAGCTTTTTATTTCTTTCGAGTCTCCTTGTTTTTTCTTCTAAACTGTTGCTGATAGAACAACATCCCTTGTATTGAATACCGATTCAATACCTGTACCTGCGATGCGGCCCCGCAGAGTAAAAAGCACAAATATATTTGTGGCTCGGAGACCTTAGCTCGTGGTTAGTAAAGCTAGCGCTGTTAATTTCGAGCTAGAACCACACCCCTTGTATTGAATACCGATTCAATACCTGTACCTGCGTTGCGGACCCGCAGTGTTAAAAGCACAATACAATTTGTTGCTTGGAGACCTTAGCTCGTAGTAAGAACAGCAAGTGCTGTATAGTTCTAGATAGTTGTCCACCCCTGGTATTGAATACCGATTCAATACCTGTACCTGCGATGCGGACCCGCAGTGTTAAAAGCACAATACAGTTTGTTGCTTGGAGACCTTAGCTCGTAGTAAGAACAGCAAGTGCTGTATAGTTCTAGATAGTTGTCCACCCCTGGTATTGAATACCGATTCAATACCTGTACCTGCGATGCGGACCCGCAGTGTTAAAAGCACAATACAGTTTGTTGCTTGGAGACCTTAGCTCGTAGTAAGAACAGCAAGTGCTGTATAGTTCTAGATAGTTGTCCACCCCTTGTATTGAATACCGATTCAATACCTGTACCTGCGTTGCGGACCCGCAGTGTTAGAAGCACAATACAATTTGTTGCTTGGAGACCTTAGCTCGTAGTACGAACAGCAAGTGCTGTATAGTTCTAGATAGTACCCCACCCCTTGTATTGAAAACCGATTCAATACCTGTACCTGCGATGCGGACCCGCAGTGTTAAAAGCACAATACAATTTGTTGCTTGGAGACCTTAGCTCGTAGTAAAAACAGCAAGTGCTGTATAGTTCCAGATACTTGTCAACCCCTTGTATTGAATACCGAATCAATGCCTGTACCTGCGATGCGGACCCGCAGTGTTAAAAGCACAATACAGTTTGTTGCTTGGAGACCTTAGCTCGTAGTAAGAACAGCAAGTGCTGTATAGTTCTAGATAGTTGTCCACCCCTTGTATTGAATACCGATTCAATACCTGTACCTGCGATGCGGACCCGCAGTGTTAAAAGCACAAAACAGTTTGTTGCTTGGAGACCTTAGCTCGTAGTAAGAACAGCAAGTGCTGTATAGTTCTAGATAGTTGTCCACCCCTTGTATTGAATACCGTTTCAATACCTGTTCCTGCGATGCGGACCCGCAGTGTAAAAAGCACAATACAATTTGTTGCATGGAAACCTTAGCTCGTAGTAAGAACAGCAAGAGCTGTATAGTTCTAGATAGTTGTCCACCCCTTGTATTGAATACCGATTCAATACCTGTACCTGCGATGCGGACCCGCAGTGTAAAAAGCACAATACAATTTGTTGCTTGGAAACCTTAGCTCGTAGTTAGAACAGCTAATGCTGTATAGTTCTAGATAGCTGTCAACCCCTTGTATTGAATACCGATTCAATACCTGTGCCTGCGATGCGGACCCGCAGTGTTCAAAGCACAATACAATTTGTTGCTTGGAGACCTTAGCTCTTAGTAAGAACAGCAAGAGCGGTATTGTTCTAGATATTACCCCACCCCTTGTATTGAATACCGATTCAATACCTGTGCCTGCGATGCGGACCCCAGTGTTAAAAGCACAATACAATTTGTTGCTTGGAGACCTTAGCTCGTAGTAAGAACAGCAAGTGCTGTATAGTTCTAGATAGTTGTCCACCCCTTGTATTGAATACCGATTCAATACCTGTACCTACGATGCGGACCCGCAGTGTTATAAGCACAATACAGTTTGTTGCTTGGAGACCTTAGCTCGTAGTAAGAACAGCAAGTGCTGTATAGTTCTAGATAGTTGTCCACCCCTCGTATTGAATACCGATTCAATACCTGTACCTGCGATGCGGACCCGCAGTGTTAAAAGCACAATACAGTTAGTTGCTTGGAGACCTTAACTCGTAGTACGAACAGTAAGTGCTGTATAGTTCTAGATAGTACCCCACCCCTTGTATTGAATACCGATTCAATACCTGTACCTGCGTTGCGGACCCGCAGTGTTAAAAGCACAATACAATTTGTTGTTTGGAGACCTTAGCTCGTAGTAAGAACAGCAAGAGCTGTCTAGTTCTAGATAGTTGTCCACCACTTGTATTGAATACCGATTCAATACCTGTACCTGCGATGCGGACCTGCAGTGTAAAAAGCACAAATATATTTGTTGCTCCGAGATCTCAGCTCATAGATTGCTTTGTTTTAGCTTTAAATGCCCTGTAGGCCGTTGTTGATCATCAGAAAGCAAGAAGCAGAGCGCAGTTAGCAGCTCCGAGCCGGCAACAGGCGGCAGTGAGTAGTCACTAGTCAGACCTTACCAGTCCCTAGTACTCAGTCAAGCAGTCAGCAGTCAGCAGTGGACAGTCCGCCAGCCAGCAGCAAGCAGAAGTCAGGGGCCATAGATTGTCATACGTGTCATAAGTCAGAAACGCTCTGCATCCCAGCACAAGACAAGGCACTCTGCACTCGGAACTCCTCGGCTCTGCACTCGCAAGCTCAGAACTCTGCACTCAGCACTCTGTACATAAACTGAGTATCTCTGCACATAGCACTGAGCTTTCTGTGATCTGCACGCTGCATTCTGTACATGGTTGCCAACGGCGTTGTTATTTTTCAATCTTGATGTTGATTTCTTTCGACAAAGCTTTTTATTTCTTTCGAGTCTCCTTGTTTTTTCTTCTAAACTGTTGCTGATAGAACAACATCCCTTGTATTGAATACCGATTCAATACCTGTACCTGCGATGCGGCCCCGCAGCGTTAAAAGCACAATACAATTTGTTGCTTGGAGACCTTAGCTCGTGGTTAGTAAAGCTAGCGCTGTAAATTTCGAGCTAGAACCACACCCCTTGTATTGAATACCGATTCAATACCTGTACCTGCGTTGCGGACCCGCAGCGTTAAAAGCACAATACAATTTGTTGCTTGGAGACCTTAGCTCGTAGTAAGAACAACAAGTGCTGTATAGTTCTAGATAGTTGTCCACCCCTTGTATTGAATACCGATTCAATACCTGTACCTGCGATGCGGACCCGCAGTGTTTAAAGCACAATACAGTTTGTTGCTTGGAGACCTTAGCTCGTAGTAAGAACAGCAAGTGCTGTATAGTTCTAGATAGTTGTCCACCCCTTGTATTGAATACCGATTCAATACCAGTACCTGCGATGCGGACCCGCAGTGTTAAAAGCACAATACATTTTGTTGTTTGGAGACCTTAGCTCGTAGTAAGAACAGCTAGTGCTGTATAGTTCTAGATACCTGGCAACCCCTTGTATTGAATACCGATTCATTACCTGTACCTGCGATGCGGACCCGCAGTGTTAAAAGCACAATACAATTTGTTGCTAAGAGACCTTAGCTCGTAGTACTAACAGCAAGTTCTGTATAGTTCTAGATAGTACCCCACCCCTTGTATTGAAAACCGATGCAATACCTGTACCTGCGATGCGGACCCGCAGTGTTAAAAGCACAATACAGTTTGTTGTTTGGAGACCTTAGCTCGTAGTAAGAACAGCAAGTGCTGTATAGTTCTAGATAGTTGCCCACCCCTTGTATTGAATACCGATTCAATACCTGTACCTGCGATGCGGACCCGCAGTGTTAAAAGCACAATACAATTTGTTGCTTGGAGACCTTAGCTCGTAGTAAGAACAGCAAGTGCTGTATTATAGTTCTAGACCCCTTGTACCCTAGACCCCTAGTTCTACCCTTTGTATTGAATACCGTTTCAATACCTGTGCCTGCGATGCGGACCCGCAGTGTAAAAAGCACAATGCAATATGTTGCTTAGAGACCTTAGCTCGTAGTAAGAACAGCAAGAGCTGTATAGTTCTAGATAGTTGTCCACCCCTTGTATTGAATACCGATTCAATACCTGTACCTGCGATGCGGACCTGCAGTGTAAAAAGCACAAATATATTTGTTGCTCCGAGACCTCAGCTCATAGATTGCTTTGTTTTAGCTTTAAATGCTCTGTTGGCCGTTGTTGACCATCAGAAAGCAAGAAGCAGAGCGCAGTTAGCAGCTCCGAGCCGGCAACAGGCGGCAGTGAGTAGTCACTAGTCAGACCTTACCAGTCCCTAGTACTCAGTCAAGCAGTCAGCAGTCAGCAGTGGACAGTCCGCCAGCCAGCAGCAAGCAGAAGTCAGGGGCCATAGATTGTCATTCGTGTCATAAGTCAGAAACGCTCTGCATCCCAGCACAAGACAAGGCACTCTGCACTCGGAACTCCTCGGCTCTGCACTCGCAAGCTCAGAACTCTGCACTCAGCACTCTGTACATAAACTGAGTATCTCTGCACATAGCACTGAGCTTTCTGTGATCTGCACGCTGCATTCTGTACATGGTTGCCAACGGCGTTGTTATTTTTCAATCTTGCTGTTGATTTCTTTCGACAAAGTTTTTTATTTCTTTCGAGTTTCCTTGTTTTTTCTTCTAAACTGTTGCTGATAGAACAACATCCCTTGTATTGAATACCGATTCAATACCTGTACCTGCGATGCGGCCCCGCAGAGTAAAAAGCACAAATATATTTGTGGCTCGGAGACCTTAGCTCGTGGTTAGTAAAGCTAGCGCTGTAAATTTCGAGCTAGAACCACACCCCTTGTATTGAATACCGATTCAATACCTGTACCTGCGTTGCGGACCCGCAGTGTTAAAAGCACAATACAATTTGTTGCTTGGAGACCTTAGCTCGTAGTAAGAACAGCTAGTGCTGTATAGTTCTAGATAGTTGTCCACCCCTTGTATTGAATACCGATTCAATACCTGTACCTGCGTTGCGGACCCGCAGTGTTAAAAGCACAATACAATTTGTTGCTTGGAGACCTTAGCTCGTAGTAAAAACAGCTAGTGCTGTATAGTTCTAGATAGTTGTCCACCCCTTGTAATGAATACCGATTCAATACCTGTACCTGCGATGCGGACCCGCAGTGTTAAAAGCACAATACAGTTTGTTGCTTGGAGACCTTAGCTCGTAGTAAGAACAGCAAGTGCTGTATAGTTCTAGATAGTTGTCCACCCCTTGTATTGAATACCGATTCAATACCTGTACCTGCGATGCGGACCCGCAGAGTTAAAAGCACAATACAATTTGTTGCTTGGAGACCTTAGCTCGTAGTAAGAACAGCAAGTGCTGTATAGTTCTAGATAGTTGTCCACCCCTTGTATTGAATACCGATTCAATACCTGTACCTGCGATGCGGACCCGCAGTGTTAAAAGCACAATACAATTTGTTGCTTGGAGACCTTAGCTCGTAGTAAGAACAGCAAGTGCTGTATAGTTCTTGATAGTTGTCCACCCCTTGTATTGAATACCGATTCAATACCTGTACCTGCGTTGCGGACCCGCAGTGTTAAAGGCACAATACAATTTGTTGCTTGGAGACCTTAGCTCGTAGTTAGAACAGCAAGTGCTGTATAGTTCTAGATAGTTGTCAGTCTCCTTGTATTGAATACCGTTTCAATACCTGTTCCTGCGATGATAACCCGCAGTGTAAAAAGCACAATACAATTTGTTGCTTGGAGACCTTAGCTCGTAGTAAGAACAGCAAGAGCTGTATAGTTCTAGATAGCTGTCAACCCCTTGTATTGAATACCGATTCAATACTTGTGCCTGCGATGCGGACCCGCAGTGTAAAAAGCACAATACAATTTGTTGCTTGGAGACCTTAGCTCGTAGTTAGAACAGCTAGTGCTGTATAGTTCTAGATAGTTGTCCCCCCTTGTTTTGAATACCGATTCAATACCTGTACCTTAGATGGGGACCCGCAGTGTTAAAAGCACAATACAATTTGTTGCTTGGGGACCTTAGATCGTAGTAAGAACAGCAGGTGCTGTATAGTTCTAGATAGTTGTCCACCCCTTGTATTGAATGCCGATTCAATACCTGTACCTGCGATGCGGACCCGCAGTGTTAAAAGCACAATACAGTTTGTTGCTTGGAGACCTTAGTTCGTAGTAAGAACAGCTAGTGCTGTATAGTTCTAGATACCTGGCAACCCCTTGTATTGAATACCGATTCAATACCTGTACCTGCGATGCGGACCCGCAGTGTTAAAAGCACAATACAATTTGTTGCTTGGAGACCTTAGCTCGTAGTAAGAACAGCAAGTGCTGTATAGTTCTAGATAGTTGTCCACCCCTTGTATTGAATACCGTTTCAATACCTGTGCCTGCGATGCGGACCCGCAGTGTAAAAAGCACAATACAATATGTTGCTTGGAGACCTTAGCTCGTAGTAAGAACAGCAAGAGCTGTATAGTTCTAGATAGTTGTCCACCCCTTGTATTGAATACCGATTCAATACCTGTACCTTAGATGGGGACCTGCAGTGTTAAAAGCACAATACAATTTGTTGCTTGGAGACCTTAGCTCGTAGTTAGAACAGCTAGTGCTGTATAGTTCTAGATAGTTGTCCCCCCTTGTTTTGAATACCGATTCAATACCTGTACCTTAGATGGGGACCTGCAGTGTTAAAAGCACAATACAATTTGTTGCTTGGAGACCTTAGCTCGTAGTAAAAACAGCTAGTGCTGTATAGTTCTAGATAGTTGTCCACCCCTTGTTTTGAATACCGATTCAATACCTGTACCTTAGATGGGGACCCGCAGTGTTAAAAGCACAATACAATTTGTTGCTTGGGGACCTTAGATCGTAGTAAGAACAGCAGGTGCTGTATAGTTCTAGATAGTTGTCCACCCCTTGTATTGAATACCGATTCAATACCTGTACCTGCGTTGCGGACCCGCAGTGTTAAAAGCACAATACAATTTGTTGCTTGGAGACCTTAGCTCGTAGTAAGAACAGCAGGTGCTGTATAGTTCTAGATAGTTGTCCCCCCTTGTATTGAATACCGATTCAATACCTGTACCTTAGATGGGGACCTGCAGTGTTAAAAGCACAATACAATTTGTTGCTTGGAGACCTTAGCTCGTAGTTAGAACAGCTAGTGCTGTATAGTTAACTGAACTGATGGTGAAGTTAGGATTAATATGGCCTATGCAGTGAGATAAGACCATGACTCTCTTAACGGCTGATTTCCTGCCAGTTTCCACAGGTGAACCACTTCTACTGACCTGCAAGAATTTGCTAGCCCTCCGTTTTGTTGACTTCCTGGAACGAGCGCTTGCTGGCCGGTCGCGAGAGGATGTCAGCACGCTGCTTTCTTCCTAGACGTGTGCTTCCTGGGCTTCGGGACACCCTTCACCCCTCTCACCCCCCACCCTAACCTACAAGGCAAGGTGTGCTAGAATACCAGACGCGTCGCTATTTCATCTTCGTTCTTCTCCTCCTGTCTCTCCTCATTGCGTGGTTCCAGGTTGTGTGTGAATTGGTGAGTCGTGTCCTGACCGCACACTGTCATCCGCAGATCGTCCAGCTCCTGGTCGGACCCTGTCATCCGCAGATCGTCCAGCTCCTTGTCGCTTGCTGCCTGCTAGCTGCTGCTCATTTGAAGACTCCTCTGCGTGGGCGTTGACTTCCTAGAAGACTTGGTAAGCTTCATGCGTTTCAACGATGGTCGCCTCTCACATCACGCTTGCAGAATCCAACCTACAATTGTTTGTGTTTTTATTGTTCTTTAATCGGCACCAAAGCAAATATTCCAATTGAATTAGGTGTTAAATGAATCCAATTTCAATTTCACTACTAATGCTTGGTGCCAGTGCTTGGTTTGAATCTTGCATCTACGTCTTGTGCCCGCAGACTCGTCGCCATTGATGGAAGCTGACACCACTTACCCACTGTGCCTTCGAGACGGTGAAGAAGAGAGGAGAGAAGAGAGAAGAGTTTGGACTGGCTAGTGGCTACTCTGAAGTAGCAGGAACACTTGAACGTGGTGAACAGCTGAATAATACCGCGATGTCACGGAGATTCTTAGGGACTGTGATTTATCCACCTGCAATTTGTTATCTGCAAGTGATTTAGAAGACGACGTTCCGTTGCTTTGTGTGGTGGCGGGGGAGAAGTGGAGGAACTTACGTTGCAGGGTGGGAATTAGGGTGTGGGATATACAGGGGTGGGGGGGGGATCTTAAGGCGGGGAGGGGTCTAAGGGGGGAGGGGACCAAGGGGGGTGGGTACTTTTACTTTTTACTTTTTGGGTGATAGGATTTTTTAGTTGATGACGTATGTTTTCTTACTTCTCCGACGTCGCCCACATGTCAACGTCAGCCGCTACAGCTTTCAACTTTTCATGACGTAGGATTTTTCACAGTTCCTGAAATTTAAACTTGTTTTTCGGCATAGTATAATGCTATTACGTGTATTGTTAAGTAAAACAGATTTGTGCATTTGCATATCAGTATGTCTGAGTATCTATAACACTTCCCTAGCCTTCGGCGTCACCCCACTCCATTTTCATCTCTACCCTAAATCCTCCATAGTTTTCATCATAACTTTAATTTTTCCATTCCATATTTCTTCAAATATCAGCTGCCAATAGAGCCAATTAATATCTTGCACTTTAAGATAAGGTATTATCATTGAAAAATGTAATATATCTTTGCAACCTTGCGTAAACATACAAACAACTACAGAATATACCACCCTCTCAAAAGAAGATGCTAACAGCTGTTTGCAGCTACGTTCATTGGTAGAGTGTGTGCGGTGCGAGCGTTTCGAAAAGATAAGAATATATATATATATTTTCTTATATACATTATGCATGCATATATTATGCATGCAATTTATTATGCAATTATTTTACGATAATGCGATCATTCGAGATTCTACCTTCTTTTGCCCAAGGAAGGATGTTAGCTTTTGCCAACTTTTGCCATTCTTTCACCTCTATTATTTATTTTATTTATCGACGATCTCCTAATCTATCCTGATGGACACATTATTCAGTATTCTGACGATACTACATGGATAATTGATGAACATATAAACAGAAAATCAGCAGCAGGTAGGTACTTAAACTGCAGGATCCCTATTCACTAACTTTTTCTCAATTCCGCGGGATTCGATTTCCGCGGAATTGGACACCTCGCCCAATTACGCAGATTTCCAAATCCGTACTATTTCGTATTCACCAAGTTTTCGTAATTCGACATTAGCATTGTTGCCAAAATGGAGTCGAATTTCGCATTATACCTCATTGTTGTGACGAAATTACATAATTAGTTCGATATTTCAAGTTATTTGAACTCATCTACATGAAATTGCAAAGCAATATTTACCTATAATTGTTAAATCGTTCCTAATTTAAACATAATGCATCAAAATAATAATGTCATGGGCTCGGTTACCAGATGGCTTAGTCTTGCTGTCAATATTTTGTTCTATCAAGAAATATGCCTCTTTCAAATACACAAGTAAAATACACAAGTAAAATACACACAAAATACACAAGAAAAATATATCAGCTGCCTTGTTCTACAATACAAAAAAAAGAATGGATTTCAGTGTTCCTCTACATTTAAACTCGGCGCCAATCTCTGACATGTGATCTTTGTCTGAATTACTACCGGACATTCACAGAGGCGTTACACAGTCAATTCTTTGACGACGCCGTTGAAAGTTTCAATCCTCTCGTATCCTCTTTGTATCGTAGAAAAAGGCAGCTGATGTATTTTACTTGTGTAGTAGCTTGCTATGCCGCGACAATCACCACCTTGTGGATCCCATTGTTGTTCCCCACCACTGGCTTAGTACAGTCTGAGCCAAATAATGTTTTGGGGAAGATTTTATTTGGGGAAGATATTTTTTGGGGAAGTTTTTTTTTGGGGCAGTGTGACTTTGGGGCAGATTTATTTTGGGGCAATTGGAGCACTCCCGCACCAGTTGATCAGATGATCATTGTCACAGAGAAAGTTTAATTACTTTTCAATTTTACAGTTCTGGAGACCGATCATGTAACTTCCTTCAAAAACGCATGGTTATGAAATCATACGTTTTGGATATCGATGCAATTTCGAAAAAGTTTTCACAGCGATCACGTATAAGTTGTTCGTTTGCCAACTTATTTGATATGTTACCGGCAATTCGATTGGTTCAGAGACGGACTTTTTCAAAAAGGTAAGTACACCGATGGCTCTCCCCAGTCCCCTGGCCCAAAGATCTTATTGGCCCCAGTGTGCTGCTGCCGCAATCGAAAACTTTAAGAAAAACTTACATTGTGCTTAATTTATAAAGATAACATTTTTTGGCTTTGAAAATTATGATTTTGCATCATCTCAGCTTAGATACATTAGGGTCTACCAAAAATAATAAACTTGGTGTGTAAGAATAAACTATTAATATATTGGCAATATTGTTACAAAAAATTACAGTACCTACTCGTATTTTTTTCAGTTATCATAGGTTCGTTGGTCAGCCCACAGCCAATGAACGCTGAGCGTGAATAAAGGACAGCCGGCATTATTGATTTTCTGTCACTTTGATTGAAGAGGGTTGTTTTCAACGCACCTCCCTCCTATCTCTAAATAAAATAAAATATTCAAATAGGCTCTAAAGATATTGTACATAAAAAGGCTGTGTTTTAATTGATTAAATTCTTATTCACACTTTTTCCCATATTCTAACCATTAGAAGAATTATAAGCAAGGATATGCCGCGGCGTATCTCCGTAGTATGAAATTGTGTGCTAATTCATCCTTGCGTTATGAAATCTACTCATCGAGAAACCAATGGTTATATTTATTATGGTATTTGCCAACAGTAAAATCCAATTATTGTTTGTTTTCAGTATTACTGGCGTCAGTAGCATCCAGTAACTGGCGCTAGTTTTGGAACGGATCCAAGGCATATAAAAGTTAAATATTTGTAACTTTTGTCTTTTCGTGAAAATCGGCCTAGGATCCGAGTTATTGGACGCAAATAATACTAAAAATTACGTCAGGAATACTGAATTCAGTAATTTTATTTATTAATTATTGGTGGTTTCTCGCTCAGTAGATTTCAATGGAACACAATAGCCATTAGCCAATCTCATATTATCTTGACAAATGACAACACTGAAAGCATAAAATTAGGCTTGAATTATTACACAGAAACTAAATTGGAATTTATGTATATCCAATAGAAAATAAATGTCTTATATTAATTTTCACATCGTGATTTTATGTGTATTATTGTGTAAACTATGTTTATGATATATATGAATAAAGGTAATATTTATTTATATCAAAAAAAAACTTTCAGCCCGCCAGTTTTTGGTTTTAGTTGTAGTACTCGTTTTACTGCGGGCTACTGGAACGGGAGCTAGTGGTTCGGAGCGCTCTTCGCGATTCCTCCCTCCTCCGAGCTGCTCCGAGCAGTGACTCATACTTTGACTCAGAGCCAGACTGTGAATGTGAATTGTGATAGACGTCCATTAGCACTGAAGGGGAGTGGTTGGAATAGAAATTGGTTGAAAAGAGTCTATCAGAACGCTCATCACTTAACACAAGGGATTATATAAAAAATCTGTGAAGATGTTGGGCTTAATTACGAAAGTTAACTTGCCAATCATGACCGTTTTCTTGGTGTCTGTCCTTCAGGGTGCATCTGGTAAGCATGGGATAATCTGGGGAATCCATCATCTGTAGAAATAACTTATTCACATATTTTTATCTGATTCTTTGTCTGAAGAAATTAACGTTGAGTGTCTGTTTGTATTCCAGGTTTTGATTGCGTTTGGGGTGGCAGTCAAGGGTTCTTGGACAAAATCAATCCACTTAATCCCAAGTCCTGCCCTACGCTATTGAACACCAAAAGTGAAATGTTCTGTTGCGAAAACCATGATTCCAGTCTTGGTTTTTGCTGCGACTTCCAGGATTATCTGGGGTTAGTTATTAGCTAGACAGAGTGATTTTACTCTTATTATCTAATCTGTGCATTTGGTTTCTTTGATTTCTGGAGGCCATTGAGGGCAATGTATATGCCACATTGCTGGTCAATTTTTGATCTCATGTGAAATGCACATGCCCTTCAATTACTAGAATTATATTATTATTTACAGAAAGAACTGATGAGAGGGCAGGGGTCTTGAAATGATCATCTTTGTTCTGGTTTCAGGAATGTGAACTTGATCTTGATTGGTGTTGGGCTGATCGTGCTCATTTTGCTGCTCGGGATTGCTTGCCGCTGCTTCTGTCCATGCTGCCATTAGACACCGGTTGCATCGGTTCCACCAGACTCTGCAACTCCAATCGCAGGTGCTCCTATTGATTTTACCAGGAAAATATTGAAATTGAGGTGTAGCAATCTTCTCTCACATTTATTTTTACCTAGGTAAGGTTGATAGAATTTACAAATTTTTAAGAGTGCCATAATGCACTCGCCGCTCACATTAAAGAAAGGTCTGGAACACTCGAACTAGATAAGTTCAGTTATATAAAACTCATCTCTTGAAGCAAATTGATCAAGTTGGCAGCAATTTCTGCAGTGCAAGCTGCAACTATTCTCTTTTTATTGTAAAACAATTTGTATTGATAGAAGTGTTAAGTGCTTCAAACCAAGTGGAGCCCTTCCAAGTGCTCCAATCAAGTAAAATATGGCACAGGATGTAGATTTTCAAAGCATATTCGACTGTGAACTGGGTACTATTCTATCTATAGCTTATTATATAAATTAATTGCATCAGGCTGGGTTGGAACTAAGAGACATTTTTTTTAAATTATGTTTTTATACTGTAGGTAACATATTATACACAACATATTTTGTGATCAGAATCTTTGCTTGCAATAATTTTCTAAAAAAATGTAAAACACAATAAGCAACCGTAACAAAAAGTACAAACGAAATTTGTAAACAAAAACAAGGAACAAAGTAGGGCAGCTGTGCAGTTATATTTGATGGAAATTCATGTAACCAGCAGTATTTTTTCACTGGCAGCAGAGTAGGACAGGCAAATATTTCAAATCTTGACATCTAGGTTATTTAAGTCTGCCTTGAAGGAGCAGACCATAATAATTGCTTGGCTTTGATGCAACATAGTAACAACTACTAGATACTTGCCATCTTTTCTTGGAAACAAATAGGATGTGATTGCTTCAAGTGCAGATAACTGATTAACAACCTAGCTATCAGTTAAGTCTACCAGAGATGTCAATAGGTCAGGTACCCTCACTCAAGATGCCAAGTAACTAAGATACCCCATCATACCCAGGTTCAACATCATTATCCTCATATCAGTGCAGCTCTGTTGACATTTCTTTTCCATAAATTAAAAAAAAAACACCAAGGAAATTATATTTCTCTGCCAAAAAAGGCATATATTTAGCTTTTTATCTCCAATGAACAAAGAAAAATGGTGTTACTTTTTTTTGGCTGCTTCATGCATTGCGCTTGTTTAGCAGTTGTCACCTTTACCAATCTTGATGAGTGACTGGTCTGCAGGATATCCATCTCCCATCACCACCTTTATAAAGCCAACTGCTACCCACTAAAGTACCCACACTATTCAGTATCTACCTAGCCTACCTACATACTACTGACTACTGACATCTCGAACTGGCACCAATACCTCGTGATGCCAAATCTTTCACGGTCTTGAACCTTCCAAGTGCTAATTACGTAATCCAACTCATTGACGCTCTTGTGTCGGTTCAGTCATATTATTGCTTCCTACTTGTCTTTATGACGTCGAAGATTTCTCCGGCATTGTTCCTGCTTGTAGCTGATATATAGAGCTGTTTGCTACCCACCAGTTGGGAGCTAAGATTGGTAGCATTGAAATGTTGTACACCTCAAGTATTGCCGGTGGCAAGGTATCCCAGTTGGGATAGCCCCTGCTAGCTAGTGATAGACGTGACATTCCGTGGGAGCTAGTCCTATTGTGATTCATTTGCGATTACGCCCCGTTTTATAAAGAGTCTCTAATATTTGTCGTCTCGTGTTGCACAGAACTTCTTGGTGTACTATTTGATATAGCCTTAGGTGTGGAATGGCTTTCACGCAACGAAATTGTGCCAAATATTTCGTTGTCCACTAAGCTGAAAGAGATTGTAAATGTTGAACTCATAGACATAATATATTACCTTATTATCTAGTCTGTGTTTGTAATTTTTTTTACCGCAAATTTTGTTAACTTAAAAATCTCGACAATATTTTTTAAATCTCAGGTTTTCTTTGCAAAGAGCTTAGCACGTAAATCTGACTTGTGCCACACTCACGGCTCAGCCTCTGATCAGACCTTGTTGGATGAACCTTTTTATAAAATATTTGTGTGTATTGCCAGACATTTTGTCATAAAGGAACAATGCTCTGCCATCGTATCTCTCAACCAAACAAGGCAAATAGGATTAAAGATTGCATTCCCGATGCGGCTCATATTCAGTAGACAGACCGCAAAATTTGTTAGTTGTAAGTTTTTCAACTTGCCAAGCTGTTGCTGCTGAATATAAATATCGACATTCCATGCATTAGATGTAGTGTGCCTAATGTTACCTTTAGTGAGTGAAAGCTTTTGGTTCAATCATTGCACTCAATGCTTTGTGCTTTGATTTCAGCATTCCTAATTCCTATGTAGTTTTACGTCTGCAGTTTCAAATCCCAGACGTATATTTGTCAAGGGCCAGTTTACCATTTCATTAACTCTTGGTTGAAGAGGAAATTGAATTAAATCCATGGCAATGGCCAACCACAATCAGTGAAATAATTTATTTCTGTGAGTTATCTCCGAACTGGAGAGTTGAAATAAATGGTATGACTGGCCCTAAGAGAGAGCTCATCTCAAAGCCGAAATTTGAATCTACCCTCGTTGTTGTAAAACTCTATTGCTCTTCCAGTAGGGCTCGTGATTAATTACATTCCTTGCTTCCTTGATATTTTCCAACAAGCAGTGCTTGTTTACTGAATAAATTTTTATCGGTGTCAAATTCCATTTAATGTGGTGATATTAAAGTATTGATGTTAACGTAGAAAAAAGGCCAGGAACACTTAAGGCCTCAGATATTCTTTTGTTAAGTAAGTTTTTTATAATACACATAATATTTTCCAATAAACAATGTAACAACTTCGATTGCTGTTCGAAAATAATGGAAGTTAATAAATAGTTGGTTACTCTCAGCTTGGCCAGTATTATGTGGTTTTATGGTCTATATGGCAAGAACCAGACATGTCTAATCCTGAATCCTTCCTACTCCTTTCCCTGTACATTCGATATTATGTTCCCTGTTATATTTTAAGTGTGACCAGTGAATTTACAACAAAAATTGATCCTCGCCCACCTCAGAAATGGGATATTGATGTACCATCGTTATGATACCGGCTTTGCCCTAGGTATTTTCATGGATGTTTTAAATTCTCATTTATACCTTGTACTGCTTGCATAATTTCAACGAACCGCTTGAAAGTTGAAACGCCCACCAACAAGTAAACCTTCACCTAGATCTCGCATACATTCGCCAGCATCAACCGTGGACCAGTAAATCGACAAGGACAGTAAACACAAACATTGTTTTCTCGGCCTCCTGCCTGGCTGCTCCGTAGTGCGGGTTGCCTACAATTAAACCATGGTCGGTCCCGAGTTTTTTGTTTAATTTTTATTTATTTCATAAATTTATACAAGGTAATCTGAGTTGATTTGTTGTTCGTCGTGTACCTACATAACAAAGAAAAAGCAGTAATCAGTATTATCTTTCAAAGTCCGTATAAATATTACAATAATATTTGCACACTACATTTTGTTGTGGCTTTTTCCTGTGTTCTTGCGGCATACTTCACAGCCCTTGGCGCCATCCAATTCCAAATTTAGTTCTAGATTAAAAATGGCGGTGGATGGAAGTGTTTGCCATACACGTGGTAAAATTTTATTAAAAGCTCAAGAAGTAACTTTTGCCAAAGCATTGGCTGGTAATAATGGAGTGTTAAGAGACCGCGCCGTACGTAGACTCAAGAAATGGATCGCCGCCAGGTCAAAAGGCAATTTCTGTAAGTTTTCATGCATGCCATTAATGATGCCACATGGTGAGCCCTTAGCCTCGAAAATAGCAATCAAGCTTAGGTTTTACGGACTTTCAAAGTGATTCATTCGTTATATAACAATCCGAGTTCCTAGTATATACCAGCTAGATGCAAGTAAATTTTATAAATTGTTTTAGCAGTATTCAATTCAATAATAGTAGTAGCTACAAAAGAAAACTCAATGCAAGTAGATGCCAACTAAGGTCAATGCTTGTTTTGCGGGCAGGTTTTGATGAAGATGACTTGATGCGAGTGTGGAAGGGACTCTACCACTGCATGTGGATGTCCGACAAACCGCTGGTGCAGGAAGGGTTGGCAGAAAACATCGCAGAGCTGATCCATGCGTTTGCCACTGCCGAGGAGATGACGCTCTTTGTGCGCTGCTTCTATCGTACAATGCTCACTGAGTGGGTTGGCATTGATCAACTGCGTCTCGATAAGTATCTCATGGTAAACACTTCACCACATCAAACTCTAAACACTACGTATGGTTTAAAGTACTATATATGTAGATTTCTGATTGGCAAATATCTTATTTGTGTGTAGAATATAAGAGATTCCGAAACAGCAATGTTGAGCTGGCGACAGAATTGTCAGCGCTGCCTAGCAGCTTGGTTAGGATTTAAAGCACGTCGGCCATCAAGTAATTACTGCACACAAAATTACTTAAGTCATTACTTTCTTAAGACTTGTGTCTTTTCCTAATCTTAGCACAAGTACTGAAGTCATCTTACTTGAAATTGAGGGGGCTTCATGTGGCACTAATGCTCAATCTCAAGCGTCAACCAAAAGTTGCCCTATAAAAAAATATCTTTGCCGGTGATAACTGCGCTTTAGGTACTTCAACTTGTGGCTTATCCGCCAGGTTTATCATCCACGCCTTTCCACCCCATTTTGCCGAGAGTTTCCTATATTCTACATCTTGGTAAGATATTTGTGGTCAGTCTAATTGTCAAGCACTTCTGAAGAAGGTAAAAGCTGACAGCTGTGGGTGGGTGGAAATGGTGAACCTAGGCACATAGCTTGCTTCTATTTCAATACAATATTTCTGTTAGGTACCTAGGTATTTAGTAGGTATCTACCTACTAATACTTTGCAAGCCGGTCCCCTGTGCAGCCTTTGATGACTTATAGTAGTAGTCACCACTAGTAGTGATCAAAGGTGCATCATCAAAGGATTCCTGAGATGCCTACTACTTTGATTAGTTTCTGGGACCACTAGGGCTTTGCCAATGCTTATTTTAATAGGAATGTGTATGATCATTCTTTGAATGACGCTGATTAAACAATTTTCAGGGTTTCATATGCTATGGCAGAATTGATTTAGAGGATAAAAACAAAGACATGAAATTAAAAACTTTGTTTTTAAATTTAAATTTATTCCATTTTCAAATCTCCCAAACCAGCTATTTATTTTTCCAAACTAAATGTTCACTCTGGAATTGTATCTGTACTTGTAGAACCTTTTTGTCATAATAATCTACCTTGAATTTAACAAATATTTGCAGTTCAGTTGAAAAAAATAACTCCTACTCCAGTTGTTTGTTCATATTTCTTGGTTTAGTCACCCTATTAACATGTAGAGTAGAGTTTTCTTACGTTTCCTTGCTCGTAAATTTGGAAGGTGCATCCGTATAGTGATTTGGCAGATTCTCATAGACTTTGAAGAAAATCATTTGGAAAGTATAAAAGAAAATATGCTTTTTTGACTTTTTGTATGTTGGGAAAACGGATAAGTATGTTTGTGCATATCAGTAGATAGGCCTCATCAATATGCTTCTTTTACATTTGATTGTCTTAACCTTAGAAATAGAAATTTAAAGAGATATAAAGGATTTAGTTGTGCGGTAAATTAACATGGGCTCTTATTGGAAATGGGAGAAGTTGCAGGGAATTGTAAAGTGTGGGACATTCGGCGGGAGTCGAACAGCATTCTGATATATAGCTGCTGTGAATATGCATCGTTTAAATCTGTTTTTTCTTAGAAATTGAATTTCAGCGAGTTATTCGAGATTTAGTGTTTTGATCGTAAATTTGGCGGGAATTCGGAAAACGTAAGGAAATGAGTAAGCTGGACTTGAGCGTGCGCTGTTTGCAGCTGGTGCGCCGTGTCCTGCGCCAGGCGCTGGTGGCCCTGCGCCGGCTAGAGTGGGCCGAGCCAGCGCTGGAACAGTACAACGCGGCGGTGGGGACGACTGTGCTGGCTGCCGGCGAGCCAGCGCCTGCGGGGCTTGTCGCACACTACTGCACCATCTTCCTCGAAGAGCTGGCCAAGGTAGGCCCGTAGCGGAACCGTAATAACCGAAACACTGTTTTTTTTTGGTTGCAATTCCACTGTGGATTTTGTGGCTCCAAGAGCTTTGCTGAGGCTCTGATTGAATTTGGCTTGTGGCAATCTCATGCTCAACAAATGTGGGTATGGACTATGGATAATATCTTTGTAATTTAAACTTAGACAAGCTGTATTAGTTATGACTTATGGGCGATCCGGTCGGGAATATTCCAGAGTAAGAATATTTTCCCAGAAATAGGGGAATCTATTTTTCAAATTTAGGTTGGATTTATTGTGATACTATTATGTATTTTTTTTCCTAAAATATTAGGTTGGCATCATTGTGTTGCTATGTGAGGAATACTTGTGGCTCTGGTGGGGTTACATACTAATGGGAAGGAAACGGGCAAAGGTGTGGACATACTTTAACAGCGGTCCATCTGAAGTACCGTGCGGATAAAGCGAGAACCTTTTTTAAGGTTAAAAATGCATCTAAAATGCTGACAAAATACAAAGTAACCACCAGGATAAGCTGTATATAGCTACCAAGTTATGAAATAAATAAATGAAATGAAATTTTCTAGCACAAGTAATTATTTCTGATGTAAAACTAAAACTGCATAAAAAAAATTGTGTAAAAAATTAATTCCTCAAAAAATCCCAATTATGGGAATATTCCCGGGAATTTACCCATCACTAAGCTGTATGGATCCTTGAATGTGAGGCAAAAGGCCCTTGTTTATCAGATTATGCCCCTAGAATAGACGCACGATGGCCTGCCTGGCACGGAAGAGTGGGATTAGTGTTGACTGAGTGATGAGTGACAAGCTGTGTTGTCGGCAGATTGGCGGCGAGGGCTTGGGGCAGGCGGCGGCTGCTCGGCTGATGGCGCCGGCGGTGGCGCTGTGGTCAGACAGCCGGTCGGCGGACACGCGCAAGCTGGTGATGCGCTCCGTGCTGGACCCGCTCATCGCTCAGCATCCCGTCACGGGCCGAGAAGATGCCCGCTTCCAAGCCTGGGTCAAGGTAACTTTCCCCTGTTTTCTACGTTTTCAAACTCTGCATTCGTCAGCATTTTGCAAGCTTACCTACTCTCTCAAATGATCAAGAAAGGATTTATTTTTTAAAATCTCCACTACTATTTGGCTAGTACTATCTTCAAACCATTAAAAACTAACACTATAGTAATACAAACAAGTTACCATCACCCCATTACAAAGAAGTAATATCTTGTTTATTAGTACCTAACGAATCCAGGTATGGTTACAAATTTTGGAATTGATATTCCGTTACTCATAAATAATCAATCTCCACCGTACATGCAACGAGTATTTGCATTTAGGTTCGAATCACAATAAGTATTCTCTTGGCTAGTTGCTCTGTGCTGCAAATGACAGAGCCCTTCTTCTGATGGAGCTGAAGGTGCAGGCAAGACGGGCTTTGAGCCGAGCAAGCGATTGTTTCGACTGACTGGACTGTCGGTGACCCGTGCGTGTTTTTCAGGCAGGGTTCCCGGGGAAATCGATGGACGACATGGAGATAATCGAACAGCAGCCAGCAGAGGGAGAAGAGTCTGTCGCAGACGAAGCAGACGCAGAATTCAACGGTAAATGCTCGGTTCAGCCGAGGTAATTGCCAAAAAGGCATCCATGAACCAAAAATGTTAATCTTTAATTAATGACAGATGCATTGTAGATTTATTTTCTGTATGAATGAGCCTTTATTTAGTTTGTAGAGATCCACCTCTTTTTCTACTTTCTATAAGTTCTTGCCAATGAACCAATATATACAGTTTTCTTATGCTAGTTTATTTTTCTAATCTTGCCAAGATAGTTGTATTGTTGAACGGCAAGGACTGAACGGCAAGGACTGGAGATAGCGTGTTTTCATCTGCAGGGCTGGACCCACGTGCAGGCAGCGATGATGTGGTGCTGCCCAGCATCGCTTTCGATGCCTCGCTGCTCGCCGAGATGTTCTCCGCTCACTTGGCCGGGAAGACGGGCAAGGCTCACGTCTCCATCAGCCGACAGATGCACAAGTCAGTACCCGTCCGCTTTTCTCTGCTTGCGCTCGGAAACACTGGCCTCTGTCTGCCAGCAATGCCGATAACACTTTCCACACACCACAATACCTAAGTAATGATACTGTGACGCGTCCTTAGGATCCGCGTCTTTTTGAATGTGTATTTTGGAGATTTAGGTGAAATGGTCAAAGCATATGTGCAATTTGTATTAGGCAATTGATTTTGGTTGTTTGTACATTTCCTGTGTGCTATTGCTTAGGGTGTCATAATTCTGCCTGTAAATTCGTTGCTATGTGTTGCAATGCGTGATTGATGACATGTGCGTAATATGTGTATGCCATTAGCAAGAGTGCATAGGTAGTGCATTCCTTTGGTGCAATAAGTGGTGTAGGATGGACTATGCACATGGTGTACATGACAGTGAGGACTGAGATGGCAGGTCAAAGACGTCAGTTTTGGGTGCGGTCGTGAGGACCTATAAATTGGACCGAGAATTAGGGACAGTCTGGAAGAGTTCCCATCTGAGCGAGTCATCATCCTACACAGTGCGACTGTTAGGAGTGTCTCGACGAGTGTCAAGCTAAGACCGTTCAAAGGTCTTCTAGCTACACTCCGTCGTTTATTTGAGAGTGCGTGAGTGCCAACACGCAACATCTTAATCCGGAAGGTGAGAACATTATGAGTGATACACTAACTCATTAGTAGAACGAGCACCGATAGGGCGAGTTCCGATATTCAATAAATAAAAGGGTTTCAAAAAGCAGTCAAACGATCCCTAGGTGACGAGTGCCTCTCACAATAAGCCAAGCGGAGCGGAGCTATCATCCTACATTTCCCAGGAATCCCGAGGTTTCCCTTGGACAACATCAAGAGTAGATTTACATTTGTCACAATACTCCCAGCTCTTATAAGAGTTCTACGAATCTGACGTCATGTGTTAGTTATTAACGCAGACTTGTTCTAATGTCAGGGATAACACTGCCCCCTGCTAGCACCAAGGCATGGAGCTGAAAGAAACTCAACCTCTTCCAGCAAAATCACTGGTGACGTGAGTCAGTGCTTGCCTCACTCTGGCAGGATGCTTGATGCCCGGTTGTTTTTTTCAAACCCAGGCTTGATGCCGTTCCACTTTCGTCTAAAAAGCTAAAAATAACTAGTAATTACCAATTAAAAAATGCATGTAATCTTTTTGGGTAGGAGTTAAATATTTACGCTCACCCAAAACACAGCACAATATAGAGAGCACGAAGGCTAAAAGCATATAAGGAAAATCTAAAATGTTTGGCGATAACAATAATTTTAGAAGCCTCCTCGATGACATTCGGCACCTACCCAGTCTTTGTGAAATTATTCTAATATTTTGAAATATAAAAATCAATCAAAGAAAAACTATTCAATTCATTCGCTTTGCTTGAAAACGTTCATCAACTAAATGGGAAAATAACTAGAGTTGAGTGTAAAAGAGATCATATTGATGATTTGCAATCCGAGTGGCCAACTTCCACCTGTCTCGACAGATGGCAGCTTGCCGACTACGAATGCTTGACGGTGGACGATTTTTGCGCAGGTTTGAGCGGCTTTCGCGCGGGCTGGACCCGATTGCGCGGCGGCACCGGATGCGCGACGTCAAGGCGCTGCCCCTTCTGCGCGAGGCGGCGCGCTGGCGGTCGGCCAAGCAGTGGCAATCGGCGGTCGAGTTGCACCAGTTTGATCCCGACGCCTGGAAGGCCACACGTTTCAACCACTTGCGCAAGAACAAGTTCCAAGGTAGCCGCCACTGCCACCGCGCAGTCTCTTCAGCCCTTGTTGATTTGATTATATGTGTTTAATGACGCACTATTTTGACAACTGGCCCTTTGGCACTGGTCTAATGACGTCGGGAATGAAATGGTGATGATGAACCTAACCTAGCCTAGAAGGGAGGAGGAGTAACTCGGTGCCGGCACGTAGCCTACTCCTGTCGAAAAGCACCGAGGGGACCACCGGCTTTACGTCCCTTCCGAAGGACGATACAACTCGAACAACAAAATTCCTCCACTAATCCATGCTGTCGAGAGGTTGATAAGCAAGGCGGGTGTGGTTGTCGTACTAACTTCAAACCCTCCAACCTCTCTCCCGAACAGAACTGATCATGTGCATGATGGTCACCCATCAAACACCGGAGTCAGCGCAATGTTGCTTAACTTCGGTGATCTCACGAGAACCAGTGTTTCCAACATGCCAAACCGTTCGGTCCTAGCACTCATCCCGCCCTTTTCCCGCCATCAGCTATCTCTCAAAAATCCCTCTTCTTATCGCTTATCTCGTGGCTACCAGTATTTTAAAAAGCTTGGGTCCAGGAGCAAAGAAGGCTGTGGCTTGCCATTTTCTCACTCTCTCACTCTTTTGTTTTTGTTGAATGAATTCCAGAATGGATAGGAAAGCAGCCGACTGTTTGCCCTGTTTGCTCTGTTTGCCTATCCGACCCTCTCACCTGTTCTGTTGCTAATGTTTCTGCCGCTGCTTTGCAGGAACAACGGAAGAGGAAATCTTTGCAGACTTCCTCTCGAAACAGGGGACCCCTAAGGACATGGGTGCTGCCGGGAAGTTCACGGTGCAAGACAGCCCGGTTTCCCCGCAGCCGAACGGACACCACGCTAACGGACACGGCGCTAACGGGGAGGTGGCTGCCAGAGGCAGCGCCCGTGTGGCCAAGAAGCGCAGGCTGAGCGCCGGCGAATGGACCGTCACCGCCAGCAACGGTTCTGCGGATTCCGAAGAATCGGCCGCCGAACCGGAATCGGCGCACGGAACGCCCGGTCCAAAGGCCGTGAAACCGAAGGCACAGGATTCCGGGAAAAAACAAACCCCTCTTGTTAAATCTTCGAAGAAACAACCTCCGCCGACTAAATCTTCAAATCAGACTCCGGCGGCTGATCCTGGCTGTGAGGCTGCACCGAGCGACGAAGCCACACCAGAGCCGAAGCCCGCGCCGAGCTCCGGCCGGCGCAAGCTGTTCACGCCGGCCGCCAACACGGCGCTCATGTCGACGCCCCAGTGGGAGGAGTCTGCGGGGGCGGCGGCGGCGGCCAGGAAGGGGCGGGCCCGAGTCACGCCGCCGCCCTCCCCGGCCGCGGCGGGGGAGAGCGAGATGTCGAAGGCGTTCAAGACGCTGCTGGACTCTTCCCCCCTGATTCCCGCCCCTGGGAAGAAGTCCCCGCTGACGCCCGGGCCCGGGAAGAAGTCCCCGCTGACGCCTGGCCCCGGAAAGAAGTCCCCCACAGCGATGCCGCCTGCGACGCCTATTGTGTCGGGGAAGCGAGCAAAACTCAGCCCAGCGGACGGCGGTGGATCTTCGAGCAAGAAGAAGAGGAAGGCGGTGCAGGACAGTCCACAAATCAAGGTCAGTTTTTGATTGTGAAGCTTGCTGTTGAAATGCTGATGTTTCAGCTCTCTACTCTCGAGTGAAGCACCTGCCAATGCTTTGCAAAACTTCGGGTGAAATATTATGAGGCTGGAAATGCCAAATGGCTGGTAAATTAACTTTTTGTGTTTAACTTTTGACTGTTAGCTAACTGTTGTCTGTTGCCAAGTAGGTCCAAATTGCTGGGACAAGCTCAGCCAATTTATTAAAAGTAAAGAAATAGCCGCTCAGGAATTTTTTCGTGGTTCGAACCCGGATCTTTTGCATTTCCGGTTCTAGACTTAACCAATGAAAATGATGCGTCAAGGGCAACCAGCTTTCGAATGGAAGATTTCGAAGTAGACTTATAGGCTTATTTGAGTTTTTGGATACAATTTTCCTGTGGATATTTCTTTTATGCTGATAAATATCTGCGCGCATGCAATAAATAATTGCGTTTGCTTGGAACCCACTTAAACTGATCTGATTGTTTCAGCTGGAGCCAATGAAGCTGTCTTTCTCTCCGGTGGGCGACAGCAAGACAACGTCTGATGCTTCTGAGGTGAGTGTTGTGGTGAGGATTCCATGGCCGGGAGCTAATGCACTCGAGTGTCCAGACTTATTCCATGCTGACTGCCAGCCAAGCGCTGGACCATAGTCAGTTCAGGGACTGGAGGGTGGAGGAAAGTTTGCAGATGAAGGCTCTTCCAATTTGTTTGGCTGCACTGCAACACACATTTTTAGTCTCGGTGAGATACATGTCAAGACTGTTGCCGTTAGCACTGCTGTCATGATTGAATTTTTTTGTCTCGTCGTCAACCTAGTTGCCAAATCAGATGACTCCTGACTTTTCACAAGAGAGAGTTGAAGAGTGCGGTCGGCTTACGCCGGTGACGATTTCGCTATTATTTCGCGGGAAAATGTTGATTTCGGCGTTATGTCTGGTATTTCGCTAATTTCGCGTTATGTCGCGACGAGTTAGTTTAATATTTGGGATGGGAATTCCATGAACTGGACTCGTCTGAAAGGAAAACAGGGGATTTCAGCAATTTGCGATTTTGCGCATCACCAGATAATCGTTACTGTAGTGATGAGGTGAGATGAGGTGATACCTGGAACCGCGGTGAAGGGCAGTGAGTGACGTGAGCGCTGCCTCCCTGCGCAGGTGGTGGTTCCGGCCGGGCGCCGGCTGTGCCTCAACGTGGTGACGCCGGCGCCGGCGCTGGCACCAGCCAAGAGGCTGAGCCTGGCGGTGCAGGAAACGCTGGCTGAGAGCCCGGCGTCCCCGACACGAAGCTCCCTGCGCATCGCACAGGTGGGTGCGCGCTCGAGCGCTGCCTATTTGCTCGGTGGTCGTTACGATGCTGTTTCGTTGCAAACATCTGACAAACGACAGCAACTGCTTGTCCAAAGATTGAAATCTAGTTTCTATATTTGAAACGGCTAGGGCTTTGCCGATGCTTGTTGCAAACGTGTTGTGACTTGTCGGTGAGCATTATTTGAATGGTGCTGATCACAAATTACTAAGAGACAACTTTTTAAAATGAAAAACTTGATTTGAAAACCATTTATCCACTACTCTTAAAAATGGGACGGAATCTTAGTTTTAGAATTTTAACGGTGAACTGAGTTTGAAACTGAAACTTGCTTATTATTACTCTAGCTTGCCCTTAGCTAGCAGGATGTCCTTTGCTGCTTACTCCAAGAATGCCATGGCATGCCATGCATGTCTTGGACTTTGTATCTTCAACCGTGGCTTGCATCCTTGATGACTGGCGTTAAAGTATCGTTGAGATGATGCCTGCTCGCTGGCCACGCTTGCTAGTTGGTTGAAACGCATTCCTTGCTTCGGCTTTCAGAAGGTGACACGGGTCGGAAGTAAGACACCGCCCAAGAGCAAGTCGGCGCACAAAGTCGCCACACCGAGCGCCGTTGAAGTTCTCCGCACTGCCAGGGTTAGTTCTGTTTGTCTTGCAAGGGTTTGTGTTCTGTTGTTTCTGCTAGGGTTAGTTCTATTGTTTCTGCAAGGGTTAGGTCCATTAGTGCCATTGGTGACAAAAATAAATTATGAAATTAATGAGGGATGAAGCATTTCAAAGATAGATCTAGAAGTACAATTTTTAGGGCAAATATGTATGGTAGGTTTAGGTTAGGTATAGGGTACATCAGACTTGGCTTAGGAGCCTGATGGAGCCTCCAATGCCAGTAGGTTGTAAAAAGTCTCGAGTTTTCAAAATGTGATATTAGAAATGGAGGAAAAACTTATTTGTGTCTATCTCAATAGTAAATGCGCCATAATGTGTCTTGATGTCGTGTTGTTTGCGCAGGCTGCGCTTGGGTCGCCGGGCAGCGCAAAGCGGGTGAACATAGCGCTGGCGCGCAACGAGGCGCAGGAAGTGTGGGAGTATCACGCGGCGCTGGAGAGCAGCCCGGGCATCCCGTTCGACGCGGCACGCCGGCCCCCCGAGTCGGCGCTGAAGCCCGGCGCCGCGCCCAGCCCCATCAACCCGTTCTACCGCCGACGGAAGTTCTGAGCCCGCCGTCCGGGTGGCCTGCCTGCCAGCCCCGAGTGATTTGATGACATGGAGGTCACTGACTTCCGTTACATGCCAGTAACCGTGGACATTATCCGTTGGGAGAATCCGGGTTTTATATTATGCAAGATTCTGGCCGAATGCCTTGTATTTGAGTTGTAAGAATGTGACATTTGTTGGCCAACTCCGACAATTCTATTTCGTATCTTTTAGACTGTTGCCGAGGAAAGCGTCTCCCACAAGCGTTTCCGGGACCTAAGAGACATTTTTGTTTATATACGTGAAAGTCGACAAGTGCTGAATGAGAAAGGCAGGGTTACAATGAAGTCAGTGATGTAATTTCAGGCTAGGTTGTTTGTCTGAGAGCTCCTGTAACTGGTGCTGGCACTTGCAGCGTGTAGATGCTCTTGAAGAGTTAGGCACTGCGATTTGGAGAAGATTAGGTGGTGACTCTGTAGCTCCGGCTTAGATAATCTTCTGACAGTTCTGTATCTTGACATGCGACGGGTTTGCTTATTGTTTGGCTTTGCAGGCGTTGCGCTGTGGCGCTCTCGAATCAGCTCGAGTGAATTTGGCTGCGTGAATTTGGTTCAACTTTTCCGAGCCTTGCGCTGGGTTTTGCGGTGGCCTCGCTTTTCTTATTCTGCAGAGCCATCTCGATGAGCTGCGATCCCATTTTCATCTGAAATTGCCCTGGTCTTACAGTAGGCAAGGAAGAGAATAGTAGCTTTTTTTTGTATTTTCCAAGTTTGTTATGAAATATGCAAATGCAGCGCAAAGCACCCAAAGACGAAAAGTCTACCCTTTATGAAGCAAGTGTTTTATCTAGGTTACTAGTCTTTGTTGTTGAAATCTGCTTATTTTTGTCTATGAAATGTGGGGAACAATTTGGTAGGTTTGTGCAATGGCAAGAGAACCTTTCAAATACTAGTAGTCTGCCAATAAGTTATGTTTGGATGTGAAGTTTAATTTTTGTTCCGGATCAATACCGGATGGAGAAGAAAACATTACTCCGTCATCTCTGATGGTGACAAACGCTAATTGCAGAATAAAGAAGACTTGATTTACAAAAGTGATTTAGTTCCCTACATTTACTTTAGTGGTGGTTTCAGTGAAAGTTACATCCATTTCCAGACGGACTGCTAGGTAATGTTGGGCTTACTTTGTGACAACTGGGAATCATGAGAAGTCCTGAATCCTTGTGCAGGCCTGGGATGCAGGCAAATACATGCTCTTTTATAAAGTAAAATACAACCCTCCAATGTCTCTCTGTTTTTGGATGACCGGCTCTTGAGTGATAAATGAGCGTAGCAAGGGTAGCGAGTGAAGCGAAATCTTCAATTACCTACATTAACTACTAAAAAAATCGGGAATGTTTTTTGTGTGCTTGCGCTCTCCAGGTAAAACGCCAAAACCGATTTTGATCAAAACTTTTCTGGACCTTTGTTTTCTGACCTTGGAGCATAGACTAGTCGGGCACACAAAATGGTCTTCCGTGGAATGTAGGTAGGCTACCATGAGTGCAATGCAAAGAACCACGCAGTGCTTGTCTGATGCCGAAAAACATCGGAGGTACTGGGGGTGAGGTGTTCCAGCGCTAGTGCTACCAGTGCTACCATCCTGCTATGAGGCACAGTCGTAGCCAACATGCCCGGCAACATGGTGGCACTTGGTGAAAACTAAGAAGCGCCTGGTGAAGGGGGCTGCTGCCGTTAGTTCTGTTTGGGCGATGACAAATATACTTGCCCATCAAATTTAGAACTTGGAACTTGGGGATTGGTTTTTGCGTTGCCGGCGGCCACAGCTCGTGCGTAAGGTGGATGGTGGTACTCATTTTCTGGCTGTTAATTTCTGAAAACGGTGTCTAAATAGAAGATTGAGGTACACTTTTCTAGGATGGCCATGAAACGGTCGAATATTTCTGGCATTGCGATAGGCTGCCATGCGATGCACTTCCGTGTATCCCGTGTGTTTCATGTACTCCCATGTATTCCATGTGTTTCCATGTTTATTCCATGTGTTTCCATGTACTTTCATGTATTCCATGTGTTACCATGTACTTTCATGTCAAGCCTGCGCCTGGCTGCCTGCAAACTTCAATCCATGCTGCAATGCAGCTGCAGCCCCCTCTCCCACCACCGTATCTCCATGCAACATAGCATTTGTAAATCAGCAGCAATAATGGGACTTGCCTGCTAGATCTTATTTTGCGTATTCTTGGTAATCATGATAGTTTATTTTGCAAAATCACTAATTTTTACGACGGATGAAAACGCCGCCCCTCGAAGTGGACGGAAGCCGGTCCCGCCAGGAGTTATAACCCCGGTACCCAGCGCGCGATGCGGGTAGCCTGCGCCCAGTGAAACACGGGAGCAGGGAACACGTTGAGCTATAATCACGCGTGACACGCAGAAGTGTGTCACATATAGCTTGCATCACGTGTGGTGCTGCGATCGTTATCACCAACGACGGGGACGTAGTGGCAGATTTGAAACCGCGATTTTTTGCTCCGCATTTCGTCAAGCGGCGATGCCCTTTGTGCCGCGGGGTGAAGAGGTCACGGCGATAGCGGGCCGAAATGGAGCCGATGGGACGGCGTCCTCGTCGGATTGGCAAGCACTCTGTGTGCGAAGCGTGCTCTTGTCCAACGTCTCCAGAGAACCGTTAGACCAGGCCTGGATCAGGCTGGAACAGGGCTGGACCAAGGCTGGAACAGGGCTTGTCGATAGCGGTGTCTCCGTGGTCCCGAGCTGGCTGGTGAAGCAAGCTGCCTTGAAGAGCGCTTAACGGCGAGGCTCCTGCTCTGATCGGTGACTCGGTGAGTAGCGGCAGGGGCGGGGTGCGTAGTGGGGCAGTTTGCACGCCGGGCAACGAACCCAGGACCGAGGCAATATATTAAGTCTATGACTTGTCTACGACTCAAAATAAAGATCAATGCAAGTATAGGCCAATCGAAGGATACCTGAATTCCTCATCGACAAATTGACATTTTCTTTGGGATTCTTACGCCACTCTGAAGGAATTATACCTATCCCAAGCCCATTCCTTGGGCCATATTTATTTATGTCCAAATTAATTAATTCATATTGTAATATAATATTAATATAAAATATAATTTAAGTATTAATATTTACATGAAATGAAAATTAAGCTTTCAAACGATGAAAATAACGTACGAAAGAACTACAAAACTCGTAAATCTGTGCAGATTGAATCCGATGCCAGGATAATGTTAGCTGGTGACAGGCTGGGACAGATAGTGACAGGACAGGGTTTCACCCTCGATGTAAACAATATCGGTTGACCTTGACCCCGCCGTTTGTTTGTTTGTTTGTTTTGTGGCCGTCGCAGCTCGTAACGCGCGTTCAGGCTGCGACGTCATTCTGCCAGCTGGCCGTGATGCTCCGAGCAATTACGTCATCGGCGTGGCGCCTGCGCGGCGGCGTCGGCGTCGGCGCGCGGCTTTCCAGCTCCGTGAGTTCACAGCAACCTCCCTGCAATGCAACGTCCCCATGCAACCCCTGAATGCAGCGGTCACCCTGGCGTCGCGTATCGTTGCTTAACCCGGCTTACCGTCCTGCAGACATCTCGTGGCGTGGTGATCGCGATCCGCCGCGAGGACCAGTCCGTGTGGGAACGTCGCGCCCCCTTCTCCCCGTCCAACGTGCGCAGGCTGACGCGCGCAGGCGTCAAGGTTATCGTGCAGTCGTCCAATCGCAGGGCGTACCCGCTGCAGGTGCGTTCCTGTTTAACTGTTTAATCCACTATTTAACATCTCATTCTCATTTCATCTTAAGAAAATTACCAGAATCCCACTGCAGGATACTGATAACATGTTAAGCTGTGAAGTAAAGGTACCAAGCGACCCTGAGTCCGTCCGCTTCTCGTGTTATCCGACGGATCATGACTTGCCGCGCAGGCGTACGCGACGGCGGGTGCGACCATCCAGGAAGACATCTCCGAGGCGTCGGTCATCTTCGGCGTGAAGCAGGTGCCCGTGGACCAGTTGCTGCCCGACAAGACCTACTGCCTCTTCTCGCACACCATCAAGGCGCAGGAGACCAACATGCCGCTGCTAGACGCCATCTTGGAGCGGGTTCGTGACCTCCTGCTGCTACATCGCATCCATTCCAGCCTATGATACCTCCCTCGCCGCATGTCAAGAGGTTGACAAGCAAGCCGAGTGAAACTGTTGCACCGGCTTCAAACCCTGCAACCTCCCAGCAGACACAGAACAACTTGAACAGCAGGATTCCTCCACTGATCCGTGCTGTCGAGAGGTTGACAAGCAAGGCGAGTGAAACTGTTGCACCGGCTTGAAACCCTGCAACCGGTAGAACAGAACAACCGAAATCAGGATTCCTCCATCGATCCGTGCTTTCGAGAGGCTGACAAGCTGGGCGACTGAGCTATTGCACCGGCTTGAAACCCTGCAACCTCCCAGCAGACACAGAACAACTTGAACAGCAGAATTCCTCCACCGATCCGTGCTGTCGAGAGGTTGACAAGCAAGGCGAGCGGTCACCCACTCACCCTGGCCTGTGTTGCTGAACCCCGCAGAACATCCGTCTGATTGACTACGAGAAGCTGATGGACGCGTCCGGACAGCGCGTCGTGGCGTTCGGGAAATACGCAGGCGTGGCCGGCATGGTGAACATTCTGCACGGCCTGGGACTGCGGCTGCTGGCCTTGGGACACCACACGCCGTTCATGGTTCGTCCCTCTTTTTGCTCCACGAGGTTGCAGCGCAACGCAAGCCTTCAGTTTTCCTGGGATGGTAGCACCTTTTACCACGGGGAAGACTAGCAGCAACTTTAGCAGCAACTTTAGCAGCAACTTTAGCAGAACGGTTCGTGCGAAGCGGACGGCTAGGAGGGGTTGTAATTCCGGATGGACATCGTCAATGCTAAAATTTTCGAGACGCTTATGACCCCCTTTTTCTCTACTTTTTTCCTCTACCCAGTTACCGAGTTATTTCATACAGTTAGGTAAAGACTAATGGAAAGCTCGAAACTGCTCAGCCATGATCTATCCAGCCATCAACCAGCTAGAATATTTCCCATTAGTTATTATTATAAGCAAAATATCCATTCCAAAATTTGTATCCGCACAGGTATATGAACCCGGATCTTTTTACCTGCCTTGGGCTACGCCTGAACCACCCTGAACCAACTGTGAAATGGATATTCAGTTTATTAAATATCTAGCGTAAATGCAACGAGTATTTGCATCAATTGGTTCGAACCAACGCCTGTTTCCATTAATCTGTCTAGCTTCCAAAAATATCTATGTAGAATTGTTTCCAGTTTGAAGCGTTTCCGACTAGACCAATCTTCTGCTGTTTTAACTCATAAAGAAAGAGAGTGGTGGTTTTCACGATTAACAGTTCAATTTCTGCGTGCAAGCAGAAAAGCAGGAAGAGTGGTTGAGCCGCGGCTGCAGCGGCCGATGACCCCGTGGTTTCTTGTCGTAGCATATCGGCCCACCACACAACTACCGCAACAGCTCGATGGCTCGACAGGCCATCCGCGACGCCGGCTACGAGATCGCGCTGGGTGAGATCAGCCTTCAACCTTCACCCTTAATCTTTCAGCATTATTTAAACAACGCTCGTCCACTACGCGTTACTAGGTGCGTTCTTGAAGGCCTGTCTTAGATTGAGGTGCCCTTCACTTGCAGGCATGATGCCGCAGTCTGTGGGACCGTTGACGTTCGTGTTTTCCGGCTCGGGCAACGTGTCGCAAGGCAGCCAGGAGGTGTTTCAAGACCTGCCTCACGAGTACGTGCCGCCCGAGATGCTCTCCAAGGTGGCGCAGCATGGAGGTAGGATATGTGCACGCCGACATCGCAGCTTAGCTATCAGTAACCACCAGCTAAGCAGGTAACTGGAAATCAAATTTGAGTTTATTCCCAAGCCGATTAGTCTACATAAAATATTGTCGGTAAATTCGAACTTTCCTCGACTGTCAAGCCCATTTTTATGAGTGATTTTCCCCAACATCGAATCTGATTGGATCTTCCTCGATGATTTTGGAGATCCAGCGAAGTTATCAGCAGTCAAATATTTAGCTAGCGCTAGTAACGTTTCACGAGTTCTCAAGCTGGTCGTGAAAAGTTTTCTTTGGCAACCCATGTTACAAGGTTTTTTCATGCCAAGCTGCTTGTGAAATGGAAGTAACACTTCCAAACAGAAAACTGTACTGATTTCCCAAGACCATCACTTATCTGGCAGAGCATTTGGGATCTGGGATCTGGGATCTGTGAACTGAGCATTTGTTGCTCTTGCCCAGCTTTCATGTTTCTTAAGGAAATGCTGCTTCGTCGACTAGGAACCTTGTTTAGACGATACGTATCAAAAAGCATACTTAAATATTACTTGTCAATATAATGACACGCAAGATCAGACCAAGATGGCGCTTGCTGCTTTACAAGGACGTCACACCAAGTGAAACTAGTATGTAGCCAACTGCTTGAAAGGTGAAAATCTGCATGGGGATGCACCAGGGAATGCCATCTTCTGGTGTGTTGGTCTAACGGGTCGCGGCTACGATGTGGCTGCAGACGCCGAGGGTTGAGTCTGTTTGTTGCGTGCGCAGCCACCAACAAGATCTACGGCTGCGAAGTGCGCCGGCGCCACCATCTGGAGCGCAAGGACGGCGGTGGGTTCGACCCGGAGGAGTACGACCAGTTTCCGGCGCGCTACATCTCGACCTTCAGCAAGAAGGTACTACGTGGCCTCTATCACTTAGAGCTCCATCACGATACCAACACTTACAATTATTAAATACCGTGACAGTCTCCTAACAATGATACGCGATGCGCTGTAGCACAAACAACTTCGCGTCGAACGCACTTTTCTCACAACCCTTTGACACTCTCAACTTCCCTCCGACGGGGTCCATCGGGCTCTGCCGGCTGGCGTCTGGCCAACCTACCCTAAAACTAACTGCAATTCTATGTTTAACTTATACACAGACATTTTCAGGAGGCAGGAAGTAGGAAGCAGGCCTGAAAACCGTGCTTGCAACGAATCATAGCAGTTTGTTTCTCTTTTACACTAATACAAGCGTGCCCAACGTTATAGCCGAGTTTTTGGTGTGTGATTGCAGCATAGCGTCACTAGATTCACCGTCTGCGTTCATTCATAGTCCTGTTTCTATCTCCATGGATCCCAACAACTCAAAAACTTAATATTCAATCGAAAGTAGCTTGTCCGTGTCGCATGGTAACAGTAAAGCATCGCTTCGGAAGTCCGAAAGTCCTGGGTTCACCTCCCGATACGCATGTTACGGATACAAAGAGTCGATGCGTGTATCGCCGGCAGATCGCGCCCTACGCGTCGGTGATCGTGAACGGCATCTACTGGGCGGTGGACTCGCCCAAGCTGCTCACCATCCCCGACGCCAAGTACTTGTTGCGTCCTGCGCACACGCCCTGGCTGCCGTCGTCCGTGGGCACACCCTCGCTGCCCCACAGGTGGGTCACCCCTGGCTGTCACACAGGTGGGTCACCCCTGGATGTCGCACAGGTGGGTCACCCCTCGCTGCCCCACAGGTGGGTCACCCCTGGTTATCGCACAGGTGTCACCCCTGGCTGTCGCAGCAGGTGTCATCCCTCGCTGCCACTCGCTGCGACCCTCGGGTTGAATTGCAAATCTTTATGAAACAAAAAAAAAAACTTTAAAACATTGATTACCAAATGGCGTGACCAGAGAGTAGCCATAACATCCCTGATAGAGCAAAGTTCTATGATCCAAGAAATCAGAATAAATAGAAAAGATCGCAAAGCATGACATGGAGCCAGCACCGAAAGATATGTTTCCATATTATGCAGGCAGCGATAAGTTATAATCAGGGCTGACGGTGCTGATACATGCCGCAGGATGCTGGCGATCTGCGACATCTCCGCCGATCCCGGCGGGTCAATCGAGTTCATGAACGAGTGCACGACCATCGACACGCCCTTCTGCCTGTACGACGCCGACCACAACAAGGACACCAAGAGGTCGGTCATCCCCCCCCCCCCCCCCAAACCCCCCCCCTCGCCGTCAGCTGCGGCCCAGAGGCGATGAAACTGTGTCAGGTATTGGAAGCTCGAAGGTTTGGATCAGAACTGCAGCAGCTTGCCGTTTCGGGGAGCAACAATATTTGAAATCTGGTTCGATTTGTTGACGTCTGAGGTTGTTTTTCATGGTTTAATGTAAAAAAAAAAAAAAATAGATAAGTACAACGATAAGTGCCGCATGACACCGACGTGGCGTTGTCTAAGTGGCCGATGGTTGTACAGAGTGGGTAATTTCCCGCGTTGTGGTCGATGCAGCTTCAAGGGTCCCGGGGTGCTGGTGTGCTCCATCGACAACATGCCGACGCAGCTGCCGCGGGAGTCCACCGACTTCTTCGGCGACCTCCTCTATCCGTACGCCTTCGACATCCTGCAGTCGGACGCCACGCGGCCCCTCGAGCTCGAGAACTTCCAGCCCACCGTGCAAGGGGTGCGTCTGCCTGTCCCAGCAGCATCCTGTAGTTGGGTTCTGCGATTTTAATGCTCGCTAACAGGTGCTAACAGGTGTCCGACCTGTTTGTTTACAGGCGGTGATCGCTAGCAACGGCCGTCTGACGCCCAACTTCGAGTACATCCAAGAAATGCGCAACGCCAACATCAAGTAAGCCGTGCCCCACGGCGGCCGGTGGTCTTGCCTTGGGGCACTCCGACATCGACATTACCTAGCCTAACCTGTTGCAGCCGGCAGCATATGCTATTTTTCAATCGACAGTTCTCCTTCAACTCATTGTTCGTCGTTGCAAAATGTCAATTGTAGGCACCAAGTTTTGTTATTGCGTAGCGCGCTGCGCTTGCGTCGATTGTGTGCCGGCTGCAAGTATCAAATTCTGAGCAGTGATTCGTGCGCATGTCTTGCACCGAGTCGCGGCCGGCTAGAGTCTGCACCGGCCCCGACTCACGGCCGCCTTGTTCCAGCCGCAGCCGGCTGAAGGGCGCCGAGCGCGAGGAGGAGGGCGGCAAGAGGGCGGTGATCCTGGGCGCGGGCTACGTGTCGGCGCCAGTCGTTGAGTACCTGGCCGGGCGCAACGTGCAGGTCACCGTGGGTGAGTCCCGTCAGGAGAAATCAGGAGGATTTCATGATGAGGAAGAGGAGGCAAATTTTTGACCCGGTTGATTCCCCTGCGTATTTTTCATACGCAGTGTCTGCGCTGAAGGAGGAGGCGGACGCAGTGTGCGCGCGCACGCCGGCTGCGCGCGCAGTGCTTTTGGACGTGGCTGCGCGGCCCGACCTGCTGCGCGGCCTCCTGGACGAGGCCGACGTGTGCGTGTCGTTGCTGCCCTACGCGCTCCACCCCGCCGTGGCGCAGGCCTGCGTCGAGGCACGGGTCAACATGGTCACCGCCTCCTACTGTTCGCCCGAGATGGAGGCCCTCGCCGCAACGTGAGCATCCATCTGTAGCAGGCTGCACGGTGACACGTAGCTTCTAGCAAACATCGCACCAGGCTGTGGGATGTAGGACACTCTCTCTTGCGAGGCTGTAGGATGCAGGTCACTCTGCCAGCAAAAATCTCACCAGGCTGTAGGATGCAGGACACTGCCAGCAAACATTGCACCAGGCTGTAGGATGCTGATGGATTATAACTTTTGACAATTGTTTCTTCTTACAAAAATCGGAGGCAGTATTTTTTTCCTGATAAATTGTATTACACCAAGGTTGATTGCACGAGGATTACTTGAATAAGTTTCTATTTCATAATTATCTTAGGCAGTCCAAAGATATCCTCTCAACGTTACCTTACCTAAGAGCCTAAATAAGTTAAATAGACACCTAAGCATTAAAAATATGTGTTGTGTACCCTGGACAGTAATCTCAGTTAGTAATTTGTTAACTGGCGCCGTACTCTCGTATCATGTTGAGTCGGCGAGTAGAGCGTGGGGCAAGTGCTGTCATGTCGTGCAGGCTAAAGATCTGCAGCAGTGGCTGTGACACTGCGCTGTGCTCGCTTCTTGCAGCACGGCCGAGGCCGGCATCACGGTGGTGAACGAGGTGGGGCTCGACCCCGGCATCGACCACCTGCTGGCACTCGAGTGCTTCGACCAAGTTCACCAGGCCGGCGGCAAGATTGAGTCTTTTGTCTCGTACTGCGGAGGTGAGTGTCTGCCCCCATGCAGCCTCCCTGATCCTAATATTTCAACAGGCTGTAGGATGCAGGAAACTCAGCCAGCAAACATCTCACCAGGCTGTAGGATGCAGGAAACTCAGCCAGCAAACATCTCACCAGGCTTTAGGATGCAGGACACGCTGCCAGCAAACATCTCACCAGGCTTTAGGATGCAGGACACGCTGCCAGCAAACATCTCACCAGGCTGTAGGATGCAGGACACTCTGCCAGCAAACATCTCACCATGGGCTGTTTGCTTGTCACAATTGTCTAACTGGGTATACCGCACCCTAACATGTTTTATTCCTACTTGAAACATGGACTCCTTCCACTGAAACCATAGAAATTATCTGGTTGCGGGAGCGCATGCGTTGCGTTGAGGGGAGCAGCCAGTGCATGTGTGCTTGAACCGCGCGTGCGCAGGTCTGCCTGCGCCGGAGTGCTCGGACAACGCGCTGCGCTACAAGTTCAGCTGGAGCCCGCGTGGAGTGCTGCTCAACACGCTTGGCACGGCACGGCACATCCGCGACAACCGGGTTCGTCACCGTCTCTCCCAAAGATACTATTATTGGCTCTCCCTTGCTGCTCTCTTACGGAGAAACACTCGGAACTTCCTGACCTTCTCAAACTTCACACCCAACCTATCCTGGTGATCTGTTCTGACTTTATTCAGACAACTTTACCAGCTACAATGGAGCCTTGTGTCACAAAGGGATGTAACTACAATATAGACAATTTATAAACACACTAGGATCATTTATCATTTAATGAGTTGAAAACGGCTTCTGATGACTGAATGAATAAGAAATTATTGGCTCATCACCTTGGATTATCTATTTTTTGAACCAATGAAGGCACAGGACATACCAGGTTTTTGTTAGTGAGTTTCTAAAGTTTCCACTGGAGGCACCGACTACCGAGTTACCTGACCCTGTAAGTCGTTGCAACAAGTGAGGAAGGAAGCACTGAAGGAAGGAAGGGAGGAGCGAAGGAACGACGCCTATGTCCGTGCTGCAGGTCGAGGAGGTTGCCGGCGGCGGCGCGTTGATGGCCGAGGCTCGCCCGCTACACTTCCTACCCGGCTTTGCGCTGGAAGGCTTCCCGAACCGCGACTCGGCGCGTTACGCCGCGCTCTATGGCATCGCCTCCGAGGCGCACACCGTGTTCCGAGGCACGCTGCGCTTCGTGGGCTTCGCGGACACCATGCAGGGCATGCAGCGGCTGGGCCTCATCGACCCGCACCCGCACCCCGCGCTGCACCCTAAGGGCCCCGACCTCACCTGGGTGAGTTGCTCCTCCTTGCACGTATCACCGTGAAGCAGGGGCCGCAATACCGGCAATATTGCAGCACAGAAATACTCGGTCCGAAGGGACAATTGTGTTGGGAGTGTTGTTATAGGGTTAGGGAATGGCCATGTGAACCAATTGCAAGGGTAGGTCACTCGCCTTCGTGTTTAACCTCTTAAGAGCACGGATATCTACTGGGAGGTTGCAGGGTTTGAAGCCGGTGCAACAGCTTAACTCGGCTTGCTTGTCAACCTCTCGACAGCACGGATCGATGGAAGAATCCTGCTGTTCGAGTTGTTCTGTGTCTGCTGGGAGGTTGCAGGGTTTGAAGTCGGTGCAACAGTTTCACTCGCCTTGCCTGTCAACCTCTTGACAGCACGGATTGATAGAGGAATCCTGCTGTTCGAGTTGTTCTGTTGTCTTGTTAGAAACCTTTTGTCCAATCGAAAATTAGTGTTCATGCCGGACACACATATGGACACACATTTCCGATTAGCTTCTTTGGATTAGTTCTAGATTAGTTTAGACAAGTTCTATTAGCTTGATAAGACTGTTCTTATAATCAATATCTACTGGACATGCAACGAATGATTGCAGTTGGCTTCATATCATGTGTAAGGCCTTGCGATGTTTGCCGGGTGCTTCGGTCGCTGATAACTTGTCGCATGTCTGTTGCGCGCGGCGACGCAGCGGCAACTCATCTGCACGCTGCTGGGCGAGACGGACTCGACCATCTTCTACGAGAACCTGAAGAACCGGGTGGAGGAGCGCGTTGGTGGCGCGGCACGGCTCAAGGCCATCGAGTCGCTGGGTCTTCTGCAGGAGGACCCCGTGCTCAAGCTGGGCTCGCCGCTCGACTCGCTGAGCCACTTCCTGGCCAAGAAGCTGGCGCTGGGTGAGACCATCCCTCCTCAGTCCTCTTGGGTGCAGACCCTACCCTACCCCCGAAAACAGGGAGGGGATGGCTTCTATACACTATAGACCGGTGATGTGCAATCTTTTTTTGCCACGGGCCACTTTTTAGAATAATAAAATTACGCGGACCACATTGAAAATAATTTTTACACGATCGAAATATTGAGTCACATAATAGTCAATAGTTTTAGTAAGTTTAGTAGTTTAGTCATAGCTGACAATATTCAATAATCGAGACATCTCGAAATTTTCACTTGAGGGCCTGCTGTTGTTTTCCGGAGCTGAATCAACGTCAGCTTCGAAGGACAACGAAAAAAAAATCGGAACAACGGCTTATGCTCTTCATCTATTTACATTACCAAATTAACGTGAGGCAGGAAACATTAAACCTAGAAAATCAACTGAATTATACCTCGAGGGCCTCTTGCAATGCCCCGCATCACACTAAATGCTACCCAAACTTTATCAGAGCCGATGCGAGCCGGTACGAGGCGGTATGATGTGTGTCCGTGTTACAGAGGAGCACGAGCGCGACCTGGTGGTGCTACGGCACGAGGTGGGCATCCTGTGGCCCGACGGGCGCCGCGAGCTGCGCGGCATCAGCCTAGTGGCGTACGGCGAGCCTCGCGGTCACTCTGCCATGTCGCGCGCCGTCGGCTTCCCCACGGCCATCGCCGCCAAGATGGTGCTGGACGGTACGCCACTGGCCCCAGTGTATATCTTTGTACCGGGTGCCTGGATGTTCCTGGTTTATTTACTGCATGTCATGTCCGGATTAGAGTTTGTAACGAGTTACATGTTTTCGATACGAACAGTATCGAAAACCAGTTTAGAACATTCGAGTAGCCAAAACTACCTGGGTCGGGACCCTTCTGGAATATTCGAGGAGCTTGGATAATTCTAGAAGGTGTCACTTATATAAAGGAGGGACAGGCGGTATGAGCGAGTCAGTCTGGATATAGCTTTTGAAGTGTAACGAACAAGTGTATTTGTAGAGTGAAGAATAAATAAGTTTAAATAGAGAGCACGGTTTTAGTTATTTTACCTGGGAATAAATAACTTGGCGCCCAAACCCACAGCGTTATAATTTGGCGTTTAGCGGAAGCGTTACAAATTGGCGCCCAACGTGGGGCAAACGGTTGAAATTCGTGGTGAAGATGGAAATTAACAGGCTGTCGAAGGATGAGTTGACCTACGAACTAAGTATTCGCGGGATCACCGAAGTCTCCACAGTTGAAGAAATGCGTAAGTCCTTCCGACAGTTGCTGAAGCTAGAACGTGAAGGGAAATTAGTCATGCCTTCGATCGTTATGGAAGTCAAAGGAGAGATCAGGAGTTGCGAAGAGAAACTGGTGGAAATAGAATCGTTGCTTCTTACTTTCAAAGGAGGCCGACTAGATCCAGTTTATAAATTAGTCGACAGTAAGTTGACGCATGTGCTTGGAAGGGCCGAGAGAATTCAAGCCTTGGAGTCATCGGATATGACGTCCCGGTCGACCATCTTACGCAAGGTTCTATCATTATACAACCAACTTAATTCTTCGGCCGAGGGAGCAATGGACGAGTCCGACGAGGAAGTAATTCCTGAGCTTCCAGATGTTCATGAAGGATTCGAGAAATTCATTTCTAAAGCGGAAGGCGGTCGTATCAAGGAAACGCCTGTCAAAAACGATAAGACTATTCATTATTCGGTAATTCGACATCAGACGCCTGTGTGCCAATGGAATCTTCGTTTCTCGGGAGACGAAAGTAGTCTAAGTGTCCACGAATTTCTGGAAAGAGTTGAAGAATTAAAGGCTGCCAGGAATGTTGACGACGAAGATCTTTGGAGATCGGCGATTGACCTCCTGGAAGGAAGTGCCCTTATGTGGTTCCGCACCGTGAGAAGGCAGTTTAATTCGTGGGATCACTTTGTCGTAGGCCTTAAAGAGGAGTTCCTTCCGGTGGATTATGAAGAGAAGCTCTGGGAGGAAATTAAAAGGAGAACACAAGGATCTGGGGAGAAAGTGGGTCAGTACGTACGCACCATGCTATGTCTGTTTGCGAGGCTACCCAACCCGGTAACAGAGCAATCAAAACTCAGGATTCTAAAGAGAAACGTCTTACCATATTTGATCGAAGCACTCAGCTGTTTGGAGTTTGAATCTGTGGATGAATTTTCAAAGATTTGTAAGAAATTGGAACTAGGAAAGATCCAAGCAGAGCAATATCGACCCCCACCAACAGATAGCCGGTCCTTGTTGGAACCCGATCTGGCATACCAAGGTAGAAGACATGCAATCGCAGGTGCTAACTCGACCAACATGAGTAAGATCACGAACCACGGGAGGGCTATAGAAGCCAGAAAACAGTACGACATCCCTCAAGAAAAGGCAAGGAAAACCTTCTGCTACGGCTGTGGGGCGGTGGGCGTTATCCGCCGATCCTGCAAAAATTGCAATAATTCGGAAAACGAGAGGGGAGAAAATTTGCGATAGGTCCTCGGCAATTTTCTCCGACCAGAGAAGAGGGCGCATTACAAGAATTGACGGGAGGAGAGATGCAGCTAGACCAATTACTCTTTATGGGAAAAGATGCAAGAGCTTACCTTTTCGTGAAGATTATGGGGATTCATTTAAAGGGTTTATTGGATAGTGGCGCCAATCGCACCGTGATTGGAGGTGAAGGATGGAGGTTTATCTCCCAATTAGGGTTGAAGCGGAGCATGGAGAAAGTAAACACGTTCATCACTGTGGCGAGCGGACAGCGATGCGCAGTCGATTTTGTCGTCTATATCCCATTCGAACTAGAAGACCGCCTCCGAGTGATACCTGTGTTGGTGGTGAAGAGCTTACCGATCATCCTAACCCTGGGCATAGATTTTTGGAAGATTATGGGTATCATTCCGAATGTAACCACTGCGACCTGGACCTTTACGAACCCGAATGTTGAACAAGATGACTACAACACTGTGGATTCCATAGAAGAAAAGTCAATCCGCGAAGAAGAAAGAATGAAACTCGCCGAAATAACAACGCGATACTTGGCGAAGATGTCCGAGAATTTGGGATGTCACAGGTCGATCGAGCACAGGATTGATACAGGCAACGCTTCGCCAATAAAACAACGGTATTATCCAGTTTCTCCGGTAGTACTGCGGTCAATCCACAATGAACTGGATAATATGATCAAGCTAGGAGTAGTGGTAAAATCAAAGAGTCCATGGTCGTCGCCTATGCTTTTAATCAAGAAAAAAGACGGTTCCTACCGATTTGTGGTGGACTTTCGCAAAGTCAACGCTGTTACCGTCAAAGATGCATATCCGATACCTTATGTGTCTTCTATTTTGGATCGCCTGCGAGAAGCGAGATATCTTTCATCTTTGGACTTGAAGAGTGCCTATTGGCAAGTGCCTCTAGAGAAAGATAGTCAAGAAAAAACCGCGTTTACGGTGCAAGGAAGAGGACTGTTCCAATTTACCCGGATGCCTTTCGGCCTACATAACAGTGCGGCGACTTGGCAACGACTGATCGATCAAGTTTTAGGTCACGACTTGGAACCGTATGTCTTTGTTTACCTTGACGACATCATTATAGCCACGTCTACCTTTGAGAAACACACGGAAGTCCTCGAAGAAGTTCTCCGGAGGTTAAGGGCGGCGAACCTTACGATCAATAGAGAAAAGTGTGAAATTGGAAGAAAGGAGTTAAGATATCTCGGCTATGTGGTGGATCAGTACGGTCTGCACGTCGACCCTGAGAAGATCAGCGCTATCTTGGACTATCCTGCACCTAAGTCAAGCAAGCAGGTAAAGCGTTTTGTGGGAATGGTGTCGTGGTATAAGCGTTTTATACCTTCATTCGCCATCCTCATGTCCCCACTTCATAATTTGACACGCAAGAACGTCCAATGGAACTGGACTACAGAGGCCGAAGAAGCTTTCAGACAAGTCAAAGAAAAGTTAGTTACGCCTCCTATACTCACTTGCCCGGATTTTGATCGTCCTTTTTCGGTACAAACGGATGCATCCGCCTATGGTATCGGGAGTGTGCTATCTCAAGAATTTGAAGATGGAGAGAAAGTGATCGCTTATTATAGCCGGTCTTTGACGAAAGAAGAGAGGAATTACTCGCCGACCGAACGGGAGTGTTTGGCCGTCATTTGGGCTATTGAGAAGATGCGCCCTTACCTGGAGGGTAGCCGTTTCTCGGTAATTACCGATCACCATTCTTTATTGTGGTTAAACAATTTAAAGGATCCCACTGGAAGACTAGCCCGCTGGGCTATCAGGTTGCAACAATTCGATTTTGACATCAAGCATAGGAAAGGTAGTGAACATGTTGTGCCGGATGCTTTGTCGAGAGCGATAAGCCCTGTCCTCGACCTCATCACCGTCCACGAGCAAGTAGCGGATAAATGGTGGAACAAGATGAAGTCAAGAGTCACCGGAAATCCTCAGAGTTTCCCGGATTGGAGGGTGGAAAATTATAATCTATATAAGAAGGTCAACGATAATTCTCAGCTTGACATGGGATTAGGGAGCAATTGGAAAATTGTCATCCCAAAAGATCTGAGGAACAAAGTGTTACACGAATCCCATGACGCCGAAACCTCAGGGCATCTCGGTATTTTTAAAACCTGGAAAAGAATTGCCGAATGTTATTATTGGCCAGCCATGAAGAGTGATGTTCGCAAGTACATAGGGAAATGCCACGTTTGCGCCCAGTATAAAGTGGAACAATGCAAGCCCGCCGGATTAATGGGACACCGACGGATGGTTTCAAGGCCATGGCAAATGATTTCGTCCGATTTAATGGGCCCGTTCCCTCGGTCTTCAAAGAACAACAAGTACTTATTAGTTGTATCAGATTTCTTTACCAAGTTCACATTGCTGTTCCCGCTGAGAGAAGCTAGGACTGCTACGATTTTGAGACGCCTCGAGGACCAAGTTTTCCTGATATATGGGGCTCCGCAATATCTACAGTGTGACAATGGCCCACAATATACGAGCTCTACCTTCAAGGCCTTTATGAAGAAGTTCGACACGAAGATCATTTATAATCCCAGTTACCACCCACAAGTTAACCCAACTGAACGGGTTAATCGGGTTATTAAAACTATGATCGGGAGTTATATCCGAAACAAGCATAACCAATGGGATAAACACATCCACGAAGTTGGGTACGCGATAAGATCAGCCAAGCACCAAAGTACTGGTTGCACCCCGAATCTCTTAAACTTCGGACGCGAGATTAATCTATCTGGGAAGTTCCACGGTGATGCTGATACGGTACCCGAAAATGCCCCTATAGAAGTCGGGAATCGCCAAAACTTGATCGAAAGACATAGAAGATTAGAAGAATTGTACGAGGAAGTCCGACTCCGACTCAAGAAAGCATACGATGCCAACCAAAAGGTGTACAACCTACGACGACGCCACAGGGAATTCGAAGTCGGAGAAGAAGTTTGGAAGAGGAATTTTGCACAGTCTAACGCAGCTAATAAGTTCACCGCGAGTTTAGCGCCGAAATACACCGGCCCTTTTGTGGTCAGGAAAAAGAGGTCCCCGTTGGTCTATGAACTGGTCGATCAACAGGGTAAGCCAATTGGTAACTGGCATACCAAAGATTTGAAGCCGGTACAAAAAGTCGAAACCGAAGATGACTGCGACATCGCCCAAGAAGAGGACTTTTCAGAAAATGAGTCAGAAGTTGAATAGTTTATTTTTGTATTACATTAATGGTATTTTGTATTTTTGTTAAGATAGGGGGTAATGTAACGAGTTACATGTTTTCGATACGAACAGTATCGAAAACCAGTTTAGAACATTCGAGTAGCCAAAACTACCTGGGTCGGGACCCTTCTGGAATATTCGAGGAGCTTGGATAATTCTAGAAGGTGTCACTTATATAAAGGAGGGACAGGCGGTATGAGCGAGTCAGTCTGGATATAGCTTTTGAAGTGTAACGAACAAGTGTATTTGTAGAGTGAAGAATAAATAAGTTTAAATAGAGAGCACGGTTTTAGTTATTTTACCTGGGAATAAATAACTTGGCGCCCAAACCCACAGCGTTATAATTTGGCGTTTAGCGGAAGCGTTACAAGTTAATACGCTTGAAGACAACGTTATGAAAACTACGCACGCCTCTCTGTTCACTGCTAAGAACTAAATTGTATCTACCAAGTTGTTAGGTAGTGCAAGGGCTCGGACACTAGCGCTCCTGGAGGGATGGTGTCTAGAGCGTTTGCATGAGCCAGATATACAGCCACAAGCACGCAGCGCACATTCACTAAGCAGAAATCCAGAAATAAAGCCGAAATGAACCAATTCCTTATAGTTAGAAACTGATCAAGTTATTGAATGCAATGAATGGCCGCTCAGCGCTAGTAGTCCTTCCACCTTCGATGGCCGTTCTTTGAGCGTTCGGCCCGGGATGTTGTTGCAGGTGAAATTCAGCAGAAGGGGCTGGTGCTGCCCTTCACTCCCGACATCTACCGGCCGATGCTTAACCGGCTGCGCGCCCTCGGCCTCGAGTCGTTCGAGAAGTCCACCTGGCTGTGAGCCCATCCCACGCGTCGTCGGCCACCTGCACCTGTGCGGTCCTGTTCATTTCTTAAGTTGAGATGAGATGATGCCGTTATTTGTTCCGTTAAAAACACCGACAAAAGTTCTCACCTCATCTCACATTATAAAATTAACAGCATCGTACTCCAGGGCTCGCTGACCAATCATCCGTGGAGTCGTCAGGCTCATTTGCAACTATTGTGTCAAAAATCATTATTTTTAAACCATTTTTAACAATTGTTGAAAGTATTGTGTTCCCTTATCAATCCTCCATCGACTGAAAAGAGTCGAAAGAGTCGAGTCTATCTATGAAAAGAGTTGATTCTGTATAGGATACATATCAAGGATAAAAAGATAACTATAAGAAATGTTAGCTACCTTCCGTGCTGAACGCTGATTGGCTGATTGGGTAGCTAGATTTTAAATTGGGAATTTCAGAAACATTTGTTTAAAAACAAGAAAATCGTTTTCCAACATTAGGGATTGTAAGATTACCTTTGTTTGATTTGTGTGGATCTGTGACTCATCAAGTCATAAACGTTTATAGGTCAATAAAATCTAGGGAAGAATGATGCAGATTCTATTTGATTCGAGAGTCTCATAAAGATTCTACCGCCGTATTGATAATTTGTAGATTATTCTTCTTGTTTCCTCACACCGGTCTACCCAGAATCCGACCTGGCTGATGTCATGATATTATTTTACAGCATATTATAAATAAAGTAAAGTACCAGTTCTGGATCAGGTTCGAGGAAATAAATAGTAGGTACTTTAAGAAATCCACTCATTCAAATGCCTCGAACTATTTTTTCTCCTACATTAAATGTTCTAGCTACAATATGCAATTTTAGAAAGAATTATTTCAATTATTTATTAAATAATAAAAATTGACCATCAAAGACTCGCAAGGATAACAATAATATATCATCATCAAAATGTCAATATAATATATTCAAAAGGGTGCCTTCATAAAAAAAATAAAAAACTCAAGAATATCGAGAATTGAAAAGTGATGCCCTAGTATGGCTCTCTAGCCGCTTTGAGGTTTATTCGAATGTCGCTTGTCGAGGAATTCTTCTATCACATCTTAATTGCACTCATTTTCCTGCGTATTTTCTCCAGGTATTCTAAGCATTGTGTGAATTTCTAGGGGGGGGGGGGGATATCAAGTATTGTGTTCGCGCCATTTCTGTTGCTTTGTCCTTTTTTTCTTTTAGTTGGTTGGCTGTTTGCTTCAGCTCCTTGATAGTTGGGGTTTTTCACGTTGTCAAGTTTACCGGCTCCCCAGCTCACCATGACACGTGGGGACCCCACGTGTTATGGTGAGCTTTTCGTTCAGTTCTTCTCTTAACCTCGCCACTGACAGGTAGTTGTGGAGGCAAGTTCGCGACATTCGAATTTCGCGTGTTTATTTATCAGTTTTTGCTAGAACGTGTGTTAAACATGGAGCTCCAACTCTGCGCATCTGCAAGGTAAGTTTGAGTCACCAATTGCTCATTCCCTTTCAGTCTTTTATGTACCTAATTCACCCTATTCACTTATATGCCAACAGCAAGTGACAAGTTAGGCAGTTTGGGATTTCTTCACCACTTACAGTCCACTCTCTTAAGTTTTACAGCTCTCTGTGGCTAGAACATATGACCCTTGGGCGGGAGCTAAATTAGTGATTTTTCCTCTTCCTTGCACCGGCAATTCTCGTCTCGTTTTCACCTCGTGGTTGGTGAGTCGCCGGTTCGTTGGCCTATTCTCTGTATCTGTACGCACGCTCGCTGCATACTTTTACGTAGGCCCAATTGTTTCATATCTTTGCACATACTCGTCGTGTTCCGATCTCTCATGTTTCTTTGGTGTATACTCATGTAATTTCAATGGAAACTCCAACAGCAAAGATTTGAAGGCTTTCACGGTGAGTCGCCAAGGCTTAAGCACTCGTGTACAGCGGCGCTATTATGCCTTTCAGGAATTGGATGTCAACAGTGTCGTCGTCGACCAAGCTAAACCTCTTTAGTCGTTATGGACGAGTGTTGATGATTGAAAGCGAGTTCGATACCCTACAGGCTACAATAATCAAACTTAATTCCAAAGTTGTTTTGCCTAATAAACCGCTCGAAGTCGAAGCAATTCAATCCAGTTTCGAAACATTCTATGCTGAACAAAGTAGTTTTCTAAGACTATTGGAGCAACTCGATGCTTCGCGCGTAGTTGATCGAACGGTCACCACAAGTTCCATGTCGTTGGGTTGAACTCATTATCGAAAATTGATAATTTCATTTTAAAAAGTTGCAAATTTATTTTTAAACAAGAGTGACTTAAAACATTCTCTGTTCACAAATAGAACTTACATGCAAATCTTATAACTTAATTCATATTTAATTTGAATGCTTATAGGTAATTTTATATCCATAACATTATAATGATTGTATCCCAGTATAGCCAGGACACGTCGCCACATATCCATCTGAAAACAGCTTTCACACATTTTTTCGTTTCGTTCAAACACCATTGGACCAACTTCCAAATTAGATAATAATAATAATAATAATAATTTGTTTATTGTCACTTGAAACATAATACATGTTATTTGACAGTCAGTTTCTTAGAATTAAAGAGTACAATATTCTTTCACGGAATAAAAACAACTCTCAATTAAGAACTCTTTTAAGCTATTCTTAAGCGTACCAATCCTTTCAGAACCGAACTGCAAGTGCATCAGAACCGAACTGCAAGTGCCATATTTAAGAAATCAATTTGTTGAATATCTGCATCGTTTGAAAATCTTTGTCGCTCATCGAGTAGTCGAAATTTTGGAACAGTCGGCACCCGCTGAGTGGGCGCACGTTCTCTCCCATGATAATCCCGCTGATAGCGCTTCCCGTGGCTTATCCACGTCAGAAATCTTGACCCATCCTCGGTGGCAATGTGGTCCTTCATTTCTGTCTTCACCCATCTCCACGTTGCCCCGAACCTCGCCCTCCTGCAATCCCGATCTCGAACTTCCCGAGCTGAAGCCTTTCGTTGCAACTTGCACTCGTTGATCAAGACAAACACATTACTGACCCGCTTAATAAGCACTCCACCCTCCTTCAAGCTCAATGCGTTTTTGATCCCCTCGGTCGCTGGTTCCTCTCTCTCTAAAACCCTGGCCAACACGAGCACACATCGGACATTCGGATATTGCTGACGCTGACCCGACACATTCCTCGCCTGTCAGCGACAGCTCACATAAGCCACGAAATGCACTCATGCATTTCGTAACAATATATTCAAGAGGGCACCAATATAAAAAAATATAAAAAAACTGTGAAGAATAAAGAGAATTGAAAAGCTAGGTCCCAGTATGGCTATGGCATGCTATCGCATCGCAATTACACTCGTTGCCCCTGCCGAGGCTTCCTGCGTTTATTCTAGGCATTTTAAACATTGTGTGAATTTCTGGGGGGGGGGGGGGATATCAAGTAACTTATAGCATCAAAATGTGCAATCTTTTGGTTTTATTACCACACTTTTCATTCGCTCTCCAAAAAAGCAAGGAGCTGTTGGAGCCCAGCGAAATAATTCCGATACGACCACCAATATTTCCAAGAAATAATTCTTGCAAAATTAGATTAAAATTAGTAGAATTATATTTTTTAGCTAAAATAAAACGACCACCTATATTGAAATTCACCTCTAGCATAAACCAACCAATTTCTATGGTGAATAAGTCGCACCAACCAGCCTCCGACACTCTGGTTGGCTTCAGATCATTCAGATCTCTAGGAGGTGGCGCACTCCGCCGTTCTTTGTTCGCCCTCTGGCTGGGAGAGATTATAAGAATCCCATCCATTACCGACAACTATCCTGAGCTAGAACTTTGTGTTGGGATGCAGTAGAAATAAGCTAACTAAAAATCTAGGTTTATGTTTGATTTCATATTGAAAATAAACAGGCGACACGCAAATGAAAGCTTAACAAGCTGAACCATGCAACCGAAACAGTAAAACATAGTGCAGAGGGTAGAGCTGTCTCAGGGTCTCTGCTGTCAGACGAGCTTCTTGCGTCGCGCCTGCGCCATGTGGTAGAGCGTCATGGCCGGCTGCTCCACGCACAGGTGCAGCACTGCGCCGGCGCAGACGCTCAGCACCAGGAGGCCGAGGAACACCACCAGCTGCAAACACGGCAGTTGTTCCCTTAACCCGCTCTCGCCAAGACCGGCCAGGGTCGTGTCCCGGGGAGCAGGATATCTCCTGGGATTAGACCAGCTCGCCAGGGAGTGTCCTGGGATTGGACAACCTCGCCGGCCACAGTGGGGCGGAGGAACGATCCAAGGCACTCACCATTTCGGCGTCGCCGATGTGCTGCGGAGTCTTGCGCGCGAGGTGCAGGTGACCCATCAGCGGTATGTGGATTAGGAAGACCCCGTAGCTGAGTCTCCGCGGCACCTGCCAGCCGGGCCACGACAGCAGCGCGTTCAGGAAGCCTGCGCACGCGCGGGCCGGAGGGCCCCCGGTCAGAATCACCTCGGCCAAGCACTGAGCCTCCTCAGCATTTACTCAAAAATATGAATTAAATACATTTTGATGTTAATAATCTGCTCTGACGATAATATTATCTCATGAATAGGAGTCGAGTGGTTAAGAGTGCTATGCATGAAACTTCGCATAGAATTTTCCGGCGGTTTTATTTACTACGATTCCTCAACAGCGAAGAAGGTCGAAATTTTACGGTCCGGTGACTGTGTTTAATTACCCTTTCATTGTCATCGAATGATTTGGGTCTCGTCTCGAGGATTCATTGTTATCTCATCTATCAGGGAATAACCTGTTTGGACGAAATTAATATGAGTAATCATTCGGAGGATGCAGTTTTCGACAGTCATCGACTCAATTCAATACGAGTAGATATGAGCAAACTTCTAAAATCAGAAATGAATACACGCACAGATAAAAATCATTTGCCAATAAGAATTTACCAAATGCTTTTGGTGCAAACGATGATGGTACCTACAATGTGACACTGTGTCCAAAATTTGGAAATTTTAATAACAGAATAACATGATACAAGCTCACCGCCCTGTGGCATCTGCTTTCCGCTTCTGCTGTTGGGCTGAATCTATACTTCGGTGGTGTACTGTTAGTCCAGGCAATCTACTGCTTTTTTGGACCAAACCCGGTCTTGACTCATGTCAAGTTTATTTTTCAGGATATTTTCATTTGACCCTCCTGAACATTGGCCAGAAAGTCGCGCGAAATAGGGTTGGTGCGTCCCTTTGTTTCACCCTTGTTCAGGGGTAGTTTTTCATTTAATCGTGATTATTGAGGTCGCTATGGAAGGTATCCAAAAAGTTACAACAGCAATGTTGTAGCTGACTCAATTACGCATTTGATGATATCAAAAAAGTTTGAATTTGAATCAGGGATGACCAAGATATTTGCGATATCGCTTGGTACCATTTTCGAAAAATCGTGTTTTTTTGTGTTTAATCGATCGGAATTCCCGGATTTAGTTATACTCATTGATTAAAAATAATAGTGTAATAATATCAGCAGTCCTTCTGGTTCAGGGCTGAACAATATTTTGGTTGATACATTATGGAAATTCTTGGTAGATAACTATTTAACTATAAATTGTAACACCCGCCTTTCGTCGAAAGTCGATAGTCGATTTAACTGATGGAAATCTTATCCTCTTCCACTGGCTTCGGCACCGAAACTGACTATACGGGTCCCATGCCAGTATAAACTAAACGTCATTCATCCACATAGGCCCGAAAATCTTATATATATTATAATCTAATATATTAATAAAATTTCAAACTTAACATTACTTAAGCTGGATATAAATGTAAAGATTGGTTTCAAAATTGATATCGAGAAAATTATTTCTTCGAGATGTGCTCCCTAACCAACCTTTATGCTTGGACCACCTTTTTATGGCAAAGCCACGCCAATGATAAGAAAATGAGAAATCCCCGCATAGATATAAAAATGTGGCGTAGGGTCCTGGTGTGGTTGGGATTTTGAAACACAGACACAGCTCCTCCTACCGCACCCCATCGTTTCCGGGGTCTCCAAAAGCGTCATCGTCGCCGGGACCTTTTCGAACCAGTCCGACACTTTGTGATATGGGCATGAACCTGTGATGGCTCGAGTCCACCAACTCGGGGAAGAGGCATATCTCGTCATATATCGTAATTTTGTCAACAAGACGAAGCTTACACAATCATAAATACTGTCAAATAATTGAAACTTCTTCTATTGCGTTGAAAAAATCCCATGCGTAGAGTGAATTGTGACCTCTTGGATTTCCCAACTCCACAAAATCCCCTGAAGAACTACGCAACACTGAAGATAATGGGACGTGGAGTTAATTGTCTCCAGCAAACAAGTATTTACTGAGTCTGAGTCTGAAGTGATCAGAATCAAGATGCCACGATCTCGACGTTGTCTCACCTCCGCTGCCCGTCTCGCACGCGAAGACGATCCACGCGCAGCCGAGCGCCCACGCCGGCCGCATCAGCGCCACGAAGAGCGCCGAGGGCAGTCGACGCGGCACGAACTCGTGCTGGAAGCTGGCGTGCGCAGGGAGCAGTGCGCAGAGCAGCAGCGCGATGGCGGCCAGCCAACCCAGCGCCGCCCAGCGCCGGGGCAGCGAAGCTCGCTGCCCGCGATGCAGTATCTTGCCGAGCCCCAGGCCGAACAGCCACGGAACTGCCCGAGTGTGTGTCGCATAGTAGACGTGCAGCGCGTGCGCACTGCGATTCACCGGGGATGAGTCATGCGAGAGGGAAGTGGGACAATCCACGGCTTCCCGGAGCCGACGAGAGAGACAAACCTGAACGGAGTTTCGTGGAAGACGCTGACCACGTGCAAACTGTGTTCATAGGCGATCCGGAAGACAGTTGCAATACCGGCCGCCGACAGCGCGGCGAGCAACGCCATTCCCAGCCGAGGCTTCCTGGCAACGCGGGACAGCGATGACATATTATCGTCATTAGGTAGCAGTTAGGTACATTCAACGCCTGAAACCCATGGCGGCTTGATATACTTTAGTGTAGAGTCTCACCTCCAGAGCGGGTAGAGGATGAGCGGCGAGATGAGCACCAGTTGAATGTCCACGCACAGGTACCAACCCACGCCGGAGCACTTGTCAACAGGAAACAAACAAGTTGGCTGCGGTACAAGCACTTGTTTACAAAGTCAGACGTACAGAACGTTTGTAGTAGGCCGTGTAGGAGCAGACTAATAATGTGCGGAAGAGTGAGAGTGAGTGATGGGGGGGAAGGGGGTGGGAGGGCTCACCGCGCGGTCCGTGTCGAAGTAGTTTGCGATGAACAGCGGGGCGAACCAGCCGAACTCTGCGCATGATCGCTGTAGGTGCACGCCACTGATTTTTACCAGCGGCGCGCGGCTCAGCGAGGGAAGGAACGGCAACACCGCCAGCATGGCCAGCAGCGTTGCCAAGTACGCCGGCGCGATCCTGTAGACCAGGGGAACACGGGGATTGGAGCTTGATATCTATTGTAATGATTTACATTACCTAATCGGATTGGAGGGTATGCAGACTCTTAATGGCTAATGATAGTATATAATTGATGGCTAAAGCTGTGCTTGGCTTGGTAAGAGCCACGAGGCTCGGAACTAGAAATTGGACAATGAAGGCTCCATCTCCTCAAGCCTAATAAGTCTTGGTCTTGGTTGCTTGAGTTTAGAAAACACATGAGTGGCAAATGGTAATACATTTTGCCCTCAACAAACCAGCCCAAAATTTACTGGAATAAAACCTTTTCCTCTAATTTAGAAACAATTTCACTGGCAGGCAATCAATGCTACATTCGAAGTTATGACCAAAGAATCAGTTCTCGCAGGCTCCTCCGCGGCTAAGATATTAAGACCCCGACGAACTTGACCTACATCAACAACGGATCAAGCAACGGGCCTGAGGTCTTCCATTTCCACCCACCTGACGTATCTGTGGAGGTAGAACCGACCCACGCTGAAGCTCGGCTTCCGGTCGCGCTGGCGCAGATAGGTGAGACAGAGCACGAGGCCGCTCACCAACAGGAAGAAGTCGACGACGAGCGAGCCGTTAGCGACGAACATGTGTCGCCAGTCGGCGAACGCGAGGACGACGGCAGATCTGTTGGTGGCCGGCAGCGCGTAGCTCAGCATGTAGTGGTGTCCGCACACGATGCTTGCAGTGGCGAAGCAGCGCAGTCCGTCGAGGCTGGGCAGCGCGTCGGCCGAGGCAGGATGCACGGCGAGCAGCCGTCGGCCGTTGGTGTACAGCGAGAAGGCCAGCAGGGGCTGCCGACGACGCGCGGGGGCTGCAAGCATGGAGCATGGGTACCATCGCGGTCGCTACTTATAGCCTACCGATGTGTAGGACTTGCAATTCGTAGTCCATCCGGGGAGAGATAATGTCGGAAAATATCCGGCATTTCAAAAACTACCAACTCATTTTTAAGGCTGGTTTTGAAATAATTAGTTTAAGTTAAAAAGCAATTAACTTCATGGGGTTTATTAACTTCAATGCAAGTCCCAATTGTGTATGAAAACAGTTCAAAATCCCACAATGGAAAAACTGTGGCTTTAAACCGTTTGGAGACTCATGTCCGGCTGTGTGCCCACAACTGTCAAAGTAAGTTTGCTGTCAATTTTACCTCCATCAGTGAGCAGATCGTATGCAGTGCCCATTATTATGCACACGAACAGGACGCCGAAAAGAAGCCTGTAATATTAATACAAGATATACGTTAGCTTCTCAGTGGTGTCTTCATAGCAGGCTCACATCTTAAAGCGCTAAGAAGCTACTGTTAACCTTTCCCGCTAGGGTGTCAGGTGCCATCATCCTATATTTTCCACAAAAATTTCCTTCGCTCGAACTCACGCGGCAAGCCAGGTGATCGGCGTCAACGGCTGCGCCTGCGCCGCATCTGCGTCTGCGCGGCTGGAGCAGGCCAGCGGGTGCACGCGCAGCTCGACGCCGGGCAGCGCATTGCGCAGGTGCAGCTCCAGCTGCGCCGCGCTGCACGCGAGGGGGACGCACACCGCCCACGTGGCGCCGACCATGCGCACTGCCTCGCGCTGTCGGCAAGGAGCAAGTGCTGACATCTCACAGACAACATTATCCTCACCCTGAAGCATGCTAAACAACCGAGCAAAGCTTGCTAACGGCCTGCCCTGGACCTCGCCAGGGCGGGCGCGCAGCATGTTCTTGACCTGCAAGACCGGAAGTAGGGTGCCATGCGCGGCTCTCCGACGAGCGTCACTCACGATCTTGGTCTGCGCCAGCAGCGCGTCGAACTCCCGGATGGCGGTGACGTTCAATCCTCCTGCCAGCAGCTTGTCGCGCAGCGAGAGCTCGGACATGGCATTGCGCACGCCCAGCGAGACGAGGCAGTGCTGGCCGGTGATTGGGCCCAGCGCGGGGTCCTTGTGGCTCACGGCCAGGCATTGGTCGAAGTTTCCCAGCTGCACCAGGTTGCCGGTGAGCAGGCCCGAGGGCAGCTTGGCGCCTGCGTCGAGCACTGCAACCCGGGAAGGGGGGGGCATCATCTCCGGGTCAAGCAGCAGCACGAACCGCCTCAATCCGTGGACCGATATGTGGCCCTCTTGCCCACAGAGACTTGGCTTCGCTGAGTTTCAGGTTCAAAAAATTAGTGTCAAGCTGAATTTTTCTAGATGTGCCCAGAACTCTTCCCGGCATGTCGGCCAGAAGACCACAAGCATGGCAAAACAACGCGTCTTTTTATCAAACCACGGATATTGACAAAATATGTGAGGTATTTAAACGACACGGCGGTAGCTGAGAAAATATGAATGCCAGACATGTGAAATTTGTTTGAGTAGTATACGATTGTGCATCGGAAAGCATAATGCTAGAGATGGGTCCACTGGCTGCTTTATTAGGCTAGTGGCTGCCCCTGGGGTTCTGGCTGCCCCTGACAGTAATATTGTTGTCCTTAGGAGCGAGCAATTAAGAAATATAGCAACAAGTATCCTAGATTTAAATTTGAATGGAAAGTGAGGGATGCAACAGATAAACCGACAGCCGTGAGTCAGCCAGCCAGCCAATAGGAACACAGTGTAGCGTCGAGGCAATGACCTCATCAACTCACTGTGCAGCGCCCACGCTTGGCCCTGTCGGACGGCCTGGCGATACAGCAGGCCGTGCTGGCGACAGGGCGAGTCCCCCAGGGCGGGCGACACCGGCGCCAGCACGTCCAGGGCGGCGTCCACGACCTGTTCCAGGGCGGTGCCCCAGGGCGCCGCCCGGTCCGGGGAGGCGGCGGCGGCGACGGCGACGGCGAGGCAGAGAAACGCCCCCACCCTAGGGTCGGGCATGATGGGTCGTCGCATGCTTCACTAGCCAGCAGCGTGTTGCTATGCCAACGGCTTGCTCCCAAACACTAGCACAGCAATCACAGATGAGCGTGTTTCACTTGTTTCTTCCACGAGCAACACTTCAGCTACACTCTCTCACTTGCGGTGAAGACTACGCGCTTGCGTGTCACGGCGCAGACGCGAGAGACTCTCGTCTGATGCTTGGTGTAGAAAAATACCTGATCGCTATTCTTCTTCGAATTTCTAATAATGTTAGCAGCGAGGCTCGAGCTACCTACGTCAACACGACGATTTTGATTGGTATGATTAAAAACAAAATGCATGTATCAAGGAAGCCTGTGCGCCGACAGCGCTCGACCGTGCTGCGGCGGCGGCGGCAACGGCAAGGGCAAGGCAGTGAAACGCCTCCACCTTTCGTTGGGCACGGCTGGTGGAGCCACGGACGTCACTTGCTTCTCGTCACTGTTAGAGGCCGAGAATATTTGATTACTTTTTTCACATAGCTTTCAAATCTTCTTAATTCTGCAGGTAGCTGCGGACCAGTGCTCCGTGTAAAAGCACCCAACGTGCTTGACCGTGACGTACCGAGCTGTCAACCAAGCTACAGGAACTCGTCATTGCCACGGCATTCCTATCATTAGCTGGTGAAAGTATGGACGTCCGGGGGAAGCAGACACTTCCTACAGGAACTATACACAGCTGTATGAGATGCAGATTGAAATCTTTCTTCCTCGGCAAGTTGAATGTTTGTTCCTTCCACGCTGTTGTGAGCAGCCACCTCCATGGCATAGCATGGTGGTCGCGGAAAAATGGAGCCATCTGAATTGGAGCCCTGACTTCGCAGCTAGATCACCGAAGTGAAGCAACATCGCGGCTGAGTTAGGTGTTTGATGGGTGACCATAATGCACATGATCAGTTCTGTTCGGGAGAGAGGTTGAAGGATTTGAAGTCAATACAACTACAACTTCACTCGCCTTGCTTATCAACCTCTCGATAGCACGGATTAGTGGAGTAATCCTGTTGTTCGAGTTTTACCGTCCTTCGGAAGGGGCGTAGGGTTTTCGACAGGAGTAGGCTACGTGCCGGCACCGGGTTTCCCCTCCTCCCTTCTAGGCTAGGTTAGATTCATCATCACCATTTCATTCACCGACGCCGTTAGACCAGTGCCAAAGGGCCAGTTGAAAAAACAGTGCGTCGTTAAAAACCCAAGAATCAAATCAATCAATTTTCAGCTTCGGCCAGCTGCCAACAGAGTGCCTTGCTGCATGCTTGCAAAGCCCTAGCAATACACATTTCCATTATATTATGCGTATACTATTAGTGCTAGTTAGTGCTTACTAGCGCTATCTCGTTGAACTGTGCTCTTAGCTGCGCCGTGGACAAAATAACTGACAGTGCCAAGAAGAGGAAAGGAGTTAGGGGTGGATCTTCTTGTGCCGGGCATGACTTGGGTTGAGCTACAGAGTCGATATGAATTCACACGTTTTTATTTTCATTTTTTAATGCAAGCAATTTACAACATAAGGATTCTATTCTTGAGCTGTGTTCGCACTTTACCAGGAGAACGGCGAAACCAATATTGATATAATATTCAGAATATCTTCGAAATCTTTCAGCTTCGACTTATTTATTTTTTCATCTTTTATCAAAAATATTTTTTTTGCCCAAGAACCGGTCATTTTATGTTTCTCTCGAGAGGCAAATATTATTCGGTAACTCGGCTTTTTACACACTCGGACTTTTAGTCACTCGGCCTTCCATATACTCGGACTTTTGATACGCACACGGCTAGCCATTCCATGTTTAACCGTATTGCTGTTGCCATTCTATGCGATGTTGCCATTTTAAGCGATGTTGCCATTATTAGCGATGTTGCCATTAGAAGCGATGTTGCCGTTTTAAGCGATGCTGCCATTTAAAGGGATGTTGCCATTTTAAGCGATGTTGCCATTTTAAGCGATGTTGCCATTTTAAGCGATGTTGCCAATTTAAGCGATGTTGCCATTTTAAGCGATGTTGCCATTTTAAGCGATGTTGCCATTTTAAGCGATTTTGCCATTTTAAGCGATGTTGCCATTAGAAGCGATGTTGCCATTATTAGCGATGTTGCCATTATTAGCGATGTTGCCATTATTAGCGATGTTGCCATTATTAGCGATGTTGCCATTAGAAGCGATGTTGCCATTATTAGCGATGTTGCCATTAGAAGCGCTGTTGCCATTTAGGATACTTTTGTCAATCACGACGCTGTTCCCGGGAGCGGAGCCGTTGCCCATGGGGGCGGCGTCGGGGGCGGCGAGGTCGAACAGCTCGGCGATGCGCTGCGCGCACAGCGCCGACCCGCGGGCAGCCTCGGGACTGACCTGCAAGCAACAAGGCGGTGAGAAACACAGCGCGCTGCGACGGCGGCGGGGCAACGAGGAACTTACCTGCACGAGTGGTAGGAAGTCGTGAGGGAGTCCGTCCAACAGGTCCAGGGTCACGTGGTTGCCAAGGCGACGCAGGCGCCGCGCGAAGCTGACGGAGTCGTCGAGGAACATGTCCATGTGCAGACTCTGCGCCGAGGAAAACAACGCACTTTGTGGGAAGGTTGCCGCCGACGAAGAAAAGGCGGGGAGGGTGGCTGAGAGACAGCGTGCAAAGATGACACTGACTCCGGTACGGCGGCAACGAAATGTTTTTTACTTGATAAAATGGTTTTACAATTGTTGCAATTGGCTCCATTTTGCTGGAGATTGTTCAATTGCAATTAACGACGCAGTGAAATGAGCGTTCGCGATGCTTTAACAATTAAAAAACTGGCTGCTGACACCACAAGAAGGGTTTGTTATAAAATGATAAGTTAGCGAATGAAGTTCAATCAGACTTCTTGACTTTCTCGGGCAAGCAGACTTCCTCGGACCAAAATTACATAATCACTTATCACTTATCAGTTATCATTAGAAATTTGAAAATTGAAAACTTATTCCTATAAAACAACCGTCAATAGCTGAATTTAACAAACTACCATCTCTTATCTGAAAAATATAAATTTTACTTTAAATTAAGATTTTATAATTTATCAATTTAAATTGATATTTAAATTGATATTTAAATCAATTTAGGACAACCTTGAAATATTGTAAGATTTTATTGTAAGTTTACGATGTAACCTTTCCCACACACAAGCTTGGCTTATGTGGGTTTTTGCGCATTTAAATTATGAATGGTAAAGAAGTGACTGAAATTATGAAGTTTGTTTCCGCTGGTTGAGACTTGAGAGCCGTGAACCCTACCAGCAGGCTGACGGGCGGCATGTTGCTCAGCACAGCGTCGCTGGCTTGCCAGGGGGAGATGCCGGGATCGCACAGCAACTCCCCCGCGTCGCGGGGGTGCACACCCGGCGGACAAACGTACGCTGAAACAAGGGAAAGGACCCCGTGCTACATGCCTCGTGCACGCTTAGACACTTAGGTCTGAATCTGTCTGAACCTGTACAGTGATTAAGTTAACACGGACGCTAGACTCTGTCTAAATCTACAAACTCAACGGTTCAACACGGAGGCTGGACTTTGCTGGACGCATAACAAGGTTTTAGAATGCCACCTACCTGTTATGAAGAGCATTACGAGGTTGTAGGGCAGAAAAGGGTCGAAGAACGTGAGCATGCGCGAGGGGGAAGTCGCGAGCTGGAAGACGCAGGGCGCGAAGGCGACGAAGACGCCGTGCAGCGGCGGGAGTCGGAGTTGCAGACAGCGCAGCGCCGTGGCGAGTGCCAACGTGCCCCCGGCCGAGTCCCCGGCAAGTACCAGTTTCTCCCCCGACCAGCCCAGCGCGTCGCAATGCAGTCGCGCCCACGCGCACGCGTACACTGCCTCCTGCGCACGAAGAGGATACAGGGGTTGGTCGACAATTGATCTGGTTTATTGTCTCTTGGCAAAGGTTAACCTAAACCCAGGGGGTGGTATCAAGGGTCAAGAGAAATAGGACTTTGAGGGATCCATCCCTCATGACAAGAAAGTCTTGGTCTTGGTTTTTTATCAAGGATAGCCGGAAATTCATTACAGTAGCTATTGACACTGTCCGTCAGGGGCGCTGGACCAAAAGGTAATTCCATGTAGCACTGGGTGTCCACACTTCCCGATATAAGCTCTTTGCTTAAACCCATGCGCTAAACTTTAGTAAAGCTGGCGATGTTTTTGCCAAAAATCAATGAGAAGAAAACCGTAAATTTCAACACATAATTTGCGCTCAATACGATTGGAGCTCGTATTTGGTTAGAATACCAGAAGGATTTTAGAGTTAATATTACAAAGTATTGGATATTATTAAAGGTCCAATGATTTGAAGTATTTTCTTTGGTTGGCGAACATGACGTCAAGGATTTAGGCCAGGCGTCGGTCATTTTGCAAAACTTTGCAAGCGGCAGTTTGCCAATACAATGCGAAAATAATGCGTTTGATGTACGTAAAGACGCATTGTACGATCTTTGAGTCGAGCAAAGTCGAGTATATTTTATCTCATTTGTGGCCAATGGATCCGCTGGCACCAACAGTAATTCCAATCTCGAGAGTAAAAATCTGACGGTGTAAAACAAGCTTGAAAACAATTCGGAGGCATGCTAACCTCCAGCTGCCTCGGATAGGGCGTGGCCGGCGCCAGCGAGTACTCGACCGAGAAGATCGGCGCGCGCAGGTCGCGGGCCCAGCGGCGCAGGTAGACCGCGTGCGAGCGCGGCGAATGCGCGACAAACCCGCCGCCGTGGAAGTGCAGCACGAGGCGCGCGCACGGCTGCGCGGCGGGCCGTGCGCAGAGCAGCAGGCCACGCAGCGTGCGCGCAGGCGCGTGGGAAGTCGGCGGCGGCACGGTGACGTCACGCAGACGCAGCGGCTGGCTGGCGTCCATCGACACCCATCGTTCCACCGCCAGCCGCGGGCCGAACAAGCGCTGCGTGCCCAGCACCGACTCTGAGACCGAGAAAATCATCTTACATGACCAGTCTTCAGCTGACATTAAGCCGCCAAACCTCCGACATACCCCTTCTTCTCATCTATCTTCTTCATCTATCAGCTACCGTTTTGCACGTTACAATAATTAAATAATATAACATGACGGTGAATTTCAAACGGAATGGTTCCCCGGACGCCTGATGGACCCGTGAGTCTGCCTACCCCATTCAGTGATGGCCAAGAATTCCTTGCAGAAGTCCAGCGTTGCAGTCTTGGACACCAGCAGCAGCTGCTCGCCGCGCCGCTGCGGCGAGAAGGTGAACTCTTTCACTGCAAAATGCGAGCCATGTTCATCGGTTGTCGCTAGGTTCGCTGGCAGTTATTATTAAACGAGAGTGAAACCATGTCATGTCAATTGTAATCTAGGAAGCGCGTGAGTGACTCACAGGCCCAGAGCGCATGCGCCGCCCTGGCCAGGACGCCCTTGGCGGGGCTGTTGAACAGCGAGCTGTAGGTAGCCAGGGCGACGCTTCCGAAGCGCACGAGCGCGCGAATCCGCGGCTCGAGGTAGAAGCCGACCAGCGCCCCGTAGAACGGCGCACACTGCACCCTGCCGGAGTACAAACACACGGTCATCTGGCTTTGCTCTAGACGCAGACTTATGCACCGAGGAAGTGACCACGGTGGGTCCTTTTTGCGGTTGATGTAAATATGTACATCTCCTTGTGATTTGACTCGACCATTAGGCTGAAGATGCCATTACGATAAATCTCCTGTGCAGACGCAGTTTGCAAGGTTTGTAAGGGGGTTCAAAGGGGTTGTTTTAGTTGCACTCCGAGCCTCCGAGGTATTTTTCAACTCGACGCTTTTCATCAACGGTGACAGGCAACACTTGCAGCAGACACGTTCACGGTTCCAAGCACCATGATTTGAGCACATTGTTCAACAGCTTGATGAGCCCAAGGCGATACCATGCGAATCGAGTGGCTGTTTGCACTTAAACACTACCGAGGAAGCTAGGGATCGTGGAGGCAATTATTATTCCCATGTTGACGAGCTTTCCTACGTTGAAATGCTGCTATCATCAAGATAAGTAGCAAAATGATGGAAATAAGCCAGCAGCAGCGCTACCTGTCGGCGAACGCGAAGAACTCCGGCGCATGCGCCTCTCCGAGAAAAAGCTCGTCGCCAAGTGAGACGTCGAGAACAGTGCGCAGTTGCTGCAGGATGGACAGCAGACTGCGCAGCTGGGCAGCCCTCTCCTCAGCGCGCGGCGCGTGCCACGCCGCGCCGGACGCGAGCCCGTCGCTCTCTTCGCGCATGCGCGCTGCTTCTCCGGCCGCGTCGTCCACCGCGACTCCCAAGATTTTCAGGAAGCTGCGGTAGCCGTTGCCAGGAGTTACCGCGTCGAAGTCGAACCGTGGGCAGGCTTGCTGGAAAGTATTCGAGCTCAGAGTCCCTCCACAAATCCAGCTGTCGAGAGGTTGACAAGAAAGTGGAGTTGCACCGGCAATCTCTCATCGGACAGAGACCGGATGTGAAGCTGATGAAGTGATGGATACCTGAATGACTTCAACCAGAGGAGCGGCTGCGCGCGCAGACTCCAACTGCGATTGCAGCGCGGCCTGGAGGCGTTGTCCGGAAACGTCTCCACTGTACATGCGCAGCGTGGACACGTGCTCTGCGCAAAGCGCAGCCAACGCTTCGTAACGGGCAGTCGCCATGGCAATGTACGCTTACTTAACAGAGCTGCCTTGAGGCCTGAATGTGGCCTGATCGAATTCGCCGGTACTCAAGATCCGTAAGCGGATAATTCCTCGCAGAAGTGTCCCTGTCAGCTCCTGGAAGTCTGCCTGCAATCCTGCTGGAGTCCTGGCCGTTACTAAGTCCGCAACGGTGGCTGCATTACGCGGTTGCGTGAAGCTGCGTCACTATTCGGCCAATCAGGTGGCGTCTGCTTCCGACACTTACCACCGCTAAGTGGTATTGCTAAGAAACGAAAGGTTGGGCAGGACGGAAATCTCATGAAAAATCACAGTGGTCTCGTCGCCCGGCCCTCAGCGACAGCCTCATCTTCGCCATTGATTCGAGGAATTAGTTCGACACGGATGTTTCAAGTTCGCCAAGCGAGACGGGGATTGCATGACCGAGACCTCGCGCCGACCTCGCCGACACGTCGTCCCTGCCATCAGACTGCCTACTTCAGTACGAAGGCCAGCTGTTCAACTGTCGGGATAACCTGCTCCAATTAGCCATTACTATTAGTCAATACCGATATCAACTACTTGCCAAGAACAGCCAGCTGGAGGAAATTTAACTGTTATTTGTGACTAATTGTAAGTGTTTGATTACAGAAAGATAGCAGAAAGATTAGCAGAAAGATATAGAAAGAAACCTGACGCAAATCCTACAAATTAATTATTAGAAACGAAATATCCATTCCAAACTTTGATCCGTATCGGGATTTGAACCTAGATATTTGCCATGTCCAAGGTTAAGCATATACGATGCTTACACGATTTTGTACCTCGACACAAATACCTGGCCTGAAATGTCCAACAACCATCTGCAGACACTAGATGTCAGCCAATAGCTTAATTTTATAAAAGCCATGTCAATAACTTACTGATGGGAGGTAGAAGTGTGCGGGAACAGGAAATAAACCAATTTGTAAACATTATCTACCTAATCCATTTCAAAGGGACTTGATTGCTCTGTTTTGAGTCATTGTTAAGGAACAAGCATTTTGAACTCTCTCACTTCCAGGTTTCATCAATTACTATTTTAAAGACAACAATTTAATGCCAAACAAATATAACAGGTTAGATGACTAAATCTAAATAAAAAGAAAAAAATCTGCCATAAACATCCTTAAATGCAGAATTTTTTGGTAGCCATGTTCCTGAATATGTATTACTGCGTTCGCCAGCAAGATAATGCCACTTCTTGACTCTTGATGATGGTCTAGCTGCAAGCCACTGGGCACGGAGGCACAAGTTGTTCAAGAGAGCTTCTTGTCGGCGGTGGGCTGCGCACGTCGCGCTTGCGCCATGTGGTAGAGCGTCATGGCCGGCTGCTCCACGCACAGATGCAGCACTGCGCCGGCGCAGACGCTCAGCACCAAGAGGCCGAGGAACTCTACCAGCTGCAAGCACGTGAAACAATTTGGACAGTATGAAACAGTTTGAAAAAAACATTTGTCCGAGGGTCAACGCAAAGATGACTTGACTCGCTTCTCATCAGAATCAGTCGGTGAGGTCCCCAGCATCGATGTCCCCGACTCACCAGGTCTGTGTCGTTGAAGTGGTGCTCGGTCTTCCGTCCGACCAGGTAGACGCTGATCAGTTGCAGGTGCGACAAGTAGATGGCGTAGGTCAGTCTGCTGGGCACCTGCCAGCCCGGCCACGACAGCAGCGCGTTGATGAAACCTGCGGTGGGTGCGGAATTAGCTTCGGCTTCAGCGAGCGCACAGCTCTATGCCAGAGAATCCCGTCAGGCCAGTCTGCTGTTGCATGCAAGCCATTGCCCAGCGTTGATACAGTTAGGGCTTCGCGAACATTTGTTTTTAAAGCGTTGGGGTTGAGCGTAGTGTGACGCTGTTTGAAAATTATTCGTGAATTCAGAGTCTAAATGAAAGTGAAGTTGCAAAACTCGAAAGTTAAGTAAAAAGCACATTAAATAGAGGGACAGATTTGAAGCCTTCCTAAGCGATTTCAAGACCTGGTCGTTGGACGAGAAAGTGGTTCGCTGCCATTGAGGGGTTGTTAAGAGTTGGGACCAAGGATTTGGGATCAGAATTCTCCCTTCGGCAAGCAATCAGCTAAAAGAGAGCACCAGCCTCCATTGTCGTAGTCTCACCTCCGCTGCCCGTCTCGCACGCGAAGACGATCCACGCGCAGCCAAGCGCCCACGCCGGCCGCATCAGCGCCACGAAGAGCGCCGAAGGCAGCCGACGCGGCACGAACTCGTGCTGGAAGCTGGCGTGCGCAGGGAGCAGTGCGCAGAGCAGCAGCGCGATGGCAGCCAGCCAGCCCAGCGCCGCCCAGCGCCGGGGCAGCGAAGCTCGCTGCCCGCGATGCAGCAGCGAGCCGAGTCCCAGGCCGAACAGCCACGGAACTGCCCGAGTGTGCGTCGCGAAGTAGATGCGCAGCGCATGCGCACTAAAAAAATATTGGGATTGGATTGAGCATCTTAGTTCTTTATCCAGAGCTGAGAGTCGTCAGAGTTGAGAGGCTAAAGATTAGACGTAAGCTTGTTCAAGCAGCTAACCTCATAGGGTTTTCCGTAAACACGCTGACGACGTGAATTTGGTGCTCGTAGGCGATCGAGAAGACAGTTGCAATACCAGCCGCCGACAGCGCGGCGAGCAGCGCCATCCCCAGGCGCGGCTTCCTGGAAACATAGAGAACAATGATGACATATCTGCCGAAGATCGGACGAGGGTGTCACTGTAGGGAATAATGACTTCCAAATCCAGCGAATATTAAGTTGTTTTATTCTAAAGGGTGAAGGCTCACCTCCAGAGCGGGTAGAGGATGAGCGGCGAGATGAGCAGCAGCTGCATGTCCACGCACAGGTACCACGACAAGCCCGTGCACTTGAAGAGAGAGGGAAACACACCGGTCAGGGATGTGGGTGGATGCAACAGAAACAGCACAGGGCTGAAATCACAATGTCCAGTTTAATACCTCCAGTTAGGGAGAAAACAAAAGCAACCGATAGCTTGTCTCCATGGAGACGAGTTTTTATCTGGAGATTAGCCAGATAATTGGAAATTGTAATTTCGGCCCTTATCTGATCAGATCGTCAGAACAAGTAGCTTTTAAACGAGGAATGTGGTAAGGGATTGAAAGTAAGAGAACGCGCGACACGTTTTACCTGAATAACATGTAGAAAGAGTTTGTCGTTACACGTATGCGCAAGGGAGGAGCGCACCATTGGCCGTTGTCGAGGAAGTCAGGGAGCAACTCACCGACCGGTCCATGTCGAAGTAGTTGCTGAGGTAGAAGAATCCGAGCCACGCGTGTCTGCGGCAGTTGTCCATGACCGGTACCGAGTTGACCTTGACCAACGGCCCGTTGGTTCCGAGGGGCAAGGTGTTGATCAAGGCCATGGACACCATTATCATGAACAGGTGCGTCGGGCTGATCCTGAAGCCAGGAAGCAAATGACACTGCAATGGTTGCAACTGGAAATCGTGCAGTTTTCAAATGGTTCCTCGAATTGAGCGTTTCAACGCTAGATCCTTCACCTGATGACCACCTCATTTTGATGTATAAAAAGACGAGAATGTTCAGTATACCATTAGCTCAAGTCTCACACTAGAGGTACCAATGAATAAAATTAAAAAAAATGTAGGCACTTTTTTCTTTATTTTTTATGATCTTTATCATTGACCTTAGTGCTTAAATTTTACTGTAGGCAGTAAGACTTTTTGTTGAAAACGAGATTCTCAATTTTAAGCGTCCACGTTTAAAATAATTTTGTTTCCCGCATGAAGTCTGGAATACTTTAGAACCATTAAAGTTATAAAAAGCTCGTTCGCACACTAAGAAATAACTGTCCACTGCCGGCACTTTGGTGCCTTTGAGCTTCGATCACTACAAGCCTTACTGATGCAAGCTTCAAGTCAACACAAAATTAAACTTAAGCCCGCCGTACCTGACGTATCTGTTGAGGTAGAACCGGCCCAGGCTGAAGCTCGGCTTCCGGTCGCGCTGGCGCAGATAGCTGAGACTGAGCACGAGGCCGCTCATCATGAGGAACGTATCGACGCAGAGCGTTCCGTTGGCCATGAACAGATGCGTCCAGTCGGTAAACATCTCGGCGACGGCGTGCAGGTTGTCGAAAGGCACGAGGCCCATCACGCAGTATAAGTAGTAGTGTCCGGAAGCGAGGCACGCGGTGAACAAGCAGCGCAGTCCGTCCAGGCTGGGCAGCGCGTCGGCCGAGGCAGGATGCACGGCGAGCAGCCGCCGGCCGTTGGTGTACAGCGAGAAGGCCAGCAGGGGCTGCCGACGACGCGCGGGGGCTGCAAGCATGGAGCATATGGGTACCATCGCGGTCGGTGTTTGTAGCCTACCGCTGCGCAGGACGACTTAGGAACTTGAAATTCAGTCCATGCGGGGAGAGATCGCAATGAAAATTATCATGCATTTTAATTTCAAAAATTACCAACTCCTTTTTAAGTAAAAGTAATTAACTTTATGTGGTTTATTAATAATTTCTCTGTAAGTTCCGATTGTGAATGAAAACGTTTGAAAATTCCACCATGCAAAAACTGTGGTTTTTAACTGTCTGAAGACTGATGTCCGCCGGTGTGCCCAAAATTGTCAATGTCAGTTTGTTTCCAGTAAAAACTAAGTGGTGTTAAGTTGGTAATTCGGCCGTTGTTTCGGTATCTTGTGCCAGAGAGAGAGAGAGAGAGAGAGAGAGAGAGAGAGAGAGAGAGAGAGAGAGAGAGAGAGAGAGAGAGTGAGAGAGATAGGGAATAAAAAATGAACTAATAAGTTTACCTCCATCAGTGTGCAGATCGTATGCAGTGCCCGTTATTATGCACACGAACAGGACGCCGAAAATCAGCCTGTAAAATTAAGACAAAGATGCGTGAGCTTTTCAACGGTGTCTTCCGAGCAGACCCACATTAGGAAGCGCTAAATTCTCTTAAGCCTTAGCTTTACGCTTGCTTTCGCTGCTCTTCAAAGGCTGAGTTTTTTCTTCATTCAGCAAAGCCACAGCGCAAAGCTCGCAAAACCAAAAAAAGTAGCTTGACTCCTAACATTAGATTCAGCCAACATTTGATAACGACTTTTTAAACGTTGGGTCGCTCAGATCCACACATTTTTATGTCATATAAGCCAGTTTCGTCAAATTTTACTTCCTTTTGACTGTAAACACTCCCGGTGCTAGAACTAAAGCGCAATTCTAAACAGGTAACATCCTTAATGCGCATGGAAATTGTACAACAGAGAGTGAAGTACTTATTTTGCTTTCGATACCGCCACTCGCCAGGGTGTCAGGTGCCATCTTTCCATTTTCCAAATACTTTCCCCCGCTCGGACTCACGCGGCAAGCCAGGTGATCGGCGGCAACAGATGCGCCTGCGCCGCGTCCGCGTCTGCGCGGCTGGAGCAGGCCAGCGGGTGCACGCGCAGCTTGACGCCGGGCAGCGCATTGCGCAGGTGCAACTCCAGCTGCGCCGCGCTGCACGCGAGGGGGACGCACACCGCCCACGTGGCGCCGGACATGCGCACTGCCTCGCGCTGTCGGCAACGAATTGATTTTGGAAATGGTATTCCGTTTCTAATAATTAATAACTTCCGTACTTGCGACAATTATTTGCATTTAGGTCCCCATGTAAGAGGCAACCTGGGAAGTCTACTTTTCACATTCCTTAAATAATTTTGGAAATTATTTTCCCTTGTTCGGTGATGGAAAATTTATTCACAGACTGGTACAGCATTGAGTGCAATAGAGCCAGTATTAGTGAATAAAAAAAATGCTCTCTCATAAGAAAAGCTTATACACCCAAATTTTTATCGTCTATGGAATTCAATTTTAAATGTGGTCTATTGATCGTAGAATTTGAAAGGTATCTGCTTACGCAACTGTTGCAAAAAAACAAAAAAAAACATCCTTTGACAAGGAATTGATAGAAGTCTTCAATACCAGAAGATCTACCACCTTTGCAGACTTAATAGTTTGCTGTTGTCTGGGTGAGTTTATGGGCAGTTCCGAACGTTTTCGGAATAAAGTGATCCGTATTAAAATTAGAATGTTGAACAAGCCTCGACACCGAAGGCTTAAGCTGGCGTACGATCTTGGTCTGCGCCAGCAGCGCGTCGAACTCGCGGATGGCGGTGACGTTCAATCCTCCAGCCAGCAGCTTGTCGCGCAGCGAGAGCTCGGACATGGCATTGCGCACGCCCAGCGAGACGAGGCAGTGCTGGCCGGTGATTGGGCCCAGCGCGGCGTCCGTGTGGGTCACGGCCAGGCATTGGTCGAAGTTTCCCAGCTGCACCAGGTTGCCGGTGAGCAGGCCCGAGGGCAGCTTGGCGCCTGCGTCGAGCACTGCAACCCGGGAAGGGGGGGCATCATCTCCGGGTCAAGCAGCAGCACGAACCGCCTCTACCCGTGGACCGACATGTGGCCCTCGAGCTCACAATGAAGGGCACAAGCTAAACAATCTTGTCTGCCATCAACGCTGTCAATTTTAATCTCGCGAATTTTCTGAGGATTTGATCATAAATATTGGAAGTACATTACCTTTTATATTAGCTGCAGTATACAAGCTTACAGGAGATGTTGATGTGAGTTGGCGTCCAACTGTCATGATTTTTGCAAGATACTTCGACCTTTTATCAAACAGACAGAGCTAAGAAATGTGTTTGTGTTTCCCTGTAACTCGCAGGACTCGATCCCTGCGATGTTGGCGAGGCAATGACGTCGGCAACTCACTGTGCAGCGCCCACGCTTGGCCCTGTCGGACGGCCTGGCGATAGAGCAGGCCGTGCTGGCGACAGGGCGAGTCCCCCAGGGCGGGCGACACCGGCGCCAGCACGTCCAGGGCGGCGTCCAGGACCTGTTCCAGGGCAGAGCCCCAGGGCGCCGCCCGGTCCGTGGAGGCGGCGACGGCGACGGCGAGGCAGAGAAACGCCCCCACCCTAGGGTCGGGCATGGCAGTCGTCAGTTGGAGTCAGGTACGTCACGGTTTCCACCGCGCTTCCTGAAACATTGTATACAAAACAACTATGTATCCTATTGGTAAACCGAACTTACACAAGCATAAGCACAAGCAACAACGCCGAAGCGAACAAAACCGTTCTTAAGGGAAATATTCGCTGATTTAGGAACAAAGAAGGCTGTGGGAGGCTTCCTGTCACTCACTCTCACTCATGATTGTTGATGTTGATGTGTCGCCCACAAACTCCAAGTACAAACTCAGGCACTACCGAGAGCCAATGTCAATGTATAAATATATTACAAATACGTGATGAGGGTAGGTATACTTACAAAAGTCTTACAAAGACGGGTCTCTGCTGCTAGTACTGCTTCACAGGCAGGAATAGAACTGCGTTATGCCTAAAAATAATTGAAGAGAAAATTACTTTACATCACTTTATTTCCAAGCAGACAGTGTTATTATTCCGACAATGATTGTTGCGATAATTTGTATTTTGGAAGCAGTGTCGCGTGTGATTGCGTGCAGAGACACGGGTATCAAGCCAGCTATGCGCAACGCGATCGCCGCTTAACCGCGACGGCGCGGATTGTCCATGGATGGCAAGTGACGTCTGGTGAAACTGAAAGATAACCCCCCCCCCCCCACAACCTGTAAACTTTAATTTCGTTCAGAAAGCTGATCAACATATTATACCGTTATCGTGGCCCCTTCATGAAAGTGACGTTTAGTTTTCATTGGATGCTATTGTCGATAGCGGAATCAAATTATCACAGGACATTCTGCAAAAGCTTCAAATTTGACAGTTGGTAGAGTATTTTAATTCTGATTCATATTCTTCGAATGACCAAATAATCCGACGCCCTATCCGCGCCTAGACCGTTGATAACAGCGTCGATGGACTCGGTCTAATGGACTTGGTAGGCCGACGTTGGAAATTTAGTATGTTTGTATTATTGTTACGTCAGTAAAAAAAGATAATCAAATTAATTTTTGAAAATTTGAATGACCCAATCTTCATTATTTTAGGGAAGAAGTGTACTGAGTTTCATGTCTCTGTTATCAACGGTCTGGGCGGGGCGAACGATAAGGTGGAGGAGTGCGCCTAAACTTTGAACGACGCCCGACGCCGCTCAGCGTTTTTTTTTTAAATAAATCTGGATCAAATTTTTTAAAAACTGTCGAAATTTCAAGCATTCCGTATAATTTGCATGATGAACGGCGGAACAATTAGGAATCAGTGGTTGTAAGGTTTTTGTGATCAGGATACAGCAGGACAATTCTAAAAATTTCACGCCGTATCAGGTAGCTTGATTTAATGTGTAGCATAGCCGCAAGGTCACAAGGTCGGCCGGACGGCGTCAATTCGAGGTCAGGTTTTCACTCTCGTCCCACACTCTCTTCGCCAGGGCTTCATCCTGCGCCGAAGCCGACATCGAAGCAACCTGCCAAAGTTGTAAGACCGGTCAGGTTGGAATTGCAATGGGTCAGGTTAGAATTGCAATAGGTCAGACAAGAATTTTGAGAGATTTGAACAACAGATTTGCCATGAGCTATACATGAGAGTTACTCACCCGACAATCAGAGAAATATTTTCCTGTTACATTTTCTACTTCTTCAGACACCGCCAAGTAGATCGTTGTCTGAGCTCCTTCTGCGCAAGACTGAAAACATTGTTAAATTTAATTCCCACATATTTTACTGTATTTAGGTAATATTTCCTTCGATCCGGGCTTGAGGCCACAATGCCTCTGTCTACGCGGTTATGAAAACTATAGCAGCATGCACAAATGTCTCACAAATACCTTCATGAAGAGAGAATTGATTCCGTAGTAAACCCTCCGTACGAACGTGGGCATCACCCTGACAATGTCTGTCTGCACCCAGCCAGGGTGTAGGCTGTTGACTGTGATGCCTGGATGAAAATAGGTTCGCAAGAGTTAACATTTTCCACAGTCATTCCACTGCAAGATAACAGATAGCAAGCTTGTCTCCTGTATGAACGTAGCTGTAACAACACCTACCTGTGCCCAGCAACCTCCTCGCCAGCTCGTTGGAATTTAGCAAGTTTGCCAGTTTGCTCAGGCTGTATCCATAATTGCTTGACATTTTCTTCGAGCAGGTTAAATCATTGACGTCTATGAAAGGATATCTGTGGAAGATCGACGAGACGAATATAATGCGCCCAGAGCCAGTCTTTTTCATCAAATCTGTGGACAAAAATTTCTTTATTGCATGTTTTCTTTCGAATTCGAATTCCCCTTATTCCATTCAATCAAAATCCAATCAAAATGACGTCATGATACCCACTCGCTAAAGCCAGGTAGAGCGATTTTAGTTGTGATTTCCCTATCTACCTTTTTTATTTAGCAGAGCTAATTAATTTGTTATTCCTAACTGGTAGTACGTCCAATTGGTATCTGACGTCTTTTTTCTCTGTGTGGAATAAACATATTGTAAGGCCTGCGTCCAGACAAGCAGCGACTCACCCACCAACAGATTGGTCAGCAGGAACGGCCCGAAGTGGTTGACCTGCATGTTCACGTCGAGCCCGTCCTCTGACTTGACCTTGCCCAGACCGAGGGCGCCGGCGTTGTTGACGAGGACGTCGAGTCGAGGCTCGGTCGCGACGACGTCTCGTGCGAAGGCGCGCACCGAGCGCAGAGACGCCAAGTCGAGCAGCTTGACGACCACCTCGCTGTTGCCCGTCGCGCGCACGATCTCGTCTGCAAACGCAGCGCAGCGAGCGCGTTACGAACGTTCCTAGCAGTTGGACTCAACGCACCTAGCCGCATTCAGGCCGCATCGTTATCTGCATTCTCTCCAGCCGCCGCCATGTTATCCCTCACTCGCCGCCAATGTAAACAGAATTATTAATGTTAATTATTCTTCCACTTTTTTATTCCTATCAGGTTATAAGTGAGACCAAAAAAGCTAGTAAGAATTTTTTTCAGGTGCCTTTCTACCTTTTTTCTATATTCACTGCCAGCGGATAATAAAGTTATACGAGATAGAGTCAAAAAATATAGATCGAGTTATTCCTTCTAGTAAGCCTAGGAAAACTGTCGATTGTTTTCACAAGCTATTTACTTCGTACAGCTTCGGCGACACGATCGGATAAACGAAGGTTAGCGGCGAGCATTTATTGGTATGCATGAGCAAAGTATTGACATTGAGGGAAGGTGCGCGTGATTTGCATATTTTGGTGATGAGTAAATGTAACGCGGATGTCGTGCCTCGAGCTTGGCTGGCTTTGGTCGGATCCCTGCAGGCTAGGATCACCCTGGCTCTCCGCTGCGCAAGATCCTTCGCTGTCTCAAAGCCGATGCCTGCAAGGAAACAATCCGTCAGCTTGGACACAAGGACTTTTTGTTCTGGGAATTGACTGCCTGTCAAGAACAGCAACTCCATGGACCATGCGTTTCAAGAAGGACATTAAGTTATTTATACAGAGCTAAGATAACGAGTTTACTTAATTTCTCTCAAAATAGCTCTTATATTCAATAAATAAATGGGTCATAAAAGATTGGAAGGCAATAATGTCTTGACAGCTGCATAATTATGGTGGTTTTATGAGCGAAAGGGAAAATTAAATTATAAACTCGCACGGTCGGGTTAATAAATGGTTAAACCCATTAATAAACAGGGAAGAATAATTCGTGTTAATAACGCGTAGAACAACCTGTGTTGGCTCCGGTGACGATGACAGTTTTGCCGTCCATCCTCTTCTTGCTCAAGCAAACACCCAGCGAGTATCTCGAGTAGATATGCAGAGCGAGCACCAAAAACAGGACCAGGCAGCACAACATCTCCACAGAGCATAGGAGGCTCGAGCACAAAACCTTCACTGCTGTACACAGACAGCAGAGATTTCTTTTTTACCGACGGTGGTTCGCACAAAATTGACAATGATGACATGAGATTTAAAGTACGCGTGATACCGAGAAATAAGCCAAGGGGCGTGGTCTGGCAAGATGTGCAATTTTGAAGCGATCACGTGAATAGCGACACGCATCAGTGCGAGCCCTGAATGACGATCTAATCTTTCGATGTTAATAATGCGCCATAAATCAAGATCGGATTATTTAGCAGGTAATTTTACCGAACCAAATTAAACTTATACTCTTATATAATTTGCCCTGTCAACAATTTCAGTAAGTTTTTTTATGTTTATATGGGACACAACCCCATACGGCCCTCAAAGGCCTGGATAAGCTAATGCTTTTTTCAGTAGGTAAATCTATGCCATAAGCATGAATGACCCTAATTGGTGCATCGAATGTTAAATTGGAAAACAGTTACACTGCCTGGTAACTATTTAAATACTAGAAACTAGATAACTAGTAGTAACTCGCTCATTTTGCAATCTCTAATTAAATACCTGTAAGGATTCAGGAGCGTATCGCGAATCGTGAAATTGTTCAGAATAAAATCTCCGTGGGTTGCGCCGAATTGCAAATGTGAAGTTATGTTCTACTGAAAGTGTCATAAATAAGTATTGGTTTAATAAATAAAAGATCTCTGCTATACGGAACACCATAACGTGAGGTAATATGAGCGACTGCAACAGGTAAAAACCGCTGCAAGCCAGGCATATCTATCAAGACGTACAAATATCTATAAGATGAAAAAGACAAAAAACAATAATAAAGAAAATCGCGATCGCTGAAAGTAACATTTCAAGCAGACAATTTATTTTCATTGGCTGATTACCGATACCATCTTCTTATTTTACAATTGATCCCAACGCTCCGAGAAGAGAATGACTTACTAAACTAACAAAAAATAATCACACAAAGATTTTTAATCAAACTTTTTTCTCTTTTGTACTTTCAGGAAAATGCCTCCCTTGGCGCCCACAATGACTAATTTTGGGTCAATCACTATCGGCACCACAGTCTTGGGCGACACCGTGAATTCGTAGTCGGTGAGAAGTTTGATGAGACCAATCTTGACCTGCATCTGGCCGAACCGCATCCCTGCAACCATTCACAAGTAATTACCAACGCATTAGCAGAGAGCTGTAGTGACTGGGTCCACGGGCTGCAGCGTTTTAGCGCCTCTCTCACCGATGCAGTTCCTCGGGCCGTCGCCGAAAGGCATGTAGGTGCACGCACGCCTGGCGGCCCGGGCTTCCCTGGTGAAGCGGTCGGGGTCGAACGCGTGTGGCTGCGGGTAGTAGCGCGGGTCGTAGTGGATCGCGTACACGGGCACGATGACCCGACTGCCCGGCTGCAGCACCACCTCCGATCCGGGCAGCCGGTACGCCGTGTTGCACGTGCGATTCAGCGCCGCCAGCGCGGGGTACTTGCGCAGCGTCTCTGTCAAACACAACATCGAGATGAGCTCAAGGGACGACAAAATGTAGTACACTTTCACCAGGACAAAATTCTCTGTTTTATTTTTCGTCTGGCTAATTTTTGGGACTGATTTTGATTACCTTTTCAGCCTAACTAATAAAATCTTTTTCACTTTTTCACTTTTTTTTTACTTTTTCACTTTTTTCAGTTTTAATTTTACTATTTTATCAGATTTTCCAGGTAAAGTTTATTGATGAGCGTTACGAGCGTAGCGAGTGAAGCGAAATCTTCAGTTACACTTTACTGCTATAAGATCCGGATTTAATTTTGTTTGTTTGTTTGTTTGTTTTTTTTTTTTTTTTTTTTGTGTGTGTTCGCGCTCTACAGGCCAAACGCCAAAACTGATTTTGATGAAAATTTCTGTGAACCTTCGTTTTCTCTGAACTTAGATCTGCCACGTTTTTTAAGCAATTCGGACGAGTAAATTTTATGTAATTAAGTTTTTACGAAATTTTTCAGGTTTTCCAAAACAACTTTTTAAGCGTTTATGCAGTTTTTTGCAACTTAAGCGACTTTATCTTCAACCGATCGTAACAAAATTTAATGTGTGCTGTATTAATCGTAAAAAGAAGATACTGTGTTAATTTCAAGCAAATCCATGGAATTGTTGTTCTTTAAATCGATTTTTACGTCTTGAAATATTCAAATAATTTCACGACGACTACATCATGATATTTTCAGATAACAAATGTCACTGAGAAAGCTGCTAAATTAACGCTGAACATTTAAATTGATCATATAAGCCTCTAGGCTATGCGTACACGCAATATAATCGCGTTGAGGGTGAGCGTAAAAATTACGCTCATCCACAACACGATTATGTGAGTGTTTGCATAGCCTAGTAAATTATTATCTTTGCATGTGAAAACTGCACTTGAATTATTTAACTTCTAACTTTGCCAGGCGTGCTTTGTCACCCGATTTCGCCAAGAGTTTTTCATTTAGCAGTGGTAACTTGGTGTGAACTTTGTCTGTCGACAGGCACCTGCAACGACTTGGTCCAAGTATTCCATGTCCTGCATGGCTGCGTAGGTGACGAGGCCTGCATGCTTGGCCAGCACCCGGTCCATCTCCCTGCGCAGACGGGTCTGCACGTCCGGGTGCAACGCCAGCTCGTAGAGGCAAAACGACATGGTCGACGACGACGTCTCGAAGCCGGTTATGAAGAAGATGAACGCCTGCGCGGCCACGTCGTCAAAGTCGATTCTCGTCGAGGGGTCTGCAGGGAAATGCACTGGACATTCGGAAGCGTCTCTCCCCGGAACGAGCTCAGCTCTTGGAATTCTTGAATTTTTGAATTTTTGTGTTTTCTCAGATTGTCATCGATAAGGCATTCTCACAGATCCAGCATTCAGTCATTCAGGGTCTTTACAAAAACAAATAACCATTCACTTTGGTTGGCTGTTGATGGGTAACAGTGAAGTCAAAAAAATCATGGATTTGTTGAATGGAATTTGTAAAAATTGAATGGTTAAATATCTAAGACCAATTGGTTCTTTGTTAAATTTTGATGAACAAACCTTGATGGAATTGGCGCATTTTCTCGCAATTTTCACAATAATTATTCACCACCAAAAGCCGCTAAAATGAAATTTTAATCCCAGTTAAGCCAATGGTGCCCCCATCGTGGGGCTGTCGTGCTCTTCCGACTGAGTTAGTCGGGCTTTATGGGGGGCTGGGGAGGTTATAAGGCCCAGGGTACTAGGCCCACTTTTAAATTCTCTCACGAAGCAAATGAATATCTTTCACATTTTTCAGGTTTCATGGAAAGCTAGCAGTAACAAGCAAGGTTTTCTTTCTGAAGATTTTGGGCCGAAGATTTCTGTAATGTCTCTTGCAGGCGCTGGCTTTGACTTGGAACACCAGTTCAACAATTGCATCTAACTCACCTGGTTCACTGTTATCATCCTGTAAGCTGCTGTCATCAACTGATCCCTTGTTTTTTAGCAGTATCAGCAGCTGCAAAAAGTCGTTCCTAGTCACATCGTGTTTCTCCCGGTAGTCTATCATTTCCTTCACTGCGTTGATGAAGAAGTCAGCCACGCTCTTCGGTGTGTTCCCCCATTTGGTGAGCTTCGCCAGCGAAGGCGCCAACAGAATCATGAGCATTCCAAGCGTGCCAATGATGTTGCGCTGGAAGAAAGCTCTGCCCTTGTTTCGGAACTCGGCGTCCGGGTTCTTGAGACAGTTACAGTCGATGCCGAACGCGCAAGAGGCGATCACATCAGTGGTGAACCTTGCAACGATATCCACCATTTCCAAGGTGTCCTCAGCGACGAGATTTTCTTTCACGCACGCGTTCAGGCCCTCGCCGCACTGCAGCATGGTGTCAAACATCATTTTCATTTTGCCGGTCGTGAAGGTGGGCGTCAGCTTGGCTCTCAGCGCTTTCCACTTGGCTCCTCCCATTAGGAACAAGTTGTTAGACAGTGGGTCGTTCAGTTCGTCGTGATAGAATCCTCGGTCTTGAAAACTCGCGAAATCTTTTATCAACACAGCTTTGATCACTTCTGGGTCGCGCAGCATCAGCTGAGGCGAGTGCATCACGAAAATCCCGCCGAATTTCTGACCGTCCAGCGCATTGTAAATGTTGGATTGGACCTCACCGCCGTTAAGCCGAAACAGAAACGCGTCATGAAAGTTTCCGAACGGGAAGGTCGGTTTGACAAACGGAATTCCTAGGTTTTTCCAGTGTCGGTACACCGATATCTTGAAGAACAGATAAAGCAATGCCACAAAGACAAAACACATCGAAGTAAAGTCCAAAACCCACCACTCAGTAAGCACAGCCATGCTGCCAGCAGAGACCGTATCACTGTGCAACCGGCAACGCATAAGCAATGAATCCGCTCCTGTTTCCAACTTCTTATTACCTATACTCGACATGGATTGGCTCAAGGTTTCTGAATGTCGCCGCGTCGGTCTTCCATGGCGACAGAAGATACATAAGGAGTGGGACTTGACCGTCATATGTGTAATTTCTTACTAATTTGCGGACATACTTGTGCGGAAGAAGGTGTACCTGGCGTGCTCTTTCATCGTATCATGTGAGTCAAATAGATAATATGTAATTTAATATATTTGGGCCCTGCTTTGATTAAGTAATATTAAATGATAGCTTGTAAATGAAATTACCGAGAGACCATGGCAGGTGTGTACCCCAAGCATTAGACTGTTCACTTCGGTACGACTGCTGCAGCTACGAAGACGGTAAAAAACCTACTCCAATTAGTTAAAAATTGGCATTGACTAACCGCCAAGAAGAGCCAGATGGGATTGTGCAGACTGCCCTTCACTTGTGTCGATATTAAACCATGTAATTTATTGGCATACACACACTGCCTCCAGTGTGCTCGCTCCTACAGGCACGTTTCCTGTTCACACAGTCAATCGTTTTACTCGTCATTTCCTAGAAACAGTGATCCAAAAGAGTTATGAAATCACCAACGTCCTTATTAAGGCTAGGTACCTACATAAAGCATTTTAAATTTTCAGCTTCTAATAATGTTTTGGCAGCCAAATTTAAAATTTAGTTGACTAGGAAGCAGGGAAGTGAGTAAAACCAGGTATTTGTAAAATGTTTTGTGAGGCAAATCGGGGGTCAAATAGCGAATTTACCAATTGCTTCTTTATTAATACCTTGAGTGTGAAGAAATCTCGATGGAATTGGCGCATTTTCTAAATGAAAAAACATAACGAAACTATGATGGAAGATTTCATCACGGATAAACTCAATTTTATTTTCAAAGAAATCACGCATCACTCAAAGCCGCTGAAAACAAATCTTAACAGCCACGAGTTCGGATAAAAATCGCCCGTCGTGGGGCTCGAATCCACGACCCCGAAATCAAGAGTCTCGTGCTCTACCGACTGAGCTTGCAACTGACCATTTGCATTCACAACCAGGTTAGCCGTTAACTTAACAGCTTAGAAAGATTAGGCTTCATTAAGTCGACAATCATGGGACCAGCATTTCCAAGGCGCACTGCTAAACGTAACGGCATCTTTTATCAGGCCGATGGATGCAGTCAGGGAAACAAACCGACAGCTTGGACAACCCTTGCTACAAGGCAATGTGCAACTTCTTTGCGTTGTCATACTTTTTTTTTTTTTTTTTAATTATTATTTTCTAGGACCCCTTGCGGGGTATTACAGAAAAGAGTCTGGATTAATATAAATACATTCTAGAACATTAATTAATACATATATAAATACATATAAACTAATTAAGCTAAATAAATAAATAAATATATATATATACAACTATAAATAAACAAACGTTTACATTGCCTTTAATTGTAAAAAAGATCAAGGAAATGGTCGAAATTTTCTAAGCTGTCCATTACATGAGTTGTAAGGGGCAGTTTATTCCAATCAGAGATTGTTTTTGGAAAAAAAGAATTTGCGTAGATATTTGTTTTTGTCTTTATAGGATTTTTCTTAAAAGAGCATGGTCATTTCTCGATCGATACTTAGGTGGGTCAAGATATAAGTTTTTATCAATTTTGACAATTCCATTGACGATTTTGTACGTCAATAACGTTATAAGTATTTATTATAAATGCGTTTTTAATATTTATATCCCGACTTTTGGGGCTTGGGAACTCATTGTACTATCAAGTGCTTATGAGGTAGTCTGAGACTAAAATTAGTAAAATACATTTATATCTGGGCAAATAGAAAAGTGATAAGCAGATAATTGCATTAAGGTTACAGGCAGCATTTGCTTTGCGAAATGTCGGCAGAGCTCTTTGCCCATAAAGACTATAATATTCAACTCAATCGATAGTTTGCTTGAAAGTTGATCATATTCTTTAATAAATAAATAAACTCGTGGATAAACAGCGAACACACGTCTTGGTGGTCAACTTTGTTGGCTGCGGCCACGATAACAAGCACAGGACAAGGCGGAAAAACATCCCCAGCACTCGCGTGCTGTCCAAGGAGGATCCACCACCCTTACCTTCATTCCGAGTGGAAAATCAGTTATAATATACGCTATGATCCATGAATATTAACGTCGTCAATTAGGATGGCCTAATTCTTTCAATCTTCATATGGAGAATATGATTCCTGAGCGTGACTTGCATACAATGTTTCTGACAAAGCGGACGAAAGAGTTTCCAAGCAGCCAAATTGAGATTCAGCTTCAATTTCCACCTTCTTCGAGCCACGCGATATTTGATATTATTTACAACATCCCAGCTTGCTTGAATAATGCAGGGTGCAAACAACATGATTTGATTTTACGTAACATCCCTGGCGACATGAATAATGCAGGGTTGGAGGCCCTGCCGATGTATCGATGGGCTTTTGGAGACGAAGTTTTGCCGGTCGGCCGAGCCGCGGTCGCGACAACAATGAGCCTGGCGGCGGCGGCGGCGGCACGCGAACCGCACAAAGCGTCGGCCCGATCAATCATCGGTCGGAAGGAGTCGTTGCCGTGAGCTTCTCAAATCCAGCCACTGCCACGTCGGCAACAGAAGCGTAGGTGTTGTATTTTGTCAGCTGCATTTCTGACAACCTAGCTGAAAGCCAGCACGTTCCGTAGCTCGGAACCGCTTGGAACTCGAGGTGAAACCGTGGGTTTCGTCGGCGCGTTTGATCTTAGCAATCGACCTGAAGATGTCGCGAACCACGTGACTTGTTGATCTCGCAAAGTGCTGAGCGATTCTGTGTGGATGCCGGCAACGCTGCGTGGGAGCCGACCGCCGCGATGCGCCGCGTGACGCAACGCGTGACGCAGTGCGTGACGCAGTGCGTGACGCGGAGGCTGGAGCGTCTGCACGCGTGGCGGGCGTGCGAGACGCACTGCGTGGACCTCTACGTCGTCAGCCTGGCCAACATCGGTAAGACGCCGCGCGACGCCGTCCCGGGCAAACTTAGCGCCGGGCAGGTTTGAAAATTGCACCGACGCCACAGCGTTAAAAGTAGCCAGGCTGAATCTCACCCCCCCCCCCCCCCCCAGGAAATAACAATATTAAAGAAACCGTTCACTGAAAATCTCAACCATTGTTTACTAAATTTGCAGTGTGCTTTCGAAAAAAATATGAGCGATTTTTAAGGATGTTCACCAATTTAACGATTTTCTGCAAAACATTTTTTTTGTGAACTCCAAATGATGCAATGAAAATAGAGTTTGCAAAATCTAATATATCATGCGTAAGCAACATGAACTTCATCCATGGTGTCCGATTGCTGGGCCCCAAACCCAGGGCAAGCAAGCCGTGCGTGTGATGTGTCGCTGCATGTGATGTGCAGGCTGCTGGCCCAGCGGCGACGGGGCTGCGCCGCGCAGCCGGTTTCACCCGCGATGGTGGCTTCCTCGCTTCTCGCTGGTTATCATGTCGCTGACCACCTTCCTGCTCGGTCCTCTCAGCGTCTACCAGCTGTGGGACGGACAAGTGACGCGCTCGCTGCACCCGGCCATCGGAACCTTCGTCACCGGCATGATGATCCTGCAGGTACCTTCTTGCCTCGACGGTGGGGCGTTGAAGCGCGTAGCACGCTGGGTGCGAGGCGGACGGCTGGGAACGTGCGACGCGTTCGGTGGGACGTTGAAGCGCGTAGCACGCTGCGTGCGAAGCGGACGGCTGGGAACGTGCGACGCGTTCGGTGGGACGTTGAAGCGCGTAGCACGCTGGGCGCGAGGCGGACGGCTGGGAACGTGCGACGCGTTCGATGGGACGTTGAAGCCCGTAGCACGATGGGTGCGAGGCGGACGGCTGGGAACGTGCGACGCGTTCGGTGGGACGTTGAAGCGCGTAGCACGCTGGGTGCGAGGCGGACGGCTGGGAACGTGCGACGCGTTCGGTGGGACGTTGAAGCGCGTAGCACGCTGGCTGCGAGGCGGACGGCTGGGAACGTGCGACGCGTTCGGTGGGACGTTGAAGCGCGTAGCACGCTGGGTGCGAGGTGGACGGCTGGGAACGTGCGACGCGTTCGATGGGACGTTGAAGCCCGTAGCACGCTGGGTGTGAGGCGGACGGCTGGGTACGTGCGACGCGTTCGGTGGGACGTTGAAGCGCGTAGCACTCTGGTTGCGAAGTGGACTGTTTGAAATAATCTTTACATTTTCTGTAAAATCTTCCAATCAACATTGTACCTTTACCCCATCGCGATAAAAGCGATCGTTTGTGAAGTGCTAGAAAAAAATAGTTTCCATCCCGGTATTCTGCTTCTAGCCTTGAAAATTGAATGTTAATCATTCAATCACCTCCCCTTGCTGAAACGCACCCTTGTCGTGCAGATGAGCAGCTTGCTGCACCACGGCGAACGGTTCTCCGCTGCGCTGTCCGCGCTGCACGCCATGCGCCGCTGCGCGCGGCTTCACCTGCGCAGGCCAGCTGCGCTGCGCAGCGCGACGCGCACGCTGGACAACCTGACGCTGCTCTACTTCACGGTCTGTCTCTACGTGGTGAAGCCCGTCGCGCTCGTGGCGCTGCCCGTCTACTCATACGTCAGCCGGAAGTTCGTGCTCAGGTCAGTCTCGTGCAGCCTCGTGCAGCCTCGTGCAGCCTCGTGTAGCCTCGTTAGCCTCGTGCACCTTCGTGCAGCCTCTTGCAGTCTCGTGCAGACTCGTGCAGCATCGTGCAGCTTTGTGCTGCCTTGCGCAGCCTCATGCAGCCTCGTGCAGCCTCGTGTAGCCTCGTGCAGCCTCGTGCAACTGCTTTGCATCATCCGTATTGCTTTCTCCTCATCAATCTTCACATTCTGTCACAATCTACTACGGAAATGCCTGTCAACCATCCAGCAGCATAAGCATTCACCAGTTAAACAATCTTTACTTCTGGAATGATATTTCATATAAATGATATCGGTATTAAAATGAAATTGATGGAACGAAGGTTTTCAGACATCGTGATGGATGTATGAGCTAGAGTTTTGTGGAGGACATCTCGCCTGTGGTATGAGCTAAAGAGGTTGCGTTGGTTGCGCGCGCAGATACTGGTACCCGTACGACGAGACGGCCGCGCCGGCGTGCGAGCTAACGCTGCTCGTGCTCTACGTGGCGTCGGCGTTCGGAGTGCACCTCATGGTGGTCGTCAACGTGCTGCTCATGGCGCTGCTCGTGCAGGCCTTGGCGCAGCTCAAGCTGCTCAACCACAACCTGCGCTCCATCCGCGTGGGACGCTGCGCGATGCCGCGTGGCCGCGCACTCCCGGCTGCGCGGGCGTCGGCGCGGCAGGTGTTCGTCAACGTCGACATCTGCGCGCTGCGCGCTGCGCGGCGGCCGGCGCGGCGGCGGCCGGGGAAGGTGAGACGCTTCTCAGCACATTGCACTTTTTCCATGCACCATAGCAAAGTACCAAGGAACATAATGCCTTTTTTAAAAGTCCGAAGTTCGAACCTGCGACGAGTGCTGTGGGACAGCCAACACAGTGGGCTTGTTTTTCATTGTTCTAGACATTTATGCAATCTATTAGTACTACCTGCTAGTGATTTCGATGGGGGTTAAGACAGACAACCAGCACTTAGATAGGTAATAAAATTGAATACAAATTATGATTATAATTATTGCAGGTGGTGGGCGTCGGCCGTGGCGAGGAGAGCCACGAGAAGACGCACTCCCGCGGCAACCGTGAGGCAGAAGAGAGGCTGCGAGTCTGTGTTCTGCATCACCAGGCGATCTCCAGGTAGCCAATGCCCGGCGCAGCTGCTGCTCGCTGCTTGCTGCTTGCTGCTGCTGCTTGCTGCTTGCTGCTCGCTGCTTGCTGTTTGCTGCTCGCTGCTCGCTGCTCGCAGCTTGCTGCTTGCTGCTTTCTGCTTGCTGCTGCTGCTGCTGCTGCTGCTGCTGCTGCGGCTACTGCCGTGCTGGACACGTGTTAGCGGCTTACATCGGTTAACATCTCTGACATCGAGTCCTGCGACTTGTGGATATGGACGTTTTGAAAGAAATTGAAACTCGATGCATTCGATATTTACTTTTTCTTGTCCTTATGCAGCTCGTCGAGCGTAAACAGCCCGGCGCACGCCCGAGAATGAAGGGCAGCTAGACCTTATGAATAGTGTGACTGTTCAACTGGATGCCAGCGAGATGGTTTCAACCTGTGTGCTTGTGTCTTTGGCTGCTCTAGGTTCATGGAGCGCCTGGTGGCGGCCTTCGATCTGATTCTCTTCCATCAGTACAACTGCACGATCTGCCCACTCATACTCTCCATCGTGCTCGTCACGCACGTAAGCATGAGTTGAATTGCGTAGCACGCTGGGAGCTGACTGCTGGGAATGTGCCCGTAGCACGCTGGGTGCGAGGCGGACGGCTAGGAACGTGCGACGTGTTCGGTGGGACGTTGCTAACCTAACCTAGACGCATTGACGTGTAATTTTGGCCGATATTTGAGATGCTGCTTTTAAAAAGATGTAATGCACCCCAAATCCGAACCTTTGTGATCATGTGATGTGATGGGTTGCAGCCTTGTAACACCTCCGCCACAGGTTGCTTGCATCAGTGCAGTGCAGGTGAGTACTGTGTATCGGTTGATGTTGAGAACTTTTCCAGGTGGTGGAGTACGACGTGGCTTCGCTGGTCGTGGCCGTGCTCATCCTGTTCTGCCTGCTGGACCAGGTCATCTTCTGCTGGCTCGCCGACCAGCTCTCGCACGAGGTCAGCCACTTCACGTGACCTCCGCTAGCACCGACTCTTCACCCTGAGCTTGCTGACCCCTAACCTGTTGTTTCATGCTCTGCGGCTCAGGTTCACCCTGGCAGCACGCTGGCGGCGGCAAAAACTACCTTAAAATACCCGACCTTTTCGTTCACCAAGCAGCTTGGAAAAAGTAAATTTTCTCTAATATTTTCAAGAGTGTAAGATGTATTCAGGGTCGATGAGTCTCTGAGGCTGGCCCGTTGATCGATTGGACCAGGGCTCGCATCATGATAATTGTTGCGCGTGCGCGCCATTCACTGGTTTCCTGTGTGCGCGCGTCGACAGAGTGCGCAGGTGCGTGAAGCTGTGTTCGCCTGTGATTGGCTGGAGGCGTCGGACGGCTTCAAGCGGTCCATGCGCATCATCATGTCGCGTAGCAACCAGCCAATGGTCGTCAAGTTCGCCGGCTTCATCCCGTTGAACATGGAGACGTTCACGGCGGTGAGGAACCTCTGAGACGTTTGTGTGATGTTGTTTTGAAGAAACAAGAACTAGCATGCGTTGTTTAACAAAATTTTGTGATTGCCTAATCAGGTAAAATTAGTATGCTCTATTGAACGTGATACGCGTGTTCAACTCTGCCACTCGGCGAGAGCTCTCTGATCTTGCGCAAACACAAACAATATGCTGTGATGCCCGCAGATCGTGAAAATCACCTACACTTACTACATGTCGCTGACCAAGGCATTGGAGCGGTCGGCATCGCTGTCCTCGAGTTGAGGGGTGGGCACGCTGGCATCCTCTAGCCCCAATACCATCAACGGCGTCGGCAACCCTCCTTCCCTATCCAATGTCCCTACTCGCGTGGAAATATAGAGACGAATGTCAGTGACAATTGAGAGAGAGGAACAGGTAAACACGCAGTGTGCTTTATGTTAGAAATTTAATGGTTCTTTTTGACGATTTTAGGTCCATCCAAAGACCACAATGCGGGTCAAAGTGTAAACTGAATAAATTGGAACAAATTTTTATTTAATAAAACACTTTTTAATATACTTTTTTAATAATCATTGTTCGTACTGGCCTTCCAAAGCATCCGAGTCGTCCCAGAATGCTCAGAATTCTTGACGACTTGGTCGGGGAATTTCGCTGCATCGCTTTTCTTTGCGACAAGCTGCGACGGACGCTTCGAACTTCAGATGGAAATTTCATATTTCACAGATCAGCAGTCAGCACCATGTCAAAATAAAACGTGAAGACCATGCTGTTGATCCTGTCCCTGGAACCACGCTGTGAGGCCTCCAGCATGCCGCAAGCAGCAAGCAGCGAGCAGCGAGCAGCAAGCAGCAAGCAGCAAGTAGCAAGCAGAAAGCAGCGAGCAGCAAGCAGCAAGCAGCAAGCAGCGAGCAGCAAGCAGAAAGCAGCGAGTAGCTACTGACAGCTAGCGGGTAGCAGCGGCAAGCCATCAGGCATCGACCTATCGCCCCCCGGTCTGCCAGGTAGGAGTACCCTGTGGCTTCTTCCTGCGAAGCAAACACCAAGAGGGCAGTTGAATACGCAGCAAGCGTTGTGCCAGCCGCCGCACCTTGAACAGAGGGCTTACTTCTTGGGAGGTTGCTGCTGCCTTAGCACGACTTGCAAGCATCGGCCGTCGGCGTGTCGCACGTGGTTCTGGCGACACTGAGTCTCGGTGCCGGTCAGCAGCACGTAGGTCTCCTGGTCCTCGACGTCGGTGACCTGGTAGCAGGACCGATCCAGCGTAGACATCTTGACGCCCTCGGGCAGTGGGAACGGGCAGTTTGGCGTGCCTGCGTGCGAGGAAGCAGGAGCACATTGTGACGTGTCAGCGCGCAACTGGATGGTCATGAATAAGATCATATCAGCCATTTTCTGTCCCACCGGAATCAAGCCATCGGCGAAATGGTCTTATTCCGGCCCAGCTGGAACAAGCCAAAAAGCTAATAGCTTTCTTCCAAAAAGAAACACATAATGCAGTCGGAATAACACCATCTGATTCATGGTATTGTTCCAGTGTGATGGAAAACCACTGTACTTACACCATCAGCCTATAAATGATAGTTTTCCGGTTTTTAAAGTGTCGATATATACACCGGAATAAAGCCAACTACGCGTACGGAGTTTATCCAAGGGATCAAGACCATATTGAAATAAGGTCGTCTACGTGTATGGTGTTAATCCAGTGGAACAAGCCCAATGACAGGCTGACGAAGCTATAACCTAGCCTAGGTGAACCCGGTGCCGGTGAATGAAAAGCTGACGATGAAGCTAACCTAGCCTAGCAGCGAGCTGAGGGTGAAGCTAACCTAGCCTAGCAGCGAGCTGAGGGTGAAGCTAACCTAGCCTAGCAGCGAGCTGAGGGTGAAGCTAACCTATAGCCTAGCAGCGAGCTGAGGGTGAACAGCCTAGCAGCGAGCTGAGGTTGAAGATAACCTATAGCCTAGCAGCGAGCTTAGGGTGAACCCGATGCCGGTAAATGACAGACTGATGATGAAGCTAACCTAGAGCTAGCAGCGAGCTTATGGTGAACCCGGTGCCGGTGTCGGTGAATGACATGCTGATGATGAAGCTAACCTAGCCTAGCAGCGAGCTGAGGGTGAACCCGGTGCCGGTGTTTGTGCCATTTCTGTCGCTTTGTCATTTATTTATTTCTTTTATTTGGTTGCCTGTGTGCTTCAGCTGGTTTACAGTTAGGTTTTTTTCGTTATCAACTTTGACCCGCTCCGCACGTGTAGTGCAGTGAACCTTTTTCATTCAGTTCTTCTCTCAACCTCGCCACGGACAGGTAGTCTGTGGAGGCAGCTTGTCGCGACCCTGGATTTCTGCGAGTTTATTTATCAGTGTTTTTCTACAGCGTGTTCAACATGGAGCTCCAACTCTACTCATCTGAAAGCTAAGTTTGGGTCTCCTATTGTTCCTTCCCTTTCAACCTTACCTAATTCACCCTTTACCCATAGACATTTAACGTTCGCCATCAGCGCGTCAAAAGGTAGGCAAATTTGGATTTTCCTCAAAATACAGCCCACTCTCTATCATTTGGTCCCTTGAGCCGAGCTAAATGAGGGATTTTTTCTCTTTCTTGCACTGACAATACTCGTCTCGTTTCCACCTCGTGGTTGCTACGTCTCTCGGCACGGTGAGTCACCGGTTCGTTGGCCTATTCTCTGTATCTGTATACGCACGCTCGCTGCGTGCTTTTACGTAGGCCTAATTGTTTCATATCTTTGCACATACTCGTCGTGTTCAGATCTCTCGTTATTTTTTTGTGTACTACTCGTGTGGTGGCAAGGGAACAGATTTGGATTTTCCTCAAAATATCAGTCCACCCTCTCTCTTAAGTATAATTAGCCCTATTGGCTTCAACAGCCGGTGAATGACAGGCTGATGATGAAGCTAACCTAGCCTAGCAGCGAGCTTAGGGTGAATGATAGGCTGATGAAGCTAACCTAGCCTAGCGGCGAGCTTAGGGTGAATGACAGGCTGATGATGAAGCTAACCTAGCCTAGCAGCGAGCTGAGGGTGAACCCGGCGCCAGTGAAGGATAGGGGGGGGAATTGGGGTTTTAGGGTGGGTTTGTTTGTCTCACCGTTGCTCATCGCTAGGGGCTGTGCCGAGGGGAACACGATTGCATCCACCGCCAGGGTGGTGAGCAGCGCTAGGGTCGCAACGCTGGCTCTGAGCGCAGCCATGGCCCTGTGGAAAACAGGTCCGAGGGTCAGAGGGCACAAAACAAGATGGCGTCGTCTAGGGGGAGGTGGGGAGGTGTTGCGGCGGCCTCCCTCCTTGACACACTGATGTTTCTGCATGAATATCCAATTTCTCCATCGGTTGCCGGTGTTGTAACTAGGGCTAATTTACGAAAATTTTCGTAAATAACTAGAATTATTTTATTAATTGGGCTTGTGTAATTGACTATTTCGCTTCGCTCACCAATCAAATTGGTTATTTACTCTACTGACCGCTACGGCTCAGGTCATGTATTTGTTTTGATAGAACTTTGACCTGCTTCATAACCCCTGACCCACGGAGTGATAGGGAAATGACGGTGCCAAGATTGTTATTGATGGCGACTAGCTGGCACGCTAGAGTTACTGCACTTTATGTTATCAACCCTGGAACTCGGAACCCGGAACCCGGGACCCAGAACCCGGAAGTGAATAGATTCGGACCTTTCGATCGAATATGATAATTTTAATTTAATAATTAATTGTGTATTTATGAATAATTTAGATATTAATTTTAGAAATTTCATAGTTATTTTGAAAGCAACACATTTAAACTTACAAGCATTCCTTACAATTACAGTAATTCATCGATAAAAATTCGCCATACTACCATAAAATAACGCTATGATGCTACTTAACTATTTTTATACGAACCTGGCTCTTTTAAATATTTCGATTTGATTTTTTTCTATCAGTTATTTTTTCTATGGTTGGTGCGTGTGGTATTGAGAGGGGGGGGGGGGGTTGATGTCTCCACCTTTTATTTCAATACTTTTAGATGCAGACTGTTATCATCTTTGTAATTTTATGTTGACGATTCTTATGCCTCTCATGGTAATGACGTATCGTCTTGTTCAACGAACTTGTTTGCTTTTGTTTGGTATTTGAATCATTTTTGTTGTGCCATTTATCGTGGATGTGGATTTTTCTACAGTAGAGCTATCTTTATTCAGAACTTATCAACTGAGGTTTCCAATACAATTATACGATTGATCTTCCAACTTATTTCTGTCCATGGAACGTATTCCATAAATCAATGTCGCCTGTTGCAACAAATTTTGAGTTGCATTGCATGAGCCTACAATTAATTCTCAGTTGTGATTGTTGATAACAATAAATTATGGCAAACTGGGGATGGATAATAGCTGACATTATTGAAACATTTGGTTTGGAAACTTTTCGACTGTTGCCCACACAATTTTACGTGTATACTCGAATCGAAATGGAATATATAATGCAACTAGCATTTGACTATTTTGTTTCCAATGAAGGGATTGCCATTCGTTTCTAAGCTCTCTAATTACTTCTCCCATCTGAAACGTATTTAAAAACAAAGTTTACGCTTAGAAAAGTCTCTTTGCTCATGGCTTATGTAAATCAAGTATTTGTTTCAATGTTTCAAAATTCGCAAATTTTCCTTTTTAAGCCCTGCGTCCTTCATTATACTAATGGTACAGCATAAAGCCCATGCAATGTTCATTTACAAACCGCGTGAAAATCTGGCTTCCTTTAAAGTCTCTTTGGATAACTTATCTCGCAAGTTGCATGGCTTTCCTTGAAGGGAAAAAATTTCTTGGATTGTGTAAAGTGAGACAATGTCTCATTCCATCCACGATATCCCAGCTTTTCTAAGATAAAGAGCTTGTCGCACTTCATTTCCTTTAGCTCTCAGTCCCTGAGGCTGACCAAGTACCTGGCTATAACTACCCTTAGCGGAGCACCCGCTTGACAGTCCTCAGACCCAAGGTGGCCGGACAGCCCGAGCGTGTTTCCTTCACCGTCTGTTCCAAAGCGTCGCCAGCCAATCGGAGCAGCGCACGAGACGGGGTCTGAGGACACTTGGTGAGACACTTGGTGAGACACTTGGCGAGACACTTGGTGAGACACTTGGTGAGACACTTGGCGAGACACTTGGTGAGACACTTGGTGACCCACCTTGGCGAGACACTTGGTGAGACACTTGGTGAGACACTTGGTGAGACACTTGTTGACAGCTGTCCTACCCCACTGTCACTTGTCACCCGCCGAACCGATGCACAGCCACCTGGACGTGCGATCACGATCTACAACAGCCTCCTCGATCCGGCTGAGACTGGACCAGGATACAAGAATGCCGACCTCGCTCGCTCTCTCTCTCTCTCTCTCTCTCTCAATATCTCCTTGACCCATGGTATAAGTATAGTTGTCTTGACAAGGTATGCCATTGCGCATGGTCCCCCCTCCACTCAGCCGCCGCGTGACGTCAGCTGGTGAGCAGATCGCTGGCCGAGCCAAGCCGTACATGCTGGAATGGCCCATGTGCTATTGCATACACGTGCGTTTGGGTGTCAAACTCCTGATTTATCCTAACCAAGTAATTAATTTACCGTGCATGAACTATTGTTCATTCGAATATTTCTCTTTTATAGGCGTATTTCGTAGAAATTTAAGAAATAATCGCAATGGATCAGTTTCCGTTCTGTTCTGGCTTGCTTTGCGTCTTGGAAAGGGGCTAATATTTGGTGATATTATTACATTTACTTTGTTGACGCACTAGTCTAGCTTACTATTGGTTTCTAGTAGTAGACAAGTTTAGTTTTTTAAAGAAATAAAGAACAATAATATCAGAATGTCAGAGCACAACAAAACAATGTTTAGTTATGCTCTAGTCACAGTTGGACATTTGACGTGTTAAATGGTCATGGTTATATTATATGTGCAGTGTATGGCTGTAAGATCGAATCCACGAAACGCAGTACCGAAGTAAATATATCGTTTTTAAGATTTCCAATCAAAGAAGCCGAAGTGTGCGAAGCATGGGTAGCTTTCTGTGGCGAGATGATAAATTTAATTGTCAGTACGCGACAATATGCACGGAACAATTTGACTCGGGCTGTTTTCGGTGGGATTTGCGACATCGGCAACTAAATTACTCCCAAAAAAAGTCGCGAAATGTGGCCCCGGGGTCAGTTCCCACGCTAAATGCCCCAAAGTTCAATCAAGCATGGACACGGAATACTCCCGATCTGAAAGGCGATTGAGAGGCGAGAAGAGGGTTGTCAGAAAGCGTGCACATGAGATGATTGCATCGTCTGCTAATTCTTAAGTGCAGTAGTATTTTGATAGAGTGACTTGTATTTACATAAATCTTTACCTAAAAGCAGTAATTCTCGCCACGAAGAAGAGAAAAGAGAGAAGTTAGCTAGAAAAATGAAGAAAACTGTAGAGTAATTCAATCAACAAATACTATGCCCTTGGGTGTGTCTTAATTATTGCTTATTTTCGTAATATTTCGTGTTTTGTGTTAACTAACACATCAGTATTCAGTTTAATATAATGGCATGTTTTGTAAATTAAACCCCATCAGACAATACTTAGTATGTAGGTACCTTCACAAGCATATGTTATTGTCGTTAATGTTAATAATAAGTTTTTCATGAAGCTTATAAACAAACAACCTGCATGCGTTTATGTTTTATTGTGATTATTTATCTAACAGTCCTTATTTTATTTTGGTGGCTTCTGCCACAGCTAATTTTATATTGTTACTCCATGCATTGTCAGTCATTTCAATTGTTTTGGAACTCTTCTGCGAAAGAAACACTCCAATAACTAATAATTCCTCGCCAATCTCAATGCTTTTGCCCGCCGAGCGGCTCGTTCTCCTCACCAGCTGACGTCATGCGCGAGGCGGACGCAAACGCGTCCACCGGAGTGCTATACCTTGTCAACCTAATACTTATACCATGTCCTTGACCATCTCTCTCCTTCTCATGCAGGGCTCGGTCAGACCAGTGTGACGTCATTATCACTGCGATGCGCACAAGCAACAAGTGTGAAGCAGGCGCCACGCTCAGCGAGAAGACGCCGGGTAGAGGGTCTTGGTAGCCAGAGAGTGGCCAACTCAGTGGGTGGACGCCATGTTTCTGTGTGTAGAGGGTCTTGGTAGCCAGAGAGTGGCCGACTCAGTGCGTGGACGCCATGTTTCTGTGTGTAGAGGGTCTTGGTAGCCAGAGAGTGGCCGACTCGGTGCGTGGACGCCATGTTTGTGTGTGTAGAGGGCCTAGGTAGCCAGAGAGTGGCCGAAACCGCAGCACGGGTGATATATCCTGCAATGCTAGCTGAAAGTTATCACGGCAATTATCTGGCTGATAGCATTGAAATGACAGGTCTGCTTTGGCTCTCACGATGCAGTGGCTCGGTTGACAGCTCTCCGCTCGTCACGGTGAAGAGCTGTTCGACTCGCACGGCTTCCTTGTAGCCCCTGCATTTTGTTTTAATAATACCAATCACCAACGAAAGTTTTGTTTGCATACGTAGCTCGAGCTTCGATGGTAATATTATTAGAAATTGGAAGAAAAATAACAATCAGGTATTTTTCTACACCGAGCATCTGACCAGAGTCTTTCGCGTCTGCGCCGTGCACGCAAGCGCGTAGTCTTCACCGCGTGTGAGAGAGTGTAGCTGAAGTGTTGCTCGTGAAAGAAACAAGTGAAACACGCTCATCTGTGATTGCTGTGCTAGTGTTTGGGAGCAAGCCGTCGGCATAGCAACTCGCTGCTGGCTAGTGAAGCAAGCGACGACCCATCATGCCCGACCCTAGGGTGGGGGCGTTTCTCTGTCTCGCCGTCGCCGCCGCCGCCTCCCCGGACCGGGCGGCGCCCTGGGGCTCCGCCCTGGAACAGGTCCTGGACGCCGCCCTGGACGTGCTGGCGCCGGTGTCGCCCGCCCTGGGGGACTCGCTCTGTCGCCAGCACGGCCTGCTGTATCGCCAGGCCGTCCGACAGGGCCAAGCGTGGGCGCTGCACAGTGAGTTGATGACGCCATTGCCTCGCCAACATCGCAGGGATCGAATCCTGCGGTTACAAGGAAACACAAACACATTTCTTAGCTCTGTCTTTTTGACAATAGGTCGAAGTACCTTGCAAAAATCATGACAGTTGGACGCCAACTCACATCAACATCTCCTGTAAGCTTGTATACTGCAGCTAATATAAAAGGTAGTGTACTTCCAATATTTATGATCAAATCCTCGGAAAATTCGCGAGATTAAAATTGACAGCGTTGATGGCAGACAAGATTGTTTATCTTGTGTCCTTCAATGTGAGCTCGAAGGCCACATGTCGGTCCACGGGTCGAGGCGGTTCGTGCTGCTGCTTGACCCGGGGATGATGCCCCCCTTCCCGGGTTGCAGTGCTCGACGCAGGCGCCAAGCTGCCCTCGGGCCTGCTCACCGGCAACCTGGTGCAGCTGGGAAACTTCGACCAATGCCTGGCCGTGAGCCACACGGACGCTGCACTGGGCCCAATCACCGGCCAGCACTGCCTCGTCTCGCTGGGCGTGCGCAATGCCATGTCCGAGCTCTCGCTGCGCGACAAGCTGCTGGCTGGAGGAATGAACGTCACCGCCATCCGGGAGTTCGACGCGCTGCTGGCGCAGACCAAGATCGTGAGTGACGCTCGTCGGAGAGCCGCGCATGGCACCCTACTTCCGGTCTTGCAGGTCAAGAACATGCTGCGCGCCCGCCCTGGCGAGGTTCCAGGGCAGGCCGTTAGGAAGCTTTGCTCGGTTGTTTAGCATGCTTCAGGGTGAGGATAATGTTGTCTGTGAGATGTCAGCACTTGCTCCTTGCCGACAGCGCGAGGCAGTGCGCATGGTCGGCGCCACGTGGGCGGTGTGCGTCCCCCTCGCGTGCAGCGCGGCGCAGCTGGAGCTGCACCTGCGCACTGCGCTGCCCGGCGTCGAGCTGCGCGTGCACCAGCTGGCCTGCTCCAGCCGCGCAGACGCAGATGCGGCGCTGGCGCAGCCGTGGTCGACGAGCACCTGGCTGGCCGCGTGAGTTCGAGGGGGGGAAATTATTGTTGAAAATATAGGATGATGGCACCAGACACCCTGGCGGTATCAGAAACAAAAGTAATTACTTCAATATTTTTTGTTGATTCCGTTTAAATAATAATTGCCTGACAAAATTTCCATACACATAAAGGATGTTATACCTGTTTGGGAGTAGTATATAAATGGGGGTTCTGAGCCACCAACTTCTCACGTGACTCCCGTCCAAGTTAACTTATTTTTTCTGCAGAGTCAGCACTTTTATTTCAAGGTCGTGTGACTTTGGTGTAAGTTAACATATATTTTTTTGCAAAGTCACGTGACATCCGTCCAAGTTAATGATCTAAATAATGCAGCGTCAGCAAATTTTATCTTGTAGAATGTTCTCGAAGGTTCTCGAAGGTTTTTGACCTCTGAAGCTCACAGGTGCGACGTATCAATTACGCAGCATCAGCAAAAATTGATCTCACGATCATTTCTATATGTTTATAGAATTTTCTCGAAGGTTTTTGACCTATGAATCTTACAGGTGCGACATATCACTCTCTCTTGTACATTCATAATTGGTAAATCTCTTTCTCTCTCTTTCTCTCTCTCTCTCTCTCTCTCTCTCTCTCTCTCTCTCTCTCTCTCTCTCTCTCTCTCTCTCTCTCTCTCTCTCTCGTACATTTCCTCGATGGATCGATAGTACATGTCATCGTGCGACGTATCAATTACGCAGCATCAGCAAAAATTTATCTCACGACCATTTCTAGATGTTTGTTCTCGAAGGTTTTTGACCTATGAAGCTTACAGGTGCGACATATTAATAATACAGCATGAGAAAATTTTATTTTCTAGAATGTTCTCGAAGGTTCTCGAAGGTTTTTGACCTATGAAGCTCACAGGAGTTACGTATCAATAATATCACGTCAGCAGAAATTCATTTCTATAAGTTTCTATATGGTTCTATTTTGTTTTTAAATCACATATGTTAAGGACCTGACAATCTACGCAGTTGAATCAGAGTAAAGTCGCACCTGCACGAACCGGAAAGGAGCGATGTATCAATAATACAACGTCAGCAGAAATCCATTTCTTTAAGTTTCAGTATGGTTCTACGGTTATTTTTGTTTGTAAATCACAAGTGTTAATGACATGACAATCTACGCAGTTGAATTAGAGTAAAGTCGCACTTGCACATACACGTTGAATCTACGCAGTTACAGGAGCGTCATACCAATAATACAGTGTGAGAAAATTTCATTTTCTACATTAATATGGATTCAAGCAACAAGTCACAGATTGACATGTAAGTAATTTATCTCTTTGTAACAAAAATTACAATAATTATAATAATTCACGGGAACAAATTTTATGGATATAATAATTATTTGGAATACAATTATCGTATACTTGTTTACCTATTGCATATTTATTAATTAGTTGTAAATATTAAATATTTATATATATATTTTTTTTTAGGGATATTGAAGAAGCTATTAAAGCAATTCTTCTAATTAGCAGTGAGAACATTGGGATGAATAATTTAGAAAAGTAAGTCAATTTGGTTACTTCTTTTAAATCTACAATATTATTTTTTCACGTTAAATCATTAAATTGTATTATTTTCTAGCAACGAAATGGGGAACGATGAATACACAATGAATGGACGGATGGCAACAGATACGGCTACACCAATGACGTAAGTCAGTTCATGAAAAAAAAAATCTTTTTGATTTCGAAGTTATTTTATTTAGTAAATACGTGAAATCACCTATTCACCTATTATCACCTATGTTTGCAGGGCTACTTCAGAGGAAACGAATTTATCTTATCAAAATGAGGTTCTCAGTTTAATGTAAGTGAATTTCATTCATAAGAATCAATTGGAAATGCAAATATGTTTGTGTAATTAAAATATATATATATATATATAATAATAATAATATTAATAATAATAATAATAATAATAATAATAATAATCGTAAATCTCTTCAAGGGAAATTGACAACATTTGTAATGCCGTACTCACCGATTTGGAGAAGAAGAGGAAGTCAATTGAAAACAAAAAGTAAGTAGACAGTCTGGTCCTTGTATCAATTACTTTCTACGGTTATGTGAACTTATTTTAATTTCTATTATTTCAGCCGTGTAGAAAATCTATCAAATGCGATTGATCCCATGTCACTCGAGCCAACACCAGGAACTTCGAGAAAGTGAGTCAATTTTTAAATGATTAAGGTGAAATTCCAAAATATGTAGGTATAGGTAATTGAATTTATTTCCATAGACTTTATATCTTAAAATTACTAGATAAATTTTTACCATTTCAACATTTAATAAATAGGTGGTATACCATTATTTACATTATTTCATTTTTCTTTGCTAATTTAAAAATTTTATTTTCAGGAGATCACATCAATTAATAGCATCATCCTTATCATCGTCAGTTACCAATACAATGGAACTTGAGTCAGCGTCAACAAAATTCAAAAAGTGAGTTCATTTTAAATATTTATAGTATTTAAAAAAAAACTAAAACATAAATGAAGATGATGCTTAGATGCATAGGTATCTTTATATTTTTCCTTAATTTTTATAATGTTAAACGTCAGTATGTCAATTTTGTTTCACTTTACCAATATTCTAATTAAATGTTTTTATTTTCAGGAGAGCTCATCAATTACCATCTGTCAAGACCTTCCTACACCAATGTGAGCACTGTGAAGCAAGATTCTCACTTAGAGGCAATTTGAAGAATCACATGTTGAAAACTCATCTGAAATGCCACATCTGCCCCCGTGTATTTAGAAGTCAAAATGATCTGATGAGTCACGTTAAAAATCATAACCATCAAACGGGGTACAGCTCTCTAGCGACACAGGGTAATCTCATTAATCGACTAACACAACTTGGCGGAGGAAGACTTTCAAAGTCGGCATTGAATGATTCAGTAAAAATATATCAATTTGACATTCCGAATCCGAAAACGGATATTTTAACTTTTCTTTCTGATAATAAGTTATTAGTTGAGAAGCGATTGTTAGAAAATCTTTCTGAGAAACGTGGAGTAAAATCATATCTCGCAATCTTTCCAATTTTTTCCAAAACCACTGACGATGGTCAGGTTGAAACTGCACCAGTGTTTCGCAGCTGTAATCAAATTTTGTTACAACCTTTCGAATTTAATAAGCAGTTCAATCAAGCGTTTGAAAATATTGCCAAAGCAGTATCTTCTTTCCAAAGAGAAGGTAGTAACTGGATTTTCCAAAGATTAAGTAAAATGGAATTACATATCGCCGATTATGTTCCTCTAACCGGTAGTAGTTACATTCCTTTACCAAAGAAAATCGAGAATAAAAAAGCCACCATTAATATAAAAAATTTCGACCAAAAATGTTTCCTCTGGTCCGTTTTAGCGCATCTTCATCCTCAAAACCAACATCATCAAAGAGTCAGTCATTATAGGAGGTATGAAGATGAGCTAAATATGACTGGGATCGAATATCCAGTGAAACTGTCTAAATTAGATCTTTTCGAAAAACAAAATAATATATCAATCAACGTTTTTGGATATGAGAATGAAATGTTTCCCTTACGCATCACAAAATTAAATTCTGAAAAGCATGTCAATTTATTATACATATCGAATACAGAAGCGAACCACTACTGCCTAGTAACCAATTTAAATAGATTACTCAGCGATCTAACAAAACATAAAACACGGGCATTTTACTGTCACCTCTGCTTACATAGATTTACTAAAAAATCACTTCTCGACGAACATTCAAAATTTTGTAACCAATTTGAACCACAAAAAATAGAAATGCCTCGTGAAGGGGAAAACATTTTGAAATTTAAAGACTATAAATTTAATTTAAAAGTTCCCTTCACAATTTATGCAGACTTTGAAAGCATCACTAGTAAGATCAGTTCTTGTGAACCTAGTGGTGATACGTCTTACATCCAGCGTACCGCTCTCCATGAACCTTCAGGATATGCTTATGCAATAGTAAATTCAGATGGAAAACTACATGCTCCAATTACAGTGTACAGAGGACCAGATGCAGTTGAGCATTTTTTAAACAACCTTCTTGATGAGGAACTAGATTTAAAAGAAATAATGAAAGTAAATGTACCCATACATATGACTTTAGAAGATATTCAAGATTTTACGGAAGCTAAAATTTGTTCAATTTGTAAAAAAGAGTTGGGAGATGATAGAGTCCAAGATCACTGTCATTTAACAGGTAAGTACAGGGGAAGTGCCCACTCTAATTGTAATTTACAATACCAACTCGCAGAATTTATTCCGGTAGTATTTCACAATTTGAAAGGTTATGATTCTCATCTCATAATGCAAGAATTAGGTAATATAAAAACTAAAAAAATTCACTGTATTCCCAACAATATGGAAAAATATCTTTCTTTTCAATTTAATTCATTGAGATTTTTGGATTCATTACAATTTCTAAATTCATCTTTGGAAACTCTAGTAGAAAATTTGAAGGGATACGGCGAAGAACGATTTATTAACTTCATTGAACACTTTGCCCAGACAACAGATGCATGGCCTCTGTTACTTCGCAAAGGTGTCTATCCGTATGACTACATGGACTCTCATTCAAAATTCTCTGAAACGCATCTCCCTCCCAAGTCGGCATTTTTCAATACTCTACGTGACGAACCCATCAGTGATGAGGACTACGAACATGCTCAAAATATCTGGAATACATTTGAAATTCAAAATTTAGGCGAATATCAAGACCTGTACGTAAAAACAGACGTACTTCTTTTGGCTGATGTTTTTGAAAATTTTAGAAATCTCTGTTTAACTAACTATGATCTGGATCCTCTGCACAAGTATACTGCACCTGGGCTAGCCTTTGAAGCCTGCTTGAAAATGACTGGCGTAGAATTGGAGCTGTTTACCGACCCAAATATGTACATGTTCATGGAGAGCGGTATACGTGGTGGTGTGTCAATGATATCGACCCGTTACGCTGAAGCTAACAACAAGTACATGGATGACTTCAACGAGGACAAAGGGTCATCTTACATCATGTACCTCGACGTAAACAACCTCTATGGACTGGCCATGTCAAGATCACTCCCAATTTCGGATTTTAAATGGATGACTAAACAAGAAATAGCTTCATTTAATATTGAAATTTTTGAGGATAACTCAGATTCTGGCTGCATTTTAGAAGTTGATCTCGAGTACCCTGAACATCTACATGATTTACACAATGATTATCCACTTGCCCCAGAAAGAATGAATATTTCCAAATCAAATTTGTCTCCATATGGCAAATCGCTATTAAAACATTTGAAAATTAATCTTACCGGTGAAAACACAAAATTAGTTCCAAATTTAAATAACAAACAAAATTACATTATCCATTGCGAAAATTTAAAGCAGTGCCTATCAATGGGATTAAAACTTAGTAAAATTCATCGCATTTTGAAATTTAAACAATCTCCATGGCTTAAAAAGTATATTGATTTCAACACTGAACAGCGAAAAAACGCCAAAAATAATTTCGAAAAAGACTTTTTCAAGCTTTTGAATAACAGTGTATTCGGGAAAAGTATGGAAAATGTGCGTTGTCATCAAAATATAGAGATAATCAATAGTGAAAAAAGATTGAAAAAAGTAGTCGCATCACCATCATTTGAAAGTTTCAAAATTTTTTGCAACGACCTTGTTGCAGTACAATCGAAAAAGAAACGCCTTCTGTTAAATAAACCAATATTTACTGGATTTAGCATTTTAGATATAAGTAAAACTTTTGTGTACGATTTCCATAATGATTATATTAAAAAACGGTATGGGGATCGAGCGAAATTACTTTTTACTGATACCGACAGCTTAACTTATCACGTTCAAACAGAAGACATTTATGAAGATATGAAAGCCAGCATCGATCTTTTCGACACTTCAAATTACCCATTAAATCATCCACTTTATTCTACAAAAAATAAAAAAAAAATAGGCAAAATGACTGATGAATTAGGATCGAACATCATTAAAGAATTTATAGGCTTAAGATCTAAGATGTATTCAATACTTGAGAGCAGTGGAAATTGTAAAAAAGTAGGTAAAGGCATCGTGAAAAATGTACTGCAGAAAAAGATAACACACGAGGATTATAAACATTCAATTTTTGAAAAACAAATTCATAGAGCAAATATGCGTTCTATAAGAAGTTTTAGTCATGAAATTTATACAGTTGACCAAAAGAAAATTACACTCTCACCTTACGATGACAAACGGTACATCCTTTCGGATGGTTTCAACACTTTAGCCCATGGACATTATTTGATTCACGATGAAAACGACGATAACGATAGCGATGATGATAATGTTGATAACAACCATGATGATGCAGATGTAGATGATTAGATGTAGAACATATTTTAGTGTTTATAATAGGAATTAGTTGGCTAGAAAATAATATTTTATTCTTTTAGTTTGAAATGTATTGATAAATAAAACAGTAATTGAAAAAAAAATTAATCATTTTACAACTTTACCAAAATATTCCCCACTCCTAAATCCATATCCCACCCGTCAAACTTGAATCTCATTCTGAAATTATTTCAAATTGAATGTCACAATAAATTGCTGGTAAGTACTTTTACATTTTCAGTCTTCACAATGGACGTGCGATGGAAGGTACCGTTTACAGCTCTACTTGCTGGCAGTACTGGTTGTGGGAAATCAACGTTTGTAAGGAGATTTTTAGCAAATCTAGATCAAATGACTGATCAGTGCATTAATCAAGTAATCTGGTGTTATTCCGTGGAAATGCAAAACTTTCAAGATTTCATGACTGATCCTCGCTTAACATTTCACCAAGGACTACCAAACATGGATGATTTTAGTGCTGAGAGTGGTCCAAAATTAATTATTCTCGATGATATGATGACAGAAATGGATAAAAGAGTAGTAGATTTGTTTACGAAATTTTCACATCATAAAAATATTTCAACTTTTTTCATAACTCAAAATTTATTTTATAAAGGGAAAGAAATGCGTGATATATCACTGAATTCACACTACATTGTAACTTTTAAAAATCCGAGAACGAGATCTCAATTCTCGTGCATGGCAAGACAGCTAAATCCAAAAAATGTTAAATTTTTGGAGGAAGCTTACGAAGATGCTACCAAATTACCTTTTGGGTATTTACTGGTAGACTGCCATCAGAAAACCGATGAAAATCTACGTATCCGAACGTCAATTTTCCCAGACGATGAAAACCATATTGTCTACATTCCGAAATAATTATAAATAATCGAAGATCTAGCTTTTGCCCGTCATTCTCTCATCATGAGCGACACGGTTATCAAACAGGCGCATGTGCTGCATACGTTGCAGAAAGCCAGTCCGACGATGCGTAGAGCAATATTAAAAGCGTCCGATAAAAATTTGGTTCGATCAATTTGTGAATGTGCTGAAAATTGTATATCAGGACGTGTAAATCTGCACCCAGCTCAGAAAAGTCGACTCTCTCGACACAAGCGGTTGCTGCGAAAATTGGTGAAAAAAGGCGACACTTGGCAAAAGAAGAAGCGAATTATTCAAAAAGGTGGATCTCTAATTCCGTTACTGTTGGGACCAATTCTGAGCGGTGTTATTTCAGGTTTGATGGCATGATGAATCATACAAAGAAGATGGTTTTAATTGATCAGCAAACGCTTGATCGTATTAGTAAGACTAAGGTACCAACAAGTTTGCAATTAAACAAGTCACAAAATGCTTCGTCATCAGCAAACGCAATCAAGGATAAGATTATGGCACTACGGAATGAAATGAAACAGATTCTTCGACTAAAAGATTTGGACGACAACGAAAAACTTTCACGTTATCAAGAAACATTACGACGATATCTACATTTTATTTCCATAATGCCACAAACCAATGGACCGGTTCAGCCTGAATGTCAAGAAAAATCTGTTCCTACAGGGAAGGAAATTAAGCAAGAAATAATTGACAATAAACAAGAAATCAAGCCTTCCAATACTGCAATCGATCAAATAAAAATTGAAAGTGAAAATAAAGTTGAAAATTCTACCAGGGTTGATGATAAAAATTCGTTGAAAGATGAGCTGCTGCGTTCCATATCTGAAAAGAAACGTAACACTGCGGAAGAAATCTACACAATTCTTACTATCAGCGAAATTATTGACTGGAATCATGCAGGAACTGTGAAAATAAATGGTTGTGATATCGTCGATTCATCAATAATCGAATTAATATCTGATATTTTAAGTAATCGTCAGACTTCTCATCCTAATGGCTGGCAAAAATTTGCGGAAGTCTTAACGGAATTAAAAGTCCCAATGAAATATATATCAAACACTCGTCGAAGAAACTTCATTCGTTCAAAACAGAACGAAGCAGCGAGTTCTCCAATCAAAAGTGCTGAGAAGAGAAAGAAACGAAAAATAGAAGATCTATCACCGCCAGTGTCACAGGGAAAAATAGGTGCCGTTAAGCGAAGAAGTGCTCGTGTGTTGACCACTGCCAATTGGAAACGATTTAACTTTTCATCATGAATGCTAAAACAAGAAAATTATTACAAAAAATATATTTCGATCCGTCCAATGCAGCTGGATTTTCTACTGCAGACAAGTTATGGAAGGCGACGAAGAAAAAGATTTCGAAAATGAACGTTGAAGAGTGGCTTGAAAATCAGGAGACCTTTACTCTACATCAACCACTGAGAAAAAAATTTGACAGAAATAGATTTATCTCGAACTATATTGATGATGTTTGGCAAGCTGATCTTTGTGACATGCAATCTCTGAGTAAATATAATGATAATTTAAAATACTTGTTGACTGTTATTGACATTTTTAGCAAATTTGCATGGATAATAGTTTTACGTAATAAAACAAGTGCAGAAATAATAAGAGGTTTTCAGGAAATTTTTGAATCATCTAATCGAAAACCTACAAATTTAAATATGGATAAAGGCAAGGAATTTAAAAATAGAAATTTTCAAACGTTTTTAAAAGATAGGGATATCAATTTTTATTACACTAACAATGATACTAAAGCAGCTGTAGTCGAAAGATTCAATAGGACAATTAAACAAAAAATTTGGAAGTACTTTACTTATTCCTCATCTAACCGTTACATTGATGTGCTCCCAGATTTATTGCACAGTTATAATAATTCAATTCATTCTACAATAAAATTTTCCCCAGCTGACGTGAATATCAATAACATGTTGCAAGTATGGCGAAATCTTAATAATCGAATACCAGTCATTAAAAATAGAAAAATAAAATTTGCAGTTGGTGACCATGTTCGAATTTCTAGAGAGAAAGGTCAATTTGAGAAAGGATTTGAAAAGAACTATTCTGATGAGATATTCAAAATTTCCGAAGTTCTCCCTAGACGTCACTTAACAGTTTACAGAATAGAGGATATGAGTCATCAACCAATCGAGGGAACGTTTTATGAAGCTGAGTTGAAACGAGTGCGAATTCAAAAATCTACTGTGTACAAAATAGATAAAATCCTCGATCAGAAAAAAAACGGACGCAGTACCAAACTATTAGTCAAGTGGCTCGGTTATCCATCCTCTCAAAATTCGTGGGTTGATAAGAAAGATATTATTCATTTATTATGAATCGAAGCGACGAATTCTTTTTAACTCTACCGAGCAATAGTTCCGAGAAATATTATTCGACAAATAGCCCAACTAGATTTGTGACTCAATTACCACATCGCATTGAGTTACGTGACGATTGGGAAGTGTCATTATTTTCGATAAACTATCCCTACACTATAGGCAACGTTTCACCAGCTGATAACAAAGTGACCTACAGTTTAAAGCCCACTGAAAAAGAAGAAAGCGTAATAACCAAGACTCATGGAATTAAACCCGGCTATTATGATAACGCGTCAGCTATTCACCTTGCTATTAATAAAATTCTCGCGAACACTACTCCTGGGGATATCAGCATTTTACTTACAGATTCAAAATCATTTACAAATATAGACGTTGTAAACGATAAAACATTTCAATCTGTGGTGTTATCTGATAATCTTTCCATGCAACTAGGATTTGACCCTGGTATGAATATTATTTCTGTTAAAAAATCACCTCGCAAATGTAGTTTGAATGTAAGTTTACCGAATGAGTTGTATATTTATTGTGATATTTTTGAATCTCATGTAGTAGGCGATGTATTTGCTAACCTCGCTCGAGTCATTAACTTTGATACGTTCTATTATAAAGAAAAGTATGGCGGGGTAAACTCAGTGTCATTCAATCCACCAATGTACTTTCCGGTTTCAAAGCGTGAGTTTTCATCGATAACTGTAGATATAAGAGATGATTTTGGCAATCCAATCACATTCGGTGCAGAGGTTCTCACGGTTGTACTTCATTTTCGTCGTCGTCGTCATCATCGCGAGTAGATGCAAAAATGTGCCATCGCAACAACAGCTACAATGATCGCTACATCAATTATTTTGATAATCAATGTGGATCCGGAATGAACATATATCATGGAGCTAAATTTCAACGTGGATATGGATTGGCATCATTTTTGAAAAGTATGTGGCGTCTAGCTGTACCAATATTCAAAAGTGGTGCAAGATCTCTTGCTCAAGAAGGATTAACATCTGGCTTCAATTTTGCAAATGATTTGCAAATGATGATGAATGATTTGATGGAGAGAAAAAACGCACGACAATCTTTTGAAAATAGATTGAAGGAGGCTGGTTCAACCTTGAAGCGAAAAGCTGAAGATAAACTAACACGAATGCAAGGTGCTGGACTTAAACGTGTAAAACAACAGAGAACACTTCAGTTGGTGACGAGCGGTCGAGAGAGAAAGGTTGTTAAAAAGAAGAGGAAATCTCCTAGTTCTAAACCGAAGAAAATTTTCAAAAAACCGAAGCTATCGAGGAAACTTGGAGATATTTTCGAATAAGAAGATGTCAGTGATACACAGCAATTCAATGGAGGCTATGAAATCCGAGCTCGATCTCTTTGCCACACCACTGACACAAGCAGCCATCGAGTATGGTTATACGGTCGCTCACAAACCAGTGGCGTCTTTGGAAAAAAGCTCTCAATTTGAGTTCGTGGTTGGTGGCAGTGGAGAAGAGTTGATCGATTTGGCACACACCGAATTACATCTACATGCTAAGGTCACTAAAAGTGATGGCACTAATCTTTCAACAGGCGATGATAAATCTAATGTAACAGCTCCTGTGAACAACTGGATCCACTCGCTTTTCTCGCAAGTTGAAGTTACATTGAATGGAAAACAAATATCATCGCCTTCCAACACCTATGGTATAAGAGCATACATCGAATCTCTGCTCAACTACGGCCGATCTGCAAAGACATCTCATTTAACGTCAGGGTTATGGTATAAAGATACTGCAGGAAAATTCAACGATTTCAAAGATAATGCTGGACTTTTGAAACGAGCTTCATTTATCAGAGGAAGTAAAACTGTTGATTTAATGTCCAATATTCACCATGAATTATTCGGCTCTGATAAACTTCTTATCAACGGTGTGGAAATGCGGTTAAAATTTCATCTGAATAAAGATGCATTCCATTTGATGTCGGAAGATACTGCAGTAAAAACACAAATCAGCGATGCAACATTATTTGTGCGAAAAGTTCGAGTTAAGCCAGCATTGCATCTTGCCTATTCACGCGCTCTCGAGCATTCAAATTTAAAATATCCACTTTCTAGAACTGAAATTAAAAATATCACAATTCCGGCGGGGGTTCAATCTAGAACCATTGACAATATTTACTTAAACCATTTACCAAAGAGGATTGTAATAGGATTTATTTTAAATTCTGCGTTTAATGCTGATTTTGGAAAAAATCCGTTTTACTTTGAACATTTCAATTTAAACTTTTTACAGTTGTATAGTGGTTCCCAACAAATTCCAACAAAAGCTCTAACTCCAGACTTCGCCAATAATCTATACATTCGTGCATATAAAACATTATTTGAAGGTACTGGCATTAATTCTCAAGATGTTGGAAATGATATTTCACGCGAAGAGTTCAAGGACGGTTATTTCTTAACCGTTTTTGACTTGACATCAGACCTGAGTGCTAGCTCATCTCATTGGTCAATTCAAAGAAATGAATCATTTCGCATCGAAGTACGCTTTAGCACTCCATTAACCGCCCCAGTTGATATGATTTTGTATTCAGAGCATGATAGTTTAATGGAAATTACCAAACAACGAAATGTAATCACCGATTTTTAAATTTAGAATTTGACATCTTCGTAAAATATATAAAATTATATTTCCTCCCCCCACCACCATGTTCTGTAGCAGTGAAGTTGAATATTTATTTTATAATCATAATTTATAGCAGACATTTGTCATTTCGAGTTGGAATCTTGTACAATAGAGTAGACATGATTTCGTTGCATCTAGAAGAAGCCATGCTTTGTGATAAGTTTACGAGTTCATTGTTTCGCGGTGTATTTGCTGCAGATAACTTACCACGGGTAGTGCAAAAGCCGTGTGTGTTAATTGCTAATACTGATCCTGCAAGTAAGCCTGGATCACATTGGGTTTCTATACATATCGACGAATTTTGTCGTGGAACCTATTTCGACAGTTATGGAATTCCACCGATTGTGAAAAATCATCATGAATTTCTAAGTCAACAATGTACGTCGTGGACATACAACGAAATGCAATTGCAAAGTCCGACTTCTGACGTATGTGGTGAATATGCAGCATTATTTCTAGCCCATGCAGCTAGAGGACTTAGCATGCAGTAATTTTTATGGTCTTTTCAAAATAGATCCTGTGAAGAAAACGATGCACTTGTTCGACAATTGTTTTTCGAGAAATTCAAATCATGTTTTGCACCTGTTCGAAAAGATATGAATAAGCAAAGTTGTTGTAACCGTGATTCTAATCCGCTTTTTATGATGCGATTTTAATAAATGTATGTAATTGAGAACTGAGAGTGAATTATTATTATTTAGATAGAACCTATATTCCTCACCATGAAATAACATTGTTATTTTAGTGTAGTAAAGGTGATCAAACTATCGAAATTCAGTTGACTAAACAAGTTCAAACCTGTCTAGACATGCGTGATCATGAACAGGAAGTGTCATATCGTATTACATGTTAACATGCAATCGATGACTGTTACATGTAGCAAATTGAATGTCTCACCGGAGAAATAATGCTGGATTTATGATTATTGATTTGATAGAAATGAAATAAAATATTAAAAGCAATTTCAAATTCAAAATTTTTAAATTTTACTAAAATAATATACCACATGTGGAGTTCGAACCCACGCACTCAAAGAGTTTCTAATCTTAAGTCTGGCGACCACTCGGCTAACCTGACTTAGAAAAATGCTGATAATTAGTATGATAAAATCCAGTTCGAAACAATTTCCATATTGATCACGCATTAAAACTTCAGTAATTGTTAGGTTTGATATTATAAGGGATTTGGATGTAATTGGGATTGGAAGTATTTTCGGTGAAAAAATGACACCTTCGAGAACAAACTTATAGAAATGGTCGTGAGATAAATTTTTGCTGATGCTGCGTAATTGATACGTCGCACGATGACAAGTACTATCGATCCATCGAGGAAATGTACGAGAGAGAGAGAGAGAGAGAGAGAGAGAGAGAGAGAAAGAGAGAGAAAGAGAGAGAGAGAGAGATTTACCAATTATGAATGTACAAGAGAGAGTGATATGTCGCACCTGTAAGATTCATAGGTCAAAAACCTTCGAGAAAATTCTATAAACATATAGAAATGATCGTGAGATCAATTTTTGCTGATGCTGCGTAATTGATACGTCGCACCTGTGAGCTTCAGAGGTCAAAAACCTTCGAGAACCTTCGAGAACATTCTACAAGATAAAATTTGCTGACGCTGCATTATTTAGATCATTAACTTGGACGGATGTCACGTGACTTTGCAAAAAAATATATGTTAACTTACACCAAAGTCACACGACCTTGAAATAAAAGTGCTGACTCTGCAGAAAAAATAAGTTAACTTGGACGGGAGTCACGTGAGAAGTTGGTGGCTCAGAACCCCCATTTATATACTACTTTTGGGATTGCGAATTTAGCGCTTTATTTCTAGCACTGGGTGTGTTTACAGTCAAAAGGAGGTAAAATTTGAAATTGAAAAATGTGTGGTTCTGAGCGACCCAACGTTTCAAATGTCGTTTTCAAATATTGGCTGGATCTGAGGAAGTCACGCTACGTCTGTTTGGCTTTACGAGCTTTGCGCTGTGGCTTTACTAGCGCCGGGTTGTTTACAGTGGAGCGATGCGCTGTGGCTTTACTAGCGCCGGGTTGTTTACAGTGGAGCGGTGCGCTGTGGCTTTACTAGCGCCGGGTTGTTTACAGTGGAGCGGTGCGCTGTGGCTTGGCCCAGCGTCAGTAATATGTGGGATGGTTGCTCATTGAGATGGTTTTGCTTAAGAAAATGATCGAAGCCAGCGCAAAACCCAGCACAACTCTTGGAAATAGCTGATTAAACTCAACATTTGTAGAGCAGCGAGAGTAAGTGATATTAAAGGTTAACAGTATAGGTTCTTAGCGCTTTAAGATGTGAGCCTGCAATGAAGACACCATTGACAAGCTAACGTATATCTTGTATTAATATTACAGGCTGCTTTTCGGCATCCTGTTCGTGTGCATAATAATGGGCACTGCATACGATCTGCTCACTGATGGAGGTAAAATTGACAGCAAACTTACTTTGACATTTGTGGGCACACAGCCGGACATGAGTCTCCAAACAGTTTAAAGCCACAGTTTTTCCATAGTGGGATTTTGAACTGTTTTCATACACAATTGGGACTAGCATTGAAGTTAATAAACCCCATGAAGTCCATTGCTTTTTATCACTAATTATTTCAAAACCAGCCTTAAAAATGAGTTGGTAGTTTTTGAAATGCCGGATATTTTCCGACATTATCTCTCCCCGGATGGACTACGAATTGCAAGTCCTACGCATCGGTAGGCTATAAGTAGCGACCGCGATGGTACCCATGCTCCATGCTTGCAGCCCCCGCGCGTCGTCGGCAGCCCCTGCTGGCCTTCTCGCTGTACACCAACGGCCGGCGGCTGCTCGCCGTGCATCCTGCCTCGGCCGACGCGCTGCCCAGCCTCGACGGACTGCGCTGCTTCGCCACTGCAAGCATCGTGTGCGGACACCACTACATGCTGAGCGTCGCCAATCCGGCAACCAACATCACGGCTATCGCCGGCATCTTCGCCGACTGGCGACACATGCTCGTCGCCAACGGCACGCTCATTGTCGACCTCTATCTCCTGATGAGCGGCCTCATGCTCAGCCTCAGCTATCTGCGCCAGCGCGACCGGAAGCCGGGCTTCAGCGTGGGCCGGTTCTACCTCCACAGATACGTCAGGTCTGCTCGCAGGGTCTCTGCTAATTCTGGAGTATTAATAACAGTTTAATCCGGTTGGCATGACCCAGCAAATGGTTTTGTTCAAATCCTCGAACGGGTAAACTTGCATCAATTTGTACGATACTCCAGGAATAGTTAGGGACAAGAATCGGGGAAAGCATTGGCGATAGATTAAAATAAAGATCATATTGATCCACCCCCTGGGAAAAATATAGTTATATCACGCATTAAAGAACACTTCATCGAAACAGATTCTGTATCTAGCTGGTTTGGGTTCAATTGTAAGCAAGGTGGGCAAGGTTCCGACAAGAAAAGAGGCGCTGCCGGTTATCATTTGAGGGGAGTCCGAGCTAACAGTTCCTGCGCCTCGGATTACAACTGTCACCACGGCCCTTAGGATCAGCCCGGCGTTCCTGGCATCGTTCCTGATGACGCTGGCGACGGTGCCCATTGCGCCGGCGCTTGTCTCGGGCCCGCTGGTCAAGGTCAACGCCGGCCAGGTGGTCGAGAGCTGCGCGCGCACCAGCTGGCTCGGCCCTTTCTTCGTCGCTAACTACTTCGACACGGAGCGCGCGGTGAGACCTCCTAGCAGCCACTTTGTCGCACTAAATCATGGGGATTATGAAGCTGGAAAATTGGGATGAATTCTAATCAAAATTATGGGCTATGGAATAAGAAGCGTGATGTTGGAAAAGTGAAAATTTTCGTAAAAACTGATTTTAAAACTGATTTTAACTTTTCTTAAAAAAGGTTATTAATGGGTCTTAGTTGAGAGATAAGGATGTTTCCAAAATATTTAATTACAATCCGTCAAGTTATTTTTTGGCTTGTACAGCCGCCGCAAAAACAGACATGTAATAAAATATAATAGGAATAATTTTTTTAACAGCTATTATAGATGTGAATGAAGATTCGCTTTGTTCGCTACGATTTTCAATTCAATAGTGTGCAGCATCCTTGACGGAGGAAGACTTATTTTCTCAAGCGGAAATAAATTTCGGATTTTAAATGTAGAATATCATTAACAGTGAAAAAAAGTAAGTATATTTGACTGTAATTCTATTGGAAGCTTCCTCTCCACGCGTGCTCCATTCTGTCCGCCTAACGACGTGCATTCTGTCTTCTAGTGCTCGGGCGCGTTTTGGTACCTGTGCGTGGACATGCAGCTGCTGGTCATCTCGCCGCTCATCCTCTACCCCCTCTGGAGGTGAGCCTTCACACGAATACCAGTGCCGAGTGAATGGCAAGCTGTTACTGACGATCACCACAAGTCCCTCGATGTTTCCTTACTGCAGAATTCAGTTGGTTGTTCATCATTCGGGGATTGATCGTACAGAAGACAGGTACGCCCGAGCACAACTTGCGCATGCTGATGATGGCCCTTGATCGTACCTAATGACTCACCCTCGGTGAAGTCCACCAGGAGGGAACTTGATGATACAAACTATACCCAAAATCTTCAGTCGTCATTCTGGCAATTCCCAGCTGTTCTTCAGCAGACCCTGCGATTGCCGCCGGTTGCCTCCGGTTGACAAACTGTCCATATTTCCAGGAAGCCTCGACTGGGGATGGCGTTGCTCTCCTTGCTGTCGGTGGTCGGCATTGCAACTGTCTCCTTCATCGCCTACGAGCACCGAATCCACGTGGTCAGCGTCTTCCAGCAGTCACCGGACAGGTGGGTCTCATATTAACACCGAGGCTGATGGTTCAGCGTGGCCTTTCAATGAGCGTTCGCTGAGCTGAGCTGCACAGCTGACTGAAATTAATGATGGTATTTGATTAAATTAGTTTGAAATTGAAGGACCAAGGAATCAGTTGTGAATCGCAGCGTATACTGTTGAAACCTAATCCTTAATCAATTCTCACTATTCCTTAATCCTTAGGACTAATTTTTAAGCTACCGAAGCCAGTAAAAATTAAACTTATCGCAATTTACGCACATGGTACTACTACTAATCCCAAGAATCTCCACACATGCCATGTGTAAATGGCCGCCAACCAAATCTTTCTCGGACGAGAACAATTGAGCACTGGCTCATGAAGGTTCGTCTCTAATAGCTCTCTAACTCCATGGCTGCAAAGTCTTCAGCTAGAAAGGAAGGATGTCCCTGCAAACGTCGCGATCTCGTGGGCTCAACAAGTCACGTGTTTCCTCCAGTGCGCACGAGCTGTACGTGTACTTCGCGACGCACACTCGGGCAGTTCCGTGGCTGCTCGGCCTGGGGCTCGGCTCGCTGCTGCATCGCGGGCAGCGAGCTTCGCTGCCCCGGCGCTGGGCGGCGCTGGGCTGGATGGCTGCCATCGCGCTGCTGCTCTGCGCACTGATCCCTGCGCACGCCAGCTTCCAGCACGAGTTCGTGCCGCGTCGGCTGCCCTCGGCGCTCTTCGTGGCGCTGATGCGGCCGGCGTGGGCGCTCGGCTGCGCGTGGATCGTCTTCGCGTGCGAGACGGGCAGCGGAGGTGAGACAACGACAATGGATGCTGGTGCTCTCTTCTAGCTGATTGCTTGCCGAAGGGAGAATTCTGATCCCAAATCCTTGGTCCCAACTCTTAACAACCCCTCAATGGCAGCGAACCACTTTCCCGACCAACGACCAAGTCTTGAACTCGTATAAAAAAAAATTCAAATCGGTCCCTCTATTCAGCTTGCTTTTGCTACCAGGCAGAAGCAGGCTGGCCTGACAGGATTCTCTCTTGCTCTCTGAAGCCGTCGCTAACTCCGCACCCACCGCAGGTTTCATCAACGCGCTGCTGTCGTGGCCGGGCTGGCAGGTGCCCAGCAGACTGACCTACGCCATCTACTTGTCGCACTTCACCGTCGTCAGCGGGCTGCTGGTCGCACGCAGGGTGCCGCACCACTTCAGTGACGCCGCCGTGGTACGTGCTCCTAGGGTTCTTAGTGTACCCATAGTGTACCTCCTAGTGTTCCTTCCTAGTGTATGTTACTGGTTAAGGATTCTGATTTTTATAAAGCAGTAATTTTATTAACAGATTACTTGACACGCTCCACTCGTTATGCTTATGTATAAGGCGCCAGAAACTGCGGAAATTCAGAAAATACGTATTTTTAAGCTCGATTTCCCTCGAAACTCGAGTTAGACCCTCGATAAAACAGGCGGCATAGCTTTGCAAGATGTCGGGAAAAGATTTAGTTTTGGAACTTATCTTTCACTACCCATTTAACTAGTTTTTCTGAGACTAACGAGCTAATACTAGGAAAAGAATTTTTTAATTATTTACCCTTTAAATAGTATTTTTAGTTTAGAAGCGAATTATTTATATTATGACTGGCGAGTGAAATATGGCTGAATGTCCGTGGCGCATTGCTTCGACTGTCAGTCATCCTTGCCGTGCTTGCAGCTGGTTGAGTTCCTCGGCATCTTGGTGCTGAGCGTCTGCACCGGCGCAGTGCTGCACCTGTGCGTGGAGCAGCCGGCCATGACGATCTACCACATGGCGCAGGCGCGACGTGCGCAGCCTACCGCCGAAAAGAAGCTCTCCTGAACGCCTCGCCGTCACCTGCCTCTTCTAGGGACTCTCTCATGCTATACTAGATTGTGTTCTGGAATGTTGAATTGATTGGATTTGAGATTTGCTGAGCAAAACCCACGATTAAACATGCATCACTTCAAGGTATGCCTATAATAAACACAATAATAAGCAGAGCAGAGAAGAGAATTTCGTGGTATTCTCGACAACAACTGAGAGCGATCCATTGTCAATGGTGATACTCGTTAATATCTATAATGTATCAGACTATGGAAGAGGATGGAAAATTTTAGGTTCCGGACATTGGTTTTTATATCACTCTTGTTCAGCAATATCTAGCTCAGTGGAAGTCCTGAAATGAAGTGATCAAGATGAATTTAAGGATTTCCTTGGCAAATGCACTCAGAAAATCGATTACTTAGTTATGGATCCAGATTGACCATGTTTGACACCTAATTGACACCGCCTTACAAATGCTAGTTCCGTCTCAAACCGGAATTGGTTGTGGAATCCTTGTGTCTGATTTCTTGTGTACTGTGCTGCTGCAGTTAAATGTGGAACTCCTAGCCCTCCTAGCGACTCTGCGTTGTGCTTACCCATGTGCTTTAGTTGTGTTCATTGTGGCTACGGCTATTTAAGTATTTACAAGTGTTATTAACGAGTATTACAGGTATTAAACCACCCCGGACTCACAGTGTCGGTATCTTCTGTAAGGCGAATTTCACACCTATCTTTTTTACCACCCCCGACCTTACACAGGTCATAAATACTCATATGGCACAACAAAAATTAACTTATTTTTATCAAGGGAGAAAATATGGAGAGAAAATAATTTGATTTCTCGAATTTCAACTCGAACATTTGTTCCACAAACTAGAGTAAAACCAGCAAAACACTTGACAATTGTTTTCACAAAATAATACACGAGACAATTTCAGAGACAGTTTTAATAAAAACACACGGGAAACATAATTTTGATAATAAAATAAATCGAAAAAATATTGTAGTCAACAATAAAAGGAATCGAAACTCCACCCTGTTTGTGATACTATACACATGTTCTCGAAATGCTGATTTACCAAATCCTGACTACATCAATACAGGGGCGGATCTAGCCATGATTTCTGGGGGGGGCGATTTTATTTAGGCTGTCGGGGGGGGGGGGGGGGGGGGGGGGAGCAAATTCTGAAAATATCGATTTTTTTGGAGTTTTGCACAATGTTTATATAAACTATTATAAGCGTATGAGAGTCACTTTTCGGATAAAATAAATGGTCTAAATGTTTTCTCCAGAATTTCGGCAATCATCGTCAGAGGAGACACAACATCAACTTGAATATTTTTACGGTTTGCCCTCCAAGCCGAGAATCCATGAATGAAGAGGGCACAATCAATATACTTGCGAAATGATCCTTCCTTGGCTGGTGAATACTCAAGCCAAGGAAAAAGGTCGAGATACAATACACCCATTACAAATCAAAATTCTATCAAAATGACGTCATGATACACACTCGCTAAAGCCAGGTTCGGGTCACGTGATTTCCCCATCTTCATTTGTTAATTAGCAGAGCTATTTAATTTTTTTCCAAACTGGTAGTACATCCAGTGGGTAACTGACGTCATTTTTCTCTGCGTTGAATAGCTCTAAAATGGCAAGAAACATTATTTTCGGGTGGTTTGCAGCTCCACGGCTCTGATGAACTTGGTGAAGTCGTCCACAACGCCAACTATCGTGCTGTCCGAATTCATTAGAAGTAGTTTGAGGGAGAAATTTCAAGGACGATTTTACCTTTCTGAGAGGACAATCTTCCGATTTGAGTGTAAATATAGTTGCAATCAAATAATATCAATATGCCAGCGTCGGTAGCTTGCTGCCCACCCGCTGTGTCCACCGCACTAACTGTTCTGGATCTCGAGAGTCGAGATGTGAGTGTGACACAATATTCGACATGAGCTGACACGCATGGAATCGCAGCTGTGTGTTTTCTTTATACTCTACGCTTGCCGACGAAGTCAGTGCAGGTCTCAGTCAGCGAAAAGTAATCCGCACCGGCACAAGGGTGGCCGCTCAACTTCCCATAAATGCTCTCATCGTTCAATTAAATAAAAATTGAAGTTGAATCATTGTCGCATTTCTTAACTTTCAACCGAATATCGCAGTTGAATTATCCGTATTTCGTATTTTCTTTCTAATTTCACGGTGACCCGGGGGGGGCGATCGCCCCCACCGCCCCCCCCCCTGTATCCGCCCCTGCATCAATAGGGCAAGCAATTGCGAAGCGCGAGAGTTTCAGGGTCAAGCGTGTTGTGCTGCTTTTTAATCATTCTGGACCGCAGAACAACACTCAAGTATAGTATATATCTTTTGTATTACTTGCTGGGTATTAGTAGACGGCTCATACTCGTAAAACCTTATCGTGTAACGCCTAACGAAGAATGTTTACGATTTACACTTGACTTGTAGCATTATTATTTTGACAAGCGGGGCAATGTTCGCTGGAATTATGAACGAGCATGCCTGTGATGCGTCACGCGGATGACTCGATCAGGAATGTCGAGGATGGAGAGGAGCTAGTCGACAGAGCGGCAGTACGAGGCAGGGAGCGGAGTGAATAGGTGGAATCTGTGCAAGTCGTGGACGAGGGTTTTAGATCGGAGTGTGGGTGTTTGGTGAGTCAGGCAGTGGCGGTTCTATTGGCGGAAGGACGTCTGCTCCGATCTCATTCTTACTCCCCCCCATCTTTATTTTCCCCCTCCCCCATCCTTTCGCTATTTTGGACAACTCTAATAAATAGCCTAGCGCCCAACTCTTGTATGTCCCTCGGGTTTATTAGTTTAGTTTAGTAGCTTTAGTTCAGATCTTAGTTAGCCTTAGTTTTAGATTAGGAATTGATTGGGTGGACATAGGGAAGTCCCCACCATATCCCTCCTCCTCCTTCAACATTCTCCTCGGAGTTGAGCAGAACGACGCAGCTCTCTAATAGAGAGCAAGGAGGAAGGAGAGGGAAAGTCGGACGCGGCTTCCCTCCGGTCGACGGGATACCGGCTGTGGGTGAGTACAGATCCAGGCCCCCGCACCCTGTTCGCCTCACCCTGCGCTGTCGGGCAACATGCTCGTTACAGTCTTGACGTGGCTTACTCTGAAGGGTTGCTCTGGCCGCGGCTCACTGTCGAGAAGGGTAGACATTCTTCCTTTTTCGTTTCATTCAGGCTTCACACAATTAGGTGCTACGAGTATGGACCTTTGTGGATAATATCACATTGAGCGACGGGGAAAGATTCTTAGCCACGAGGAAAACTCTCCTACCGAACCAGCTTCTGTCGTGAATAACATGGAATTTGACAACACGACTTCAATTCTTGCAATGGTTCCAAGCGTTTGTTTGTTGGCCAAATCTAACACTTTTATGAATGCATGCTCAAAGTTTATTAAAAAAATCTAGAGAAAAAATATTCTGAGAAAAAAAGCAAAGAAGCACAACATTTGTACATCCTATTCAAGGTGCTTTACAAAAGTCGTGACGTAAATAGGCAGCAAGAACGGTCCTCGAAAGACATTTCAACATTCAAGAGCCAGAACCGAACCATCCTAGTCGCTGGCGCCGGCGTCGACGTCGGCGTCGGCCTCAGAATCGGCGTCGGCGTCGGCGTCAGCGTCGGCATCGGCGTCGGCGTCGGCGTCGATCTCATGCGGAGAGAGCATTCCGTCGCCGTCGAGATCCATGGCGCGCAGCGCATGCAGCGTGCGCAGCGACGCAGGGACGCCGCTCTGTCGGAGCAGCCGCTGCGCCTCGGGCATCGACAGCAGGCCGTCCGCGTCGGCGTCGCCGGCCCCAACGATGGCGTCGGCGTGAACGTCGGCGTCGGCGTCGGCGTCTGTCAGCGGGCAGACACTTGGATATAACGGGGTTGCTCTGGGCACGGATCTCTATGAACGATTCTTGGCCCTATAAAGGGCGCCGGCCGGCGTTTCGCCCTCGTCGGCGTCGGCGTCGGCGTGGATGAAACTTCGACCTTAGTGTGAATTTAATCCTAAATGCAAATACTCGTTGCATGGACGTTAGATGATGATTATTAGAAACGAAATATCAATTCCAAAATTTACATCCGTACCGGATGTAAATCCCGTACATCCCGGTACGGATGTAAATTTTGGAATTGATATTTCGTTTCTAATAATCATAAACTTCGACCTGTTCAATATCCGGTTTTAGCTCTCCCGCCTGTTGAACATCCGGTTAGAGCTCCCCTATCTGTTCAACATCCGGTCTGAGCTTACTAGATCTCAGCGTGCATCGAGGTTTAGTGTTAATGCTACAAATAGATTTGTCAGGTTTATCAAACCTAATTTCACAGTCTTGGCACCATGGCTGAAGATCTTGGTCAGTTTTCAAGTGCGGGCATACATCTTTGATCTTTAAACTAGAAAGAATATTATATATTATATTCTATTGAGCATTAACCCCCAAAATCATCGAAGAAGCTAGCAAAAAATACAGTCGTTTTTTTTTACTGTGTTATTTCAAACAAATTGATTAAATAGTTCTCTTTAAAATCGTTATTATGTTTTAAAATATTTTTTTCGTCGTTAAGTTGCAGAATAATTTTAAGTCCGCATTGATATAATCACAAAAGTATTTGGGTTAATTCCCCACGTTAAGCCTCAGTAAGGTGAAGAAATTTAGTGTCCGCGAAGCCCTATATGCTGCAACCAAGCAAAGCCTTGCCACGTGGATCCTCGCTCCCCTGCCTACCATAATCGCTGCGCTTCCTGCGCGCGCAGATGCCCTGACGGCACCCGCCCCAGCATTTGCATCCGAAGATGTTGCAGCGGCCGTGGCCGCAGTAGGGCGTCGGCTTCGTGCAGTCGTTGCAGCGCACATCCCTCAACGTGACGCCGAAGCCTCGCACACTGATGCCAGACACCCAACTGGTGACCACGTGCCGAAATCCGCCGCAGCACACGGCTTCCCCTGCACGCAATGCGTCCAGCGTCATTATCTGTCTTATAGTCTTGCGGGCGGTCTTGTACAACGCACGACTGACATATTATTGATAAGCCTTCGAAGAATATATAGTCAACAATTAACATTTTTGGGGTATGGAGTCACTGCTTTGACTTTTTAGCCAATGGAAGCGATTGTTTGGGGTTTTTCCTGGCTATCTGCCGGGAACCTCACCATCTAGGTATAAACAATTTAAAAAAAAATGGCAAAAAAAATGTTTCATTCTTGCCTTAATTGGCCCTATATTGCATGCTAAGAATAACCCAGTCCACTATGCGCTAGTGGTCATCACTCATCACTCATACAAACATGATTGGATAAATAATCTTAATGGTTTATTTCATAAGCGTAATGATAAAGTAGCTGGTAAATGCATGAAGGTATGGGGTGTGGTGAGCGAAGCGTTGCTTGTTACCTGGACAGGGCGCCAGGACCAGGGCCAGGGTCGACACCGCGAGGACGCCGACGAGGGTGCTAGTTCTCATGATGCGTACTCGGACCTCTATCTGAACACTCCAGACTCTTAGTCAAGCTTGCAATGTACTACCTACCACTTCTGTCTTGAAGTAAGAGCCTTGGCCAAGCTTGCAATGTACCACTTCTGTCTTGGAGTAATACCCTTGGCCAAGGGTGAGCGTCATTTTTAAGAATGCTGTTAGATATTCTTTTATTTCCACTGTTTTCAACGTTCCACCGCAATCTCAAGATAACTTAAGGGTTATTATATTGTGTGATTTTGAAACAGATTGGTGTTTTTCTAGATGTTTAACGAACACTGTAAACTTTGTCAACATCGGTTTAAGATAACGTTGCTTTAGCTGAAAAACTGCCAAAACGCTTACAAAATGCCATAAAAGCGCCATTTTCAAGAAAAGTTCAAAACAGAAAAAAACTTATATTTTAAATAAAATCATGAAACTTTGAGGGTAAACATATCAAGAGAGTTTCGTCTAATTATATTTTGGCTTCTAGAGTGCAAAACGTGATTTGAAAAATTTCGTAAAAACTAAATTAGCTACATACATAAAAATAAATAAAGCGACTTCTATAAAAAAAAAACATGGCAGATCTGAGTTAAAGAAAGCGAAAGTTCGCAGAAATTTTCATCAAAATCCGTTTTGGCGTTTGGCCTGAAGAGCGAGAGAGAAAAAAACTTTTTTTTTGCAGTAAAGTGTAATGAAAGATATTGCTTCACTCGTTTCGCCCGTTACGCTCATCACTGATAAAGGTGGCAGCAAATGCTTTGCACAACGTAGCGAAGAATTAGTTTGGTAACTTATTGTTAAATATTCTGACAAGGAATGTGTATACTCTTTCTGAACGCACCTCTTGGTTCGATGACGATGTTGTAGTGCAGCCGTCCAAGTCGAAGATTCAGTAGTCGGGTGCCCGGGCTTGCCTTTATACCCTGGCGCGGTTTTCCCGCAGCCGACTGCCACCGCTGCCATTTTCCTTGCTGCGGTCTTCCTTTCTGCGGTCTGCCGCTCGGATTTGGTGGCTGATACGTGCTACCTACTACCTGTGACCTGCTACCTGCTGCTTGCTACCTGCTACCAGCTACCTGTTACCTGCTGCTTGCTACCTGCTACCTGCTACCTGCTACCTGTGACCTGCTACCTGCTGCTTGCTACCTGCTACCAGCTACCTGTTACCTGCTGCTTGCTACCTGTGACCTGCTACCTGCTGCTTGCTACCTACTACCAGCTACCTGTGACCTGCTACCTGCTATCTGCTACCTGCTACCTGCTACCTACTACCTGCTACCTGCTACCTACTACCTGCTACCTTCTACCTGCTACCTACTACCTGCTACCTGCTATCTGCTACCTGCTATCTGCTACCTGCTACCTGCTATCTGCTACCTGCTGCCTGCTACCTGCTACCAGCTACCTGTGACCTGCTACCTGCTGCTTGCTACCTACTACCAGCTACCTGTGACCTGCTACCTGCTATCTGCTACCTGCTACCTGCTAACTACTACCTGCTACCTGCTACCTACTACCTGCTACCTTCTACCTGCTACCTACTACCTGCTACCTGCTATCTGCTACCTGCTACCTGCTACCTGCTACCTGCTATCTGCTACCTGCTACCTGCTACCAGCTACCTGCTACCTGCTACCTGCTACCTGCTACCTGTGACCTGCTACCTGCTACCTGCTACCTGCTATCTGCTATCTGCTACCTGCTACCTACTACCTGCTACCTGTGACCTGCTACCTGCTACCTGCTATCTGCTACCTGCTTCCTGCTAACTGCTACGTGTGACCTGCTACCTGCTGCTTGCTACCTGCTACCAGCTACCTGTGACCTGCTACCTGCTACCTGTGACCTGCTACCTGCTACCTGCTACCTGCTATCTGCTACCTGCTATCTGCTACCTGCTACCTGCTATCTGCTACCTGCTACCTGCTACCTGTGACCTGCTACCTGTGACCTGCTACCTGTGACCTGCTACCTGCTACCAGCTACCTGCTATCTGCTACCTGCTATCTGCTACCTGCTACCTGCTATCTGCTACCTGCTACCTGCTACCTGCTACCTGCTACCTGCTATCTGCTACCTGCTACCTGCTACCTGCTACCTGTGACCTGCTACCTGCTACCTGCTACCTGTGACCTGCTACCTGCTACCTGCTACCTGCTACCTGCTACCTGCTATCTGCTACCTGCTACCTGCTATCTGCTACCTACTACCTGCTACCTGCTACCTGCTACCTGCTATCTGCTACCTGCTTCCTGCTAACCTGTGACCTGCTATCTGCTGCTTGCTAACTGCTACCTGCTACCTGCTACCTGCTACCTGTGACCTGCTACCTGCTACCTGCTATCTGCTACCTGCTTCCTGCTAACTGCTACCTGTGACCTGCTACCTGCTGCTTGCTACCTGCTACCAGCTACCTGTGACCTGCTACCTGCTACCTGCTATCTGCTACCTGCTACCTGCTACCTGCTACCTGCTACCGGCTTCCTCCTGATGGAAGGTATGGAGAAGTTAGCAAGGAATGATAAGGCAATTGTAATGGTAGCGACTCAGACACTAAAAGATGACAGTTGTTTCGTCAGTTTCAAATATAAATAACGAAACTAAACTTGCTGACCGTTTACTGATCAAAATTTTCTCGTTTGATCGTCAATAATTCTTTTGAATCGCATAGCATTGCCAGATCCGTGTAGCTGGAATCGATAGATTCATATTTGAATATATAGATGATATTTGAATTTAGATTTCAGGGTGCTGATAGTTTGCTTTCTGTTCCAATTCCACTGATTAGTAAAAAGCGGATTTTCCTCTGCCTAATCGCTGCGAGTAAAGTTCATAAAATGACCCACTAGATCCGACGTTACCACATCCTTTCTATTTCCTGTCTTTGCGGCCAAATGAATAGTAAATTATCAATTTAAAAACGTAGAGATTTGCTCGAATCTCAGTACATAATTATATCAATGATGCACGTATACGTGCATCATTGCCGGATGTGAATTGCTTGCGATTGGTTGGAATTACAATAGGGATTACAATTGGGATTCCAATTAGGATTGCTTGTTATTGCAATTGGGATTGGGAACACAACTGGCAATACACCTATTCACTCAGAGAAAAGGGGTGATGTCACATACCCACTGGACGTACTATATACAAGTTTAGAGAAAATATTAACTAGCTCTGCTAAAACAGGAAGACAGGGAAATCACAACCCGAATTGTTCTACCTGGCTTTAGCGAGTGGGTATCATGACGTCATTTTGATAGAATTTTGATTGAATGGAATAGGTGCATTGTTTCTGCCACGCGACCAAACGGTCTGATCTCAACTCAACTATGCAGCACGCTCGAATCACTCGGGTCAATCACAATGACACCAGATGTGCCAAGTTACCCATAGGTAACTTCCGGGAATCATGGGGGGAGGTTCACCCTTCGAAGGTAGACTTTTCAGTTGGCTGTTTTCTTATGGCAAGCTGCCAGGGATCCAAGATTCATGTGGACTTGGCTTTGGAAACGTTTCAAACGAATTATTCAGCCTGAGTTACACTTTTTTATGATTCTCAGATTGATTGAAAGTGCACCAAGCAGTGAATGACATTAGTTAGGATAATTAAATTAATTGGAGTGACGTACAAAAATTGTTGAAAATGTGGGAAATCATTTAGAACAACTAATTATTGATGGGCTTGAGGAGGGAGGCGCAAGTGAAGCCAATTTTCAATTAATGCTGGAAAAGTACATTTATTTTATTAGTATGTTTATTTTAAGAGTGTATGTATTGTGTTAGTTTGCTCCAAACTTTTAAGCCGATATTGATGTAATTTTCCAAGCACCGACACTAAACGAATATTTTTCGCGTTTTTGAGCAAGCCGGTCCAACAATTATTTTTTCAGTATCTCATCGTCGATCTCGCTCGAGTTTGGAAGCATCTGAATTCAAGGAGTAGAAACTTTCCTGATTATGTTCCTTCCGATTTGAAACTGTCTCAACATTTCTGTTTTGTTGATAGGTTTAGCACTTTTCTTGAAAATGGCGCTTTTATCACGTTTCCATAACTCTTTCAAAGCGTATTGCAGTTTTGGAAGTAAGTCATTTTTAACTTCACCGACGTTGACAGTATAACACTCTAGAAAAATGAGATACTGACTATTTTTTTTTTCATTCATCAAAATTTATTTGTGGCATGTTTGGCAATTTTCTTGAAAATCACGCTTTTATGACGCTTTTTTTAGTGATCTTGCAGTTTTTTGCATTTAAATCTACTTTATCTTCAACATGATGTTGAAAAATTATACTGTGTGCGTTAAACATCTTAAAAAGAAAATACTGTCTGAATTTAAAGCAAATTAATTGAACCATTTTTCTTTAAATCGATTTTCGTAATATTCGAATAATTTTTCGACGGCTAAATCGTGATATTTGATGATAATATGAGGACGATGATACTAAACATATGTTCTATAACCTTAGGCAGGAATAATGGCTGTAATGTCATGCAAGGCATACATTTACTCTAAAATGTGACATTACCCCCTACTTCAATCACAACTGGAGGGAAGCAATCGAGTCACCGCCAGGTCCAGGACCCTGGCTGACTCCCTCCTGGCTGACACCGCCCTGGCTGACACCATCCTGGCTGACACCATCCTGGCTGACACCATCCTGGCTGACACCGCCCTGGCTGACACCGCCCTGGCTGATACCGCCCTGGCTGACACCATCCTGGCTGACACCGCCCTGGCTGACACCATCCTGGCTGACACCATCCTGGCTGACACCGCCCTGGCTGACACCATCCTGGCTGACACCATCCTGGCTGACACCGCCCTGGTTGGCATCGCCCTGGCGGACAGCTTGTACCAGAAGCTGCAAGAGCCGCTGCTCCATGTCGGCGAGGTCCCGGCGCAGGTCGCTGCGCACGGCGTCCAAGGCCTGCGCCATCTGGCTGCGCGAAGCCTCGCGTTCGCGCAGCCGCGCAGCACGCTCGGCCTGCCGCGCACGCTCGGCCTCTGCGTGCTCCGCGGCCAGCGTGTCGGCTTCACGACGCGTGCGTCGCTCGTCACCCTCCGCACGGAACTGCTGGCTGCGCCGCTGCCGGTTCTCGTAGCCCTGCGCAGCCGGGAACCGGGGCCTCGTCAGCCAGAGCTCGGAAAATGTGTGCAAACATTTCACCAGGCTGAAGGATGCAGGACACTCGTCCAGCAAACATCTCAACAGGCTGTAGGATGCAGGACGCTCTGCCAGCAAACATCTCACCAGGCTGTAGGATGCATGACACTCTGCCAGCTTATATCTCATCATGGCCATAATTTCATGCCTAGATCAGCGGTTAGAGTCAGAGCAGGGGTCCATCCATGCACTAGTCACCTTCACGATGATGGCGCTGTTCAGCTCCTTAGGGAAGACGGCTGGCGCGTCGCCTAGCAACACCTCGATGGTGAAGCTGGGCGGAACGACGGCGTAGGACTCCCAGCGCCGCACGCTGCGCGGCTTCACGCGGCGCAGCACGGCGCAGCCGCCCTGCGAACACCCAGCGACCGTGTCACGTTACTGTCAATTTCAATTTCAATTTCGATCGCGACAGGATGCTGAATGTCCCGTACCCCTGCAGTAACCACAGCATGTCATGTTTTGTAGCCAAGAGGGCTCTTAGAGAGAGGACTGTAAGGGGTGAAGAAATCCCAAACTGCCTACCTTTTGACGCGATCTTGGTGATAGTTAAATGGCCTAATTGAAAAGGGTGAATTAGGTAAAAGGCTGGAAGGGAAGGAACAATGGGAAACACAAAGTTAGCTTTCAGATGCGCAGAGTTGGAGCTCCATGTTAATCACACGTTCTGGAGACACTGATAAATAATAACTCGCGAAATTCGCAAGTCGCGATCTTGCCTCCACACTCTACCTGTCCTTGGCGAGGTTGGCGAGGTTGAGAGAAGAACTGAATGAAAAGCTCACCATGACACGTGGGGAGCCGGTAAACTTGACAACGCGAAAATACCCAAACTATCAACCAGCTGAAGCACACAGGCATTGGCAACCAACTATAAAAGAAAAAAAGGACGCGAACACCGTGCCAGCTTTACTAGGCCCCTGCATGTGTTACCCCCTGCAGTAACCACAGCATGCCATGCCAGCTTTGCAGGAAGACCTACCTTGAAGAGGGCGTGTACGAGGCCGGTGCGAGGGGCGAGGCAGCCGAACGAGGGGGGCGGCGAGAGCAGCAACCTCTCGAAGACTCGCAGCGCCTGCGTCTGCTTGCTGATCAGTCGCAGCTTCTTGACGTCGATCACCGCCACGGCCACGAACAGGTTCGTTAGCACGAGCCCGATGAACACGATGAACAACACCAGCACCTACCCGTAACACCCGGTCAGAGTTAGCAGACCTAGCAGACTTAGTAGTCTAAGCAGTCTTAGCAGTCCTAGCAGTCCTAGCAGTCCTAGCATCCTAGCATCTTAGCAGTCCTAGCAGTCCTAGCAGTCCTAGCAGTCTTAGCAGTCCTAGCAGCCCTAGCAGTCCTAGCAGTCCTAGCATCCTAGCAGTCCTTGCAGTCCTAGCAGTCCTAGCAGTCCAAGCATCTTAGCAATCCTAGAAATCCTAGCAATCCGAGCAATCCTAGCGGTCTCACCAACATGGCGGCGACGCGCGACGCCGGCAGGACGTCGGCAGCGGCCATCTTGTCGCTGATGGCGTCGAACTCGAGCTCGCCGGTAACCATGACGATGGTCTTAATGGCTGCCGGCAGGAAGGAGGTGAAGGGAGCGTCGTGTCCGAGCGCGGTGGACATGAACGCGACCAGGAAGGCGAACAGCACGAAGAGGAACAGCGCGAGCAGCTGCAGATACTTGCCAGCCACCTCGAGGAACAGCAGCATGTAGAAGCCCGTGTCGGGCACGCGGGATACCAGCACCAGCACCTGGAACCTGCCAGGATGGTATCGTATGGTTTGTTGCATGGTTTGGTATGGTTTAGTATACAGAATGGTTTTTTTTTTAATTTACTTCACAATTCAGCACGTTAATTATTATCTTACTAGCAGCGGAGCCCGTGCCTACGGCACTATGTGCTTACGTCTTATACTTATATTTATTTATTTTATTTTATTTTTTATTACAAGGCCATAAGGCAAACCCTATGCCCATAAGGCAAACCCTATGCCCATAAGGCAAACCCTATGCCCATAAGGCAACCCCTATGCCCATAAGGCAAACCCATTTGCTCATAAGGCAAAACACTTTGCCCATAAGGCAAACCCATTTGCTCATAAGGCAAAACACTATGCCCATAAGGCAAACCCATATGCCCATAAGGCAAACCCCTATGGCCATAAGGCAAAACACTATGCCCATAAGGAATAAATCGGAAACAAATAAAAAAATTATAAAAAAATCAACAAGATGTTGTAGGAAAAGGGGGCACTACCTCCTCAATGGCCTAAGTTGTTAGGATTTGAACCACGGCGCGCGCACCCAACATTTTTACACCCGAACGGCGTTCGGGCGCCGTGGCGGGCGATCAATTCGTCGCAGATGTCAAAAAAATTGATTCACAAAGTGACCGGCTAACAACCCAGCAAAGTTCAATCGACATCAGAGTGGTGAGAGGCCGAAACAGACCTCGGCTCCGCATGGTGGGGGAAAACTCTCCGTGGGGGAAATTTGACAAAAGCTGCAGTATTACTTTTTAAAGAAAGACTCACTGTCCAAAGACTCAAAGAAGGTGTGCCCTCCACGCAAGAATTGAACGAGACAGAGGTAATGAAGGAGGTGGCACGAACCACGCGAGCAGTACGGCGAGCGCAGCACACTCCTGCGGCGGCTGCGCGACGGCGAGCCACGCAGCCAGCGCGTAGCAAAGCCAGCGTGCAGACGCCTCGACGCGGAAGCGCCACGGCTGCCGTCGGCCGCAGCTCTCCAGCTCGTGCAGACACAACACGGCCCAGGCCGGCGCAGCCAGCGCAGCCAGCGCGTGGCCCGCGGCTGCCGACAGGCGCAGCACTGCGCACAGCACGCGCAGGCTCAGCAGCAACGCGAACCACGCGTTCAAGGACACCAGCACCCAGTACGGCCCTAGAACCACGGGTCGATGTCTAAATGCTGATTAAGTAGAGGTGAGTTAGAGGCGGACGCTCCGAGCAAAGACATTCTGGTGCGAGATTAGAACGCAATGAACGTAGCAAGCACTTCGAATTGGGTGCTACGGGCTGCAACCTCCCAGCAGTGCGTTATGCACCCAACGCGCTACGCGCTGCAACGTCCCACCGAACGCGTCGCACATTCCCAGCCGTCCGCCTCGCACTCGGCTTGTTACGCGCTTCAAAGTCCCACCGATCGCGTCGCACGCACAGCGTGTTACGAACCTTACAGCACAGTCCAATGCGTGCATTCGGCACGCTCTTACTCTGATGCGTTCGTGAAAAACCTGATCGTATCTGCAAAGTTTTCGTAGCACGTTTTTTCACGATTTTATCTAGAATCCGGATTTATACTGTAGTTTGTAAACCATGAAGGTCCAGGTTCAAAGTTTTGAACTGATATTTTGAATTCATCCTTAATTTTGAGTTGTATTGCGCCTTTGAAAAGGTGGCTATACTCTTCGTTTTGACGGGCATTGGATGGTGGTCACCTTGCAGACGTTTCCAGTGCAGGAACAGGAAGCTTTCGACCAGCGGGTGGTCGAGGAGCTTCTCTTGTCCGAGCTTGTCGCCGGTGTTCAGCAGCGCCGTGAGCACGCGGAAGCTGGAGCCGTCCGACTTGGAGAGTAGGACCTTGTAGTCGACCAGAACGTTGGTGGCCGCCTTGTTGCTCCGGATGGACTCGTCCAGGATGCTGGTCAGCACGATCTCCACCGACGAGGGCACCTGGTGGATCAGGATGTCGATCACGGTGCGCGACGGCTTCGCCTTGTCGATGTTCTGCAACAGAAGAAAGACACCACGGGTTGGTGGCGCCTGGTCGGGAAACACGGGACTAGACATCATATACCATTATTATGACATGTTGGGAAAGGCAGGACGCGAGCTCCTTACTGCCCAACATTCAACAGGCGACATGAGGCATCACCCTCAACATCACCATTTCATTCACCGACGCCATTAGACCAGTGCCACAGAGCCAGTTGGCAAAACAGTGCGTCGTTAAGCACCAATAATCAATCAATCAACCGACCGGATCCCCGGGGAGCCAGCCTACCTTCTCAGCGAGGTCTGCGCCGGCGCTGACCAGCGCCAACACGAAGTCGATCTGCCGACGCAGCAGCGCCAACTTGAGGGCCGTGTCGCCGCTGAGGCCGGTGGGTTGATGAACCAGCGAGCGCAGGTCCGGCGAAGACCGCAGCGCTGCGGCGAAGTGCGCGACCAGCTCGGCGTTGTGTCGCACCGCCGCCAGGTGCAGCACCGTGCACTCGCCGAACTCGGGTAGCGACAGCGTGGGAAGCACCGACGCCCCGCCCACCTGTAGGTCGACAAGGTGTCTTCCTTCACATTCCTTCCTCGCTCCCTTTCCTTGGTCATTAACTTTTCCTTCCGCAAGATCACTTTGTGTGCCTGAGAAATGTGTGCTCCAAGGTCATTGAATCTTATATTTGTCGACTCATCTTTTAAATGGATTGGGCAACAGATGATTCAAATACATTAATTGGGTTGGGAAGTTTGGTCGGGTCAGGAAAGGTAGGATCAAAAGGGGATATAGTGGGAGTATTGCTAGAAATTAACAGGTTAGGCCAACTGCATTTCAAAACAGACTGTATTCCAGGCACAGCTTCCCCTCCTCCTTCCCCTTCTTGTTCCCCCCTCTCATTGTTACCACCCCTGCTTTGTACCTCCATGAGAAACTTGACGCAGTCGATGTCTCCGCGGTTGACTGCGAGGTGCAGGGGCGTGGCGTCGAGCCGGCCTCCGCGCAGGTCGACCAATGGCTGCACGTCTGCCGGCCTGCGCGTGAAGAGCGCCTCAAGCACGCGCAGCTGCTTGGTCTCGACCGCGCAGTGCAGCACGCTGCGCCGCTGCTCATCCAGGCGCCGCGCGTCCGCGCCGGCCGCCAGCAGCGCGACCACTGCGCAGACGTTGCCGCGCACGGCGGCCACGGACAGCACGGGCAGCTCGTTGCCGTCGCACGCGTTCACTACCTGCGCGGGAAGGGTGCGCAGTCGTCTTGAGCCTCGCATCGCATCGAACACACCAGCAATACCACAAGCATAGCCACAAGCATTACCACAAGCATGGCCACAAGCAATATCACAAGCAATACCACAAGCATTACAACAAGCATTTCCACAAGCATAACCACAAGCATAGCCACAAGCAGAACAAGAACGTAGTGTTGGTGTCAAGCGAGTGAAGGCACGGAAAGGAAACACACACCTCTGCGAATTGCGCCTCGTCGAGACTCTTGGCGGCGTCCAGGATGAGGGCGACGATGTCGGCGCTGTCTCTGCCGACGGCGAGTTGCAAGACTGTCTTGCCGGCGCCTCCACGGCGGCTGCGCACGTCGGCGCCTGCGCGCAGCAACAGCGCTGCGCCGGGCAGCCAGCCGGCCTTGACGGCCGCGTAGAGCGCAGTCTCTTGCCGCGCGTCCGTAGCGTCCACGCACGCGTCCGCGCGCTCCGTCAGCAGCTGGGCCAAGTGACACGCTGTTCAAACGCCCTCCCGGAGGACTACACTGACTGTGCCTCGTTTCCGGTTTGTATTTGTGAGGGTTGCGAGCGTTGCGTTGTGAGCTTTCTCCAATCATAGCCCGTACGGTTTGGCAACGTTGGAAACACCGGTTCTCGCAAGATCACCGAAGTTAAGCAACATCGCGCTGAGTCAGGTGTTTTATGGGTGACCATCAAGCACATGATTAGTTCTGTTCGGGAGAGAGGTCGGAGGGTTTGAAGTTAGTACGACAACTTCACTCGCCTTGCTTATCAACCTCGCGACAGCACGGATTAGTGGAGGAATCCTGTTGTTCGAGTTGTACCGTCCTTCGGAAGGGACGTAAAGCCGGTGGTCGCCTCGGTGCTTTTCGACAGGAGTAGGCTACGTGCCGGCACCGGGTTTCCTCTCCTCTAGGTTAGGTTCATCATCCCCATTTCATTCACCGACGACATAAGACCAGTGCCAAAGGGCCAGTTGTCAAAACAGTGCGTCGTCAACCCCCCCCCCCCCCCCACACCCCCGCTGGCACACACCTTAAGACATTCGAAGTGCTTGCCGTCCACGGCCAGATGGAGCAGCGGTCTTCCTTGGCGCGCGCCTGCGCCGCGCTCGAGCAGCGCGCGCAGCACGTCGACGCGGCCTGCGCGCGCAGCCAGCTGTGCACAGTTGAGTCCGCTCTCTGCGTCCGTCGCGGCGGCCGCTGCGCCGTCGGCCAGCAGCCTGCGCGGAGAGACACGCGTCACCGCGGGCATAGAATTAGAAGGTTCCTTATTCTATGGTCATTGCCTGTACATAAGGCGCTTTCTGCTCGCGTTGAGTGTTGCGCGGGCTGGATCCGTCGCGCTCGAAGGTCACGCGTTTGTCACACACAACGAATCCTCTTGCATCCAACGTGCCAACTTCTAGAAATGCAAGTGTTCGGTTTTGCTCTGTTCAAACTGTTCAAACTGTCACTGTCATTACTTGTCATGGAAAGAAACGCAAATTTAATGACAGGAATCGTGACTTCGCAATGATTTTCATTTCCAGGACATCTCCCTCCGCCCTCGTTGTCCGCCTTGTCGTCTGACAGTTTCCTGTCAGCATGACATCGCCTGACATGTGACAGCAACGCAAGCCTGACATCGCCTGACATGTGACAGCAACGCAAGCCTGACTTCGCCTGACAGTGACAGCAACCTGTAGCACGGGCAAGCATGGCGGGCTGCTTCGGCGGATCAGCCACCAGCTAACTGCCCCCACCCTTACCTGACCCTTACCTGACCCTTCCCAGACCCTGACCTGACCCTAACCTGACCCTGACCTGAGCACTGCGGGCAGGTCGCCCTCCTCGGCGGCGGTGGTCAGCTGTGCGTCGGGCGTCGGCATGTCGATTACGACGACTCCCGCCCTGGCCGCCGCCCTGGTCGGCGTCGCGACGCTCGGTGTGGTGGTCGGCGTCGGCGGCGTCGCTACGTCAGCGTCGGGGGGGAAGAAGTCGGCGAGCAGCGGGACGTCCTCCTCGTCGCCGCTCGACGGCATCTCGGCGTCGGCGTCGGCGTCGGCGTCGGCGTCGGCGTCAAGTAAAGCAGAAGCAGGCGGCCGAAGCTTATTTCATCCTCTGCACGGCGTAAGCTGCCACCTTTTGTGACAAACACAAGCACTGTAATAGATAGTTTATTGTATCAAGGATAGATTTACTACTAGAATAGTATAGATAATAATGTTTAGCTTAGATCTTATCCTAGACACCGGCTAGTGCGTCTAGGTAGCGGTGTGGCCCAGGAGGGCTGCTCCCCCTTCTGGTCAGTGGGCCCCGGTCATCCTAGCGACGAGCATGACCCGGTCCGCCAGCCGCCCTGCTGTTTATAATAAATTAGCTTATACGTTGATTCGTTCACTGAGAAAACCCGTGTTCCGAGGTTTTATTTGTCTTAAAGGAAAGCCGTTCAACCCGATCCTGTGATCTTTGGTGAATTTTGGCGATTCAAATCGTTTTTAATGAAACTTTGAGGGATTCGTTATTTGTGGTCAGATTCGGGTCGATGTGGGTTTTGGATTGTCAGTCGGTAACCGTGAGAAGAAAGTAAACCTGGCCAGACAGTGGTGGTAGAATCAAGAACAGCTCGCGGGTAGATTTCAGCGGCCCACGGTCCCAGCTAGCGTACGTCAAACCGCTGAGAAACAACACACGAAAAACACGAAGCTGCACACCGGACCGAAGCGGGCCGAAGTAGACCGGACCGAGCCGACAACGCGAACACCGGGCGAACCCACCTGTAGTGTCGGCCGAGCACCGGGTTCAGCGTGTCACAGAGTCAAGGCACGCGTGTGTCGCGACCCGTGACTTGCTCGCACGCACACGCACGCTACTATACTCGGTTTGCCTGCACGCTGCTGGCAATGTCAGCCTGCTGCAGTCAGCTGTGAGCGAAGATATTAGTGGCCTTCGGCAGCGAGCAACTCCCCGCCACCCAAGTCACGTGACTTGCGTGACGTCACGTCAGTGGGAGTCTGGGTCAAAGCCTTCAGATGGCTCTGTCTTAGCTGGGTCCCTAGAATTGTTGGTGCTATCTTTCGGCGGTGCTTATGGGAGTTACGGGGAATGTGTAAGTGCGGGCGCTGGGACATTCGGCGGGAGTCGAAGCTTATTCGCTTGTCGGTGACGCCGGCATCGTGAACAGAATTCATTGCGAGTTATTTATTGGTGGAAACGAAATATCCATTCTCAAATTGCTTCCGTGCCGCGATACAAATTTGGAATGAGTATTTCGATCTAATAATAAATAACTATTGAATTGTGTATGCATGCGAAGAATAGGTGATTGCAGCTGCATTTTAAAATTGACTCGAATACAAGTTCCTTCCAAAGACTTTTAGGTTGGTTCCTGTATTATCTAAAGTTAGGTAATTCAGTGTGGCTATATTTTAAAGTAAATTTCAAGACTTACAACCGATAGGTTCTTGAAGTCCATTTATATAGCTATCCTCCGCTCCAGCCAGGAATAAATCAGGGTGTCCCCATGGAGCTCTAATACCGGCCCTAAATCTGATAAATGTTTTTCTTTGTAAATCAATTATGTTCAAAATTGGTTGGTGCTTTTGACCTGCATAGTGCGAACTAATACAACGAAAAAATAAAATAAATAAAGTGGAGATTTTTTTGGAAGGGATAAATTTGAAGAGTCGCTACATGCGCTCATTAATTAGGTAGGCTCTCTTATTATTTGTTTTAAACCTGCTCGTCGAATTTCTGAAATGTGACTCAGTTTGTTTAAGTGTTTTATTGCCAGGCAGTCTTGATGAGAGTCATTTTAAGATATTAATGCTGCATATCGGTTGTGCTTTTATAGCTCTTCTTACTCATTCCTTCTATCAGCAGGTAATCTTGTGGTTAAAACCACGACCTCTTTCCCTAATCTGTCTCATTCTAACATGTGTAGGTAAGTCTTAACCCAATGTGTCGAGTGTCTTCATCAGCATTTTAAAAGATAACCGGACTGTGTCAATTTCAAATCTATTTCCACACCAAATAAAATTTATCGATGTGTTATCTCCCAGAAGTAATGCCTTCAGTGGAAATGTCATTTTAGACGTGAAATTGTCTTTTTGGTGGCTTAAAGCAAGGTCTGTAGATCTCGCCGCCTAGCGGCGAAGAGCCAAGCTCTAGGTTAGGTCGTCTCATGTGGAAATTAGAAGCCATGTTTGGGCTTAGAAACAGCTATTTCTCCTCTCTCTGCGTGCATTAGAGTGGCGGGCAGTGTCAATCTATTTTTCATATGATAAAAATGCCAGGTTGTGCAGCGCCAAACTGAAGTAAATATTATAGAAATGAAACCAGGCATTACAAATTTCCGGTGTCCCCAAGACGATGAGTCAAATGGATATATGAATAATAGAAGAGATAACCGGGAGCCTGGGAAGTTCGCCAAGCTGTGTGAGGTCAGTTCTCATATCATTTTTACTGTCCAATTAATTCACAAACAAACAAATAACCAATACACACCGTTATAAAAATGTAATCAATGCCAATTTTCAGGATCATTTCGAGCCAAGCCAATGTGAAGAGATCGATGGTGAGATTTGTAATTCCAAACATTTTTGACGTTCCTAACCCGTCAAAACGTTTGCAAGGAAACCGTCTTGTTAGTAGCTATTTTGCCCAGAATAAGGTAAATATTGTAATATGTTATTATTTTTAACACAAAGTAATAATATTGATATAATTTAACTTGATTGTGTATGCTAACCCTGTTTTCTTAGCAAGGATTTAGAGGTTATGTGCTGTTTCTGACGTAAAAGACGCTCAATGGTTATCCCGAATTTATTGGTCCCAAATTATTTCATGTGTCAGTGAAGATGTTTAACTGATAATAATTTCACAACGTGGGAATTGATCATTGAGCACAATATTTTTTTACTTTGAAGTTTTTCAGATAGGTGGATATTTACAAATGACGCAAACATGGTTTGCATACGAGAGTGAGTGAGTATTGCATGGAATCGACTTTGTGTTTGGTATGGTCTTGATTGATTTTTGCAACTAATAATGTAAACCAAGTATTTTCTGTAATTTCTCTAAACAAATATTTTGTGTTTGGTGCTGGTTTGATTATACCAATGCACATTGGTGTAACAAATCCCATTAAAATGTACTTCCAGTCTTAGATGGTGGGATTTTATTACAATTTTACAATAATTTTTCTGATTGGTGTTGATTTTTATGTTGCGTTGGTGGAGGATTTGCACTGTTTACTTATGTTTTTTCAGCAGTACTACACACTCGAGATGATACCTGATTATGGATATTTATTTTCAATAAAATATTTATTTTCAACTGGGAACTTGAATATGCATTTTGTTTCCAATTTTTGCCTCAACCTAAGACTCCACTTGAACTCCAATTTTTTATTAATAGCTCTTACTTATCTGTGCTAACTAATACGGTTACCTTAAGTTGTTATGATTATGTTTACCGCGTTAAGGTTGAAAACATTTAAAAGTTCAATTTTAAATTTACGGGGCAATATGCCGCATTCCTATTGGCTAATCGGGATTTGAGCCCAAACATGGCTGCTATACACTGTGGAAACGGATGAGATGACCTAACCTAGAGCTTTAGCTCGCCGCCGCCAGTCGATCTACAGACCTTGGCTTAAAGGTGCTTATGGCGATTTCAAGCGGTGGAAAAACAAACCAAACAAAAATGCAATTACCGTTTTTTGAGAATGATTCACATTTAGAAGAGATGGCAAGCAACAAAGAAAACTATTATTTTGCGGGGGAAATAAAAAAGGAAATCGACGGGAAACTCATAGATGTATGTTTTCTCTCACGCGCTTATGTTCCAAAATACAAATGTATGTCATAGTTTTTTTGCCTAGAATGTTTGTGTTCGCTATAAGGTGAATATTTTTTCACGATACAATTTTTGGATGCTTACATATTTCACGCAAATGACTATGTTTCACCCAAAATCAGACGGACTATTTTCTAACGAAGAAATGGTATTCAGCGTTGAGTTCAAGCTGGAGCAATCTGGAGCAATCTGGAGCAAGCTGGAGCAATCTGGAGCAATCTGGAGCAAGCTGGAGCAATCTGGAGCAATCTGGAGCAATCTGGAGCAAGCTGAATCCAACACGTCGTCACATGCCGATCCGACGAAACGTGCAGTGCGCAAGCCGCTTCACTATTTTTGGGTTTTCCGTCAACTCTGGAAAATTTCCGATTTTTCCCGCAAATGTTTTGCCTGTAGGTGCCAACATCACTTTTATTAGATATATTTTAAAGAAATTTGTAGCATTTTTTTTCTGCGCATTTTCCCCGCTTGAATCGGCTAAGAAATCTATAGAATCCAGCAAGCCATGATCTTCTGATGGGCTTCTATAGCCGTCGGTTGTTTCGAGACAAAACAATTATGGACACGATATCAACTTCTGTCACTATTTGAGAAAAAAAATTATACAGAAGAGCTCTTGCTCTCGTTTGCAAGCCACTGATTTCGCGATTTTCCCCGAGCAGGATCCTGACAAATGCGCGGTCCCCACGGAACTAGGTACGTATCGTATATCGGACCATTACACGCGAACTTGAAGGAATTCTTTCCAACTCTTGTATAATCTTCCAGACGTTCTGTAGCTGTATAGGATTCAGATAGCCACTTGGACTGAAGGACGCGTGGTTGCTGACTTTTCTCAGCTTGCCGCGATGACTAATGGCCGATCGAGCAAATCTTCTGAGATCGCACTCTCGACGCCATGGACATCCCCATCTCCGGCACCAGGTTCTCCCAGAACGAGATACTGGAGGTCACCAGGACATGGGACGTGGTCAAGTTGGACATGCAGAAAAACGGCATTGACATCTTCATCAGGTAAAGACATCTTGTGCAGCTCGCAGCTCATTCTTGAGATGCAAGCAAATTACCAGCTCTTTTAAGAACACACGAATTACCCGTGGAAACCTCTAAATCAAAGCAGCAATATCCACTCTTTGGGTCCATGAGAAGGTAGTAAAATAGATAATAATATTAAAAAATCAGTCCAATTCCAACATTAATGTTATCCAAATCCAAGCGGGATTTTACAGTCGGTCACAAATTTCCTAAGCACGCAAACCATTTATGCCTGCATAGCTTAAGTCATGAAATGACATTAAAATCCAAATTATAATTGTAATTGGATTCCAAACCAAAATCAAATTGAATGCTTGAGTAAAAAATATCTGCAGGTTTTTATTGACAGCACAGGAAATAGGAACTGGACATCAGACGGAAAAACTAGGTTTTATAATATTTTCATAAATCTAGATGGTAGTAAATAGACGCATTAGCCAATAATCCGCAAGTCTATGGTAAGATCTGTAATAGATTCGAAAGTTTGTCTAAAGATATATACCTACACGAAAAAATTCATATCGTCCTCCAGCCACAGAAACTGGAACCGATGTTGAAAAAGTACGAAGTTTGTACGTCCTGACCCAATTGCAATGGCACAATCGCTACTCATTTTTACATTACAACCAAACTTTTTGTCCGAATTCAATTCTTTTGTAGCAAAAAATTGCATACGATAATGAATACTAACTATACATACCCACAATAAGGCAAACGTAAGATACCGGCATCCGGCATCTCAACGTGTCCACCTTCCGAGGCCATGAACCCAATCCAGACGCTAATTTTAAAATTAATATGTGATTAATATGAGCAGAAAAATATTATTTATTTCTGATTTTAAGAGACAATAAATCGTTTTGCCGAAAAGCTTTGCCTTCTCACACAATCCTGATCCATACCGTTATTTTCTATCATCGAATTGTTCTGTTTGGTCGATGTGCGGCTTATTTCATATTATTTTCCAGGCTTCGACGCTGCCGGAGGACACCTGTGTTTTTTTCCGTACTCTTCATTACCCGATCTCTTACAGCCGATGATCCCATCGATCATCTTCTACGTTATTTTATTTCCTAATGACGTAGGTATTGCTTTGAGGGTTGATGTTCTTTCTCTTTCACATTGAGTTCGTGTTAGAGACCAATGACAAAAATAACTACACAAGCCGGATTCGATCCCACGACCCTCTGATCGAGACGTTGGCATTTCAGCCACCAGGCTCTGATGCTGTTGGACAGATGTGGTTCTTTGTAATCCCTTCATGGATGCTATCTCGTTGAAATGAGTACAGGTTTTATTTCATATAAAATTAATCCGACTTTGATCCTCCTTAGCAACAGAGCCTATAAAAATAGAATTGTTGAATAAATAAACTGATCTTTATTTGTCAATTGGCTTGCCGCGGAGGTTTGAATAAAGCAAAAACATTTGGCGTTATCAAAAAAGATTAAATATTCTACGAAACTCCATAATGCTTCTCGAAATATTGGGATTAAGTTTGCATGTCACGTGACTTAGTTCGTGTTTTTCACGAAAGAATGCGCTGTCATCGAAGGACTCCGTTTATCACTATTTTGAGCTCAAAAGTTCTATTCAATGGCAACGGGGTGTAATACAGGGAAATAATTGATTGCCAGTCAATCCCTCAGGCGCATGCTTGATGACGTCATCACATGACGCTGAGCGCACCGAGTGCACGGCCACTTTGGACTCGTTCTGTCATGGACTCGAGTCTTTATAGTGAGCAGGTCACGTGCATTTTTGTTTTCAGCAGCTTGCTTGTCAAGCCGCTTGCCCAGAGGCGCTGAAGGTAAACAACTTTAGCCCCAAGGTTTATATAAAATTTGATACAGAATAAAAATCAATTGAAATTGCGCGCATTTTTCATTAATTTAATTTAAAAAATAAAATTTGAAATATTTTTGATTTGAAGTATGCGCCAAATTTTGCCGCACCGCAAAACGCCACCTGGTAGCTAAATTTGAACTACAGAAAATCCAGGAATAATCGGGGAGCAGAAAAATATTCTTAATTTCAGATTTTAATGAACCAGAAATCGTTTTGCCAAAAAGCTCTTGGGCTGGGGATCGAACCGTCGATCCTTGTCTTTGGAAGCGTGGGCTCTATCGGCTTCACCACCGGGCTCTTGTGAATCAACGTTGTATTTAGTGTACTTGAATTCAGACAGACGCCACAATCTCCTTTAACTTCAATTTTTTTTTTCTCACAATCCTGATACATACCCTTACACTTTTTTCATCGTGTCTGGTCGATGTGTCGTTTCATATTATTTTCCTGACTTTGACGCTGCTGGAGAACACTTGTATTTTGGCCGTACTCATTCATTCGATCTCTAACAGCCGATGATCCTATTATTCATCATTCTCCTTCTATCCACGTCATTTAATTTCCTAACGAAGTATTGATTTGAGGCTAGGTGTTCTTTCTCTTTTACATTGAGTTCGTGTTAGAGACCAATGACAAAAAGGACCACACCGGCCAGATTCGATCCCTCGACCCCTTGACTAAGACGTTAGCACATGAGCCACCAGGCTACGGTGCTGATGAGTGAATGGTGTGTTTTATAAGCCCTTGATCGATGCTATCACGTTACAATGAGTACAGGTTTTATTTCATATAAAATTTATCCGACTCTGCTCCTGCAAAGCAAAAGAGTCTATACGGATGGATTTGTTGAATTCACTGATCATTTCTTGCCATTTGCCTTGCCGCGGAGATTTAAATCAAGCAAAATCATTTGGCGTAATCGAAGAAGATGAAATATTCTACGAGACTCCAAAATGCTTCTAGAAAATATATTGGGATTACCGTATGCATGTCACGTGACTTAGTTCGTGTTTTTCACGAAAGAATGCGCTGTCATCGAAGGACTCCGTTTATCACTATTTTGAGCTCAAAAGTTCTATTCAATGGCAAGGGGGTGTAATACAGTGAAGTAATTGATTGCCAGTCAATCCCTCAGGCGCATCCTTGATGACGTCATCACATGACGCTGAGCGCACCGAGTGCACGGCCACTTTGGACTTGTTCTGTCCTGGACACGAGTCTTTATAGTGGGCTCGTCACGTGCACTTTTTTTTTGAGCAGCTTGCTTGTCAAGCCGCTTGCCCTGAGGCGCTGAAGGTAAACAACTTTAGCCCCAAGGTTTGTATAAAATTTGGTACAGTATTAAAATCAATTGAAATTGCGCGCATTTTTCATTCATATAATTTAGAAAATAAAATTAGAAATATTTTTGATTTGAAGTATGCGCCAAATTTTTCCCACCGCAAAACGCCACCTGGTAGCTAAATTTGAATTACAGAAAATCCAAGAATAATCGGGGAGCAGAAAAATATTCTTAATTTCAGATTTAAAGGAACCAGAAATCGTTTTGCCAAAAAGCTGCTGGGCTGGGGATCGAACCGTCGATCCTTGGCTTTGGAAGCGTGGGCTCTATCCGCTTAACCAACGGGTTCTTGTGAATCAATATTGTATTTAGTGTACTTGAATTCAGATAGACGCCACAATCTTCTTTAACTTCAATATTTTTTTTTCTCACAATCCTGATCCATACCCTTACACTTTTTTCATCGTGTTGCCCTGTCTGGTCGATGTGTCGTTTTATATTATTTTCCTGACTTTGACGCTGCTGGAGATCACTTGTATTTTTTCCGTACTCATTCATTCGATCTCTAACAGCCGATGATCCTATTATTCATCATTCTCCTTCTATCCACGTCATTTAATTTCCTAACGAAGTATTGATTTGAGGCTAGATGTTCTTTCTCTTTTACATTGAGTTCGTGTTAGAGACCAATGACAAAAAGGACCACCCCGGCCGGATTCGATCCCTCAACCCCTTGACTGAGACGCTAGCACATGAGCCACCAGGCTACGATGCTGATGAGAGGACGGAGTTTTTTATAAACACTTGATCGATGCTATCACGTTACAATGAGTACAGATTTTATTTCATATAAAATTCATCCGACTCTGCTCCTGCAAAGCAAAAGAGTCTAAACGGATGGATTTGTTGAATTCACTGATCATTTCTCGCCATTTGCCTTGCCGCGGAGATTTAAATCAAGCAAAATCATTTGGCGTAATCGAAGAAGATGAAATATTCTACGAGACTCCATAATGCTTCTAGAAAATATATTGGGATTACCGTCTGCATGTCACGTGACTTAGTTCGTGTTTTTCACGAAAGAATGCGCTGTCATCGAAGGACTCCGTTAATCACTATTTTGAGCTCAAAAGTTCTATTCAATGGCAAGGGGGTGAAATACGGGGAAATAATTGATTGCCAGTCAATCCCTCAGGCGCATGCATGATGACGTCATCACATGACGCTGAGCGCACCGAGTGCACGGCCACTTTGGACTCGTCCTGTCCTGGACACGAGTCTTTATAGTGGGCTCGTCATGTGCAATTTTTTTTCCAGCAGCTTGCTTTTCAAGCCGCTTGCCCTGGGGCGCTGAAGGTAAACAACTTTAGCCCCAAGGTTTGTATAAAATTTGGTACAGTATAAAAATCAATTGAAATTGCGCGCATTTTTCATTCATTTTTTCATTTCATTTTTGATTTGAAGTATGCGCCAAATTTTTCACACCGCAAAACGCCACCTGGTAGCTAAATTTGAACTACAGAAAATCCAAGAATAATCGGGGAGCAGAAAAATATTCTTATTTTCAGATTTTAATGAACCAGAAACCGTTTTGCCAAAAAGCTCCGGGGCTGGGGATCGAACCGTCGATCCTTGGCTTCGGAAGCGTGGGCTCTATCCGCTAAACCACCGGGCTCTTGGGTATCAACGTTGTATTTAGTGTACTTGAATTCAGACAGACGCCACAATCTTCTTTAACTTCAATATTTTTTTTCTCACAATCCTGATCCATACCCTTACACTTTTTTCATCGTGTTGCTCTGTCTGGTCGATGTGTCGTTTCATATTATTTTCCTGACTTTGACGCTGCTGGAGAAGACTTGTATTTTGCCGTACTCATTCATTCGATCTCTGACAGCCGATGATCCTATTATTCATCATTCTCCTTCTATCCACGTCATTTAATTTCCTAACGACGTATTGATTTGAGGGTAGATGTTTTTTCTCTTTTACATTGAGTTCGTGTAAGAGACCAATGACAAAAAGGACCACCCCGGCCGGGTTCGATCCCTCGAACCCTTGACTGAGACGTTAGCACATGAGCCACCAGGCTACGGTGCTGATGAGAGGACGGTGTTTTTTATAAACCCTTGATCGATGCTATCACGTTACAATGAGTACAGGTTTTATTTCATATAAAATTCATCCGACTCTGCTCCTGCAAGGCAAAAGAGTCTTAACGGATGGATTTGTTGAATTCACTGATCATTTCTCGCCATTTGCCTTGCCGCGGAGATTTAAATCAAGCAAAATCATTTGGCGTAATCGAAGAAGATGAAATATTCTACGAGACTCCAAAATGCTTCTAGAAAATATATTGGGATTAACGTATGCATGTCACGTTTCTTAGTTCGTGTTTTTCACGAAAGAATGCGCTGTCATCGAAGGACTCCGCTTATCACTATTTTGAGCTCAAAAGTTCTATTCAATGGCAAGGGGGTGTAATACAGTGAAGTAATTGATTGCCTGTCAATCTCTCAGGCGCATGCTTGATGACGTCATCACATGACGCTGAGCGCACCGAGTGCACGGCCACTTTGGACTTGTTCTGTCCTGGACACGAGTCTTTATAGTGGGCTCGTCACGTCCAATTTTTCTTCCAGCAGCTTGCTTGTCAAGCCGCTTGCCCTGAGGCGCTGAAGGTAAACAACTTTAGCCCCAAGGTTTGTATAAAATTTGGTACAGTTTAAATATCAATTGAAATTGCGCGCATTTTTCATTAATTTATTTTAGAAAATAAAATTTGAAATATTTTTGATTTGAAGTATGCGCCAAATTTTTCACACCGCAAAACGCCACCTGGTAGCTAAATTTGAACTACAGAAAATCCAAGAATAATCGGCGAGCAGAAAAATATTCTTATTTTCAGATTTTAATGAACCAGAAATCGTTTTGCCAAAAAGCTCCTGGGCTGGGGATCGAACCGTCGATCCTGGGCTTTGGAAGCGTGGGTTCTATCCGCTTCACCACCGGGCTCTTGTGACTTAATGTTGTATTTAGTGTACTTGAATACAGACAGACGCCACAATCTTCTTTAACTTCAATATTTTTTTTTCTCACAATCCTGATCCATACCCTTACCCTTTTTCATCGTGTTGCTCTGTCTGGTCGATGTGTCGTTTCATATTATTTTCCTGACTTTGACGCTGCTGGAGATCACTTGTATCTTTTCCGTACTCATTCATTCGATCTCTAACAGCCGATGATCCTATTATTCATCATTCTCCTTCTATCCACGTCATTTAATTTAATTACGACGTATTGATTTGAGGGTAGATGTTCTTTCTCTTTTACATTGAGTTCGTGTTAGAGACCAATGACAAAAAGGACCACCCCGGCCGGATTCGATCCCTCGACCCCTTGACTAAGACGTTAGCACATGAGCCACCAGGCTACGATGCTGATAAGAGGACGGTGTTTTTTATAAACCCTTGATCGATGCTATCACGTTACAATGAGTACAGGTTTTATTTCATATAAAATTTATCCGACTCTGCTCCTGCAAAGCAAAAGAGTCTATACAGATGGATCTGTTGAATTCACTGATCATTTCTCGCCATTTGCCTTGCCGCAGAGATTTAAATCAAGCAAAATCATTTGGCGTAATCGAAGAAGATGAAATATTCTACGAGACTCCATAATGCTTCTAGAAAATAATATATTGGGATTAACGTATGCATGTCACGTGACTTAGTTCGTGTTTTTCACGAAAGAATGCGCTGTCATCGAAGGACTCCGTTTATCACTATTTTGAGCTCAAAAGTTCTATTCAATGGCAAGGGGGTGTAATAGAGGGAAATAATTGATTGCCAGTCAATCCCTCAGGCGCATGGTTGATGACGTCATCACATGACGCTGAGCGCACCGAGTGCGCGGCCACTTTGGACTCGTCCTGTCCTGGACTCGAGTCTTTATAGTGAGCAGGTCACGTGCACTTTGTTTTTTAGCAGCTTGCTTGTCAAGCCGCTTGCCCTAAGGCGCTGAAGGTGTACAGCTTTAGCCCCAGGGTATTTAATTAAACTTTGTGTTAATTACAATCAATTGAAATAGCACGCGTTTTTCAAAAATTAATTTTTGAAATTGAATTGAATTGAATTGAATTGAATTTGAATGCGAAATTTTTTCGATTTGAAAACTGCGCCATTTTAAGCTCACCTTAAAACGCCACCTGGTAGCTAAATTTGAACTAAATGAGGTCCAGAAATAATCGGGGAGCAGAAAATTTTTTTTTTTTTCAGATTTTAGTGAACCGGAAATCATTTTGCCAAAAAGCTCCTGAGCTGGGGATCGAACCGTCGACCCGTGGGTTTGGAAGCGGGCGCTCTGTCCGCTTCACCACCGGGCTCTTGTTATTTGATGTTGTATTTAGTGTACTTGAATAAAAACAGACACACCAATCTCCTAATTAACTTCAATTTTTTTTCTTTCGCAATGCTGATGCATATCCTTACTTTTTTTCATCGAATTGCTCTGTAAGGTTGATGTGTTGCCTATTTCATATTATTTTCCTGACTTCGACGCTGCTGGAGGACACTAGTGTATTTTCCATACTCTTCATAACCCGATCACTTCCAGCCGATGACCCTATTATATTCATCAATCACCTTCTATCCACGTCATTTTATTTCCTTACGACATATTTCTTTGAGGGTTGATGTTCTTTCTCTTTCACATTAAGTTCGTGGTAGAGACCAATGACAAAATAAACCACATCACCCAGATTCGAACCCTCGTCCCTTTGAGTGAGACGTTAGCACGTTAGCCACCATGCTACGATGCTGATGTGAGGACAATGTTTATTTAACCCAATTGATCGATGCTTTCACGTTTGAATAAGTTAAGGTTTTATTTTGTATAAAATATAAAACTTTATATATTTTTATATATCATATATATAATTGATGAGCGTAGGGAGCGAAGCGAAATCTTCAAAGTGGAAAAAAAACACTTGTGTGTTTGATTATTAGAAACGAAATATCAATTCCAAAATTTGCATCCGTACCGGGACTCGAACCCGGATCTTTGTCTATCCGGGACACTGCACTGCACTGCACTGCAGTCGAGTTTGTTGGTGTGTGATCGCAGCATAGCGTCACTAGATTCAGCGCCTTCTATGGTCACTCATAGTCCTGAATCTATCTCCATGGAGCCCAACAACTCAAATAAACTTAATATCAATTCCACAGTTGGTCGTCCGTATAGCACAATTGGTTAGTGCAGTGTCCCGGATAGACAAAGATCCGGGTTCGAGTCCCGGTACGGATGCAAATTTTGGAATTGATATTTCGTTTCTAATAATCATCATCTACCGTCCATGCAACGAGTATTTGCATTTAGGATTAAATTCACACTAATACAAGCGTACCCAACGTCATAATTGGGGTTAGTCGAGTTTGTTGGTGTGTGATCGCAGCATAGCGTCACTAGATTCAGCGCCTTCTATGGTCACTCATAGTCCTGAATCTATCTCCATGGAGCCCAACAACTCAAATAAACTTAATATCAATTCCACAGTTGGTCGTCCGTATAGCACAATTGGTTAGTGCAGTGTCCCGGATAGACAAAGATCCGGGTTCGAGTCCCGGTACGGATGCAAATTTTGGAATTGATATTTCGTTTCTAATAATCATCATCTACCGTCCATGCAACGAGTATTTGCATTTAGGATTAAATTCACACTAATACAAGCGTACCCAACGTCATAATTGGGGTTAGTCGAGTTTGTTGGTGTGTGATCGCAGCATAGCGTCACTAGATTCAGCGCCTTCTATGGTCACTCATAGTCCTGAATCTATCTCCATGGAGCCCAACAACTCAAATAAACTTAATATCAATTCCACAGTTGGTCGTCCGTATAGCACAATTGGTTAGTGCAGTGTCCCGGATAGACAAAGATCCGGGTTCGAGTCCCGGTACGGATGCAAATTTTGGAATTGATATTTCGTTTCTAATAATCATCATCTACCGTCCATGCAACGAGTATTTGCATTTAGGATTAAATTCACACTAATACAAGCGTACCCAACGTCATAATTGGGGTTAGTCGAGTTTGTTGGTGTGTGATCGCAGCATAGCGTCACTAGATTCAGCGCCTTCTATGGTCACTCATAGTCCTGAATCTATCTCCATGGAGCCCAACAACTCAAATAAACTTAATATCAATTCCACAGTTGGTCGTCCGTATAGCACAATTGGTTAGTGCAGTGTCCCGGATAGACAAAGATCCGGGTTCGAGTCCCGGTACGGATGCAAATTTTGGAATTGATATTTCGTTTCTAATAATCATCATCTACCGTCCATGCAACGAGTATTTGCATTTAGGATTAAATTCACACTAACTTGTGTGTTTATTTTTTTTGTTGTTTTATTTCTGTTTGTTTGTATGTAGGGTGTGTTTGTTCGCGCTCTACAGGCCGAACGGTTGCTCCGATTTTGTTAAAAATTTCAGGAAACCAAATTTTGCTCTCTACTTAGACCTACTGCTTTTTTCAGCAAAGTCGGGGTAACAATTTGTTAACTATTCAAAATTTACATAATATTTATAAAAATTTATAAAATAATTTATATAAAAATTTATAAAAAATTAATTTATAAAAAATTTCAAAATTTTTAGTATCAACTGATTTTTCAGATTTCTGATGGATTTTCTCATTTTTCAGATTTCTGATGGGATTTGCCTATGATATGGGAGGCCTATGATTTGCCATAAGCTAAGGGTTTTGCCTTAAATGGTAATTCTTTTATATGGGCTTAAAAATGAATAAATGCCAGCATGGCTGCAATCTTATTATTATTATTATTATTATTATTATTATTATTACTTTATTACCATTATTATTACTCTTATTATTTTTATTCTATTATTTGTTAAAACTGACGTTGTTCATACATGCACTCTGTACATGTCACGAACAAAAATAAACAATACCAATACCAATAATGACGGTGATGGCTTGTGTCCTGCTTGTTGGCAGCTTCTTCCGCTCGTTCCCCGAGTACCAGCCGAAGTTCGGTAGTACGATCGCCACCGTGCCGCTGTCGGAGCTGCACACGCTGCCTCTGATGCTTCGCCACACGGACGCCGTCATGTTCGCGATGGACAGCGTCGTGCAGCGTCTAGCTCGCCCCGACGAGCTGCGCCCCGTGCTCGAGCAGCTCGGCGTCATACACACCAACAGGAAAATCACGTCGCGCGCATTCACCGTACGTATACTTATACTCATTAGCCACCGTGTTAAATGACTTGGCCGAATTTCCGATCAAAACACTAAATCTCGAATAACTCGCAGAAATTCAATTTCTAAGACAAAACCTATCGGATGTAAAAGTTGCGTATTCTCTGCAGCTATCCATCAGTATGCGGTTCGACTCCCGCCGAATGTCCCCACGCCAGCGCTTAACAATTCCCCGCAACTTGTCCCAGCTCCCATAAGCCACCATGTTAATTTACGGCACTACTAAATTCTTTACATCTCTTTCAATTTCAATTTCTAATGAAAAGACAATCAGTTTTTCAAACGAGCGTGTAATTTGAACAAATAAGCTTGTGCAGGCAAAAGCCCAAACATTAAGTCCAATAATTCTAAATCTGGACCGGACAAAAATACTACCCTCAAAAGCCGGACATGACCGGGTAAATCTTGACGCATGGCAACCCTAGTCTTGGGATTCGTTTGCAGGACTTCAAGAACTCGTTTCTACATTGGATAAGGCGCAACCTAGGGACCAATCTTTCCGCGTCTACCATGATGGTTTGGGAAAAGACGATGAACTTGATGACCTCGGGCATCTTACAGGGCATCGCCTTGGCTGAACACTACAATGCCCCCAAGCTGCCCAAGGCGGTCAGATTCGATCCCAACTGTTGACCCTAACTGGTCATTTCACCCAGAAAAATACTACTGTGATTTGTGATTATTAAGTGATTTCAGGTTCGGAACTTCCAACTATTTGATTGCACTGATTCTTTTTCATGGTGTTTTGTTAATATGTATGTTGCATGACAACCAGATATCTTTCAATTTGTAGAGATTTTTTTCCGGGGGATGGTCCAGGTCTAGGACTGTTTTCAGCCGGTCCCTTGCCTTGCCACAGGAATTTTCTACCACATTTGAATGTATGACCTACTTTAGAGTTACAATTCCACTTTACCTTCTATTACTTTCCCTTCCACCAAAGAACAAACATACTTTAATAACATCCTTTTTAGGACCACCACAACGTTTAAACAGAGCAAAACCGTACACTCTCAATTCTACAATCTACGGCTCTGAACCACTCCGACCTTCCATACTTTAATATGTATAATTTAGAAACGAAACATCCTTTCCAAAATATGTACCTGTACCTGGCTTTGAACCGGTCAGATCTCTCACCTTGCCGGGATCAGTGTCTGCAACACAGACAACCATCAATCTACCAGCCGACAAATATCATCTGCAAGCTGGTCAGCGTTCAAAATACCAGTTCACGCCAGTTCATCTGCAAGCTGACATTTGGTCAGCTACAAAATGTCAGTTGATGTCAGTTGATGTCAGTTCAGCTGCCAGCTGACATCAGTTCAAATTTTTGCTTGGGAACAAACATTTTTAATTCAATTTTCAGTTATTTACAGGCTTTTCAGCTCAACAAAGGGTTATCCACCGGTCCACGATGGTACTAGCTACAATCTAAAGAAGCATCTCCTCAGTACACTTGAACATTGAAGTAGGAAACGAAACAATCCACAGTTGAAATCTAATTCCATTCAATGTAGGCAAACATTTTTTCAGTTAACAAGAAAGTATTTTGCGAACGCAGAAATTTGGGGATCAAGTCTATGTGCGAGCATACATTTTTTTATTGTAAATATAGTTTCTCATATAGAAAATTGCAAAAAGTTTTTTTTTAACAATAAGATCCACATCTTTTCTAGGTTTTGCAATCTCTTTAATTCTTCCTCAACTTAGATACCTAGTGGAAGAAGCCTGCACAATTTCTGCTCAGTCACATCTAGCATCCCATACTGTGTTTTAAGGAAATGGGGCCCCGGCAAATATCTCACTAGGCTCTAGAATAAAGAAAACTCTGCCGTAATAGCATTGTTTAGCTGGCAACAGATTCAACAGCACCGTGGCTATGTTTAAAATTAAAGTACCACAAACTTAACACAACATTACTTACGTCATCTTGCAGTTGACTTAAGTATCTTTGCAAGTGATAACTGCACTTGCTTACTTAAACATCTAAGGCTGCCAGGTTTGCCACGAGCGCTTTTTCTGAAGATTTCTTCGAGTTTCCTATATTCTACAGCCTGGTGAGATGTTGGGATACAGGATCACACAGTCAATCACCAGGCTCGTAAAAAGTCACTTTTCACTAAGCGTTGCGCAGTCTTGTTGGTAGAACGCTTGCTTATCGGCCTTAGCGCCCAATCAGAAGTCCAACTGAGAGTTGCCGCCTCCGCCTCCACAGCCGCCGCCGGAGGCAGCCCCCATCACGTCATCTTGTTCCCTCTGCGCAGAATCCTGCAGTTCTGGCGGCAGATGCAGCTTCTGCAACCGACAGCACAGTCCCATGTAATCACATGCAATCACATGCAATAATCACATGCATTCACATGCCTTACAATGGCCAGTGTAGAAAAAAGTATTTGATTCATTTCCAAAACTAAGACAAAATCCACCTTGTTATATTCATAAACGTCAAAGCAACTCAACTCAAACAAAACAACCCGGCGCTAGTAAAGCCACAGCGCAACGCTCCGCTGTAAACAACCCGGTGCTAGTAAAGCCACAGCGCAACGCTCCGCTGTAAACAACCCGGTGCTAGTAAAGCCACAGCGCAACGCTCCGCTGTAAACAACCCGGTGCTAGTGAAGCCACAACTGGGAGCATTGGAGCATTGAAGCTTTGAAGTGTTGGAGGGTAGCAATAGGAGAGGCGGCAGCAAACCTCGATGAGGAACTTCTTCCTGCGCAGCTTGAAGCCGAGGTCGGTGCGTTGGGAGGCGGTGGCGGCGACGGGCAGACAGTTGGTGGCGGCCATCTTGGTGATGTGCGCCAGGCCGTGCAGGTCGCGGAGCAACGGGTGGGCAGCGCGCGGCCCCCCTGCCCACGCGTCCAGCCGCACCGACGTGTCCACCAGGTGGCGGCACCGGCGCAGAAGCCCCGCCTCCTGCTACAAACAGCGGGTGATGTCTATGTCAGCCTGAGTAAACTGTGCCTGAACTGTGTCAGTTGACCTTCAAATGCAGTTGACCTAACTTATTAATTTCTAGCTAAACTCACACTATATTTCCCCCCCCCCCCCCCCTTCCAATACATAAATATTGCGCTGAGTCAGGTGTTTGATGGGTGACCATCATGCACATGATCAGTTCTGTTCGGGAGAGAGATTGGAGGGTTTGAAGTTAGTATGACAACTTAACTTGCCTTGCTTATCAACCTCTCGACAGCACGGATTAGTGGAGGAATCCTGTTCGAGTTGTACCGTCCTTCGGAAGGGACGTAAAGCCGGTGATCTCCTCGGTGCTTTTCGACAGGAGTAGGCTACGTGCCGGCACCGGGTTTCTCCTCCTCTCTTGTAGGCTAGGTTAGGTTCATCATCATTCATCACCCTCATCATCACCATTTCATTCTGCGGCGCCATTAGACCAGTGCCAAATGGCCAGTTGTTAAAACAGTGCTTCGTTAAACACCGATTATCGATCAATCAATTCTTGTCCTACCTATCCTGACCCGACTCAACTTCCCAACCAAACTATGTATGTTAATCATCTGTTGTCCAATCCATTTAAAAGATGAGATGAAGAAGATGAGAAAAAGATAAGAAAAAGATGAGAGATTCATTGACCATGGAGCAGAGATTACTTGGGGACACAATATAGTCTACCCAAACAGCACAGCCTTCAAGTACTCTCTTACTCTCTGTTACACGTGTCTTTTCCTAATCATACGTTAGTTTAAACTGATACCAGTTGTATTACTGACTGTTCTAATTGATTTTATACCATCCCTGGTGGTTTCATTTTAATAGTTTCCAAAACATGGAAGTTCTCATTACTGCCAATTGAAACAAAATAAATCAAATATAACTAAATGTCACTGGTCTAACTTTGACTGCCACTAAAACATGGTCATACACCCATTACCATATGAAAACTACGATCAGTGTTGCTGAGCTGAGCCCGCATCCGTTGGCAAGACAAAGCAATTTCCCTCCTCGACATACCTCAGCCAGCAGCGCTGGGATGGTGACCATGGCGGCGGCGTAGGCCGAGCGCAGGATCCCGCGCAAGCTGTACAGGAAGAGCGGCAGGTCAGCTTGGAGCGAGCCAGCGCCGTCCGACTCCCACAGCGGGGAGCCCAGCGCGTCGACGGCAACGCGGAGAACGTTCCGATGGGCGGGCGACGCGTTCACCATGAAGCCGCCGGTCTCCACGACGGACCTGCAGGCGAGCAAGAGTCAAGACACACGCAGGGCGGCAGGATGTCCAAGCAAACATGGCGCAGGAATCAGACACTATCTCTTTCAGTTGTTAACATTTAAAATCATTTTTGGAAAAGGAAAATACCTCTTCGTAGAAATTTCTTGCTAGGTGTAGTTGGTTGTCTGAATAGCATAATGGATAAGTGCAGTGCCCTGAACAGGCAAAGATCCGGGTTCAAATCCCGGTACGGGTACAAAATTTGGAATTGATATTTCGTTAGTACTAATAATCAATGTCTACCTTACATGTAACAAGTATTTGCATTTAGGTTCAAATTCACACTAAAACATGGCGGAGTGCGCGGTGAATCGACTCTTATCGACTAACCCAACAAGCGCATAAATTTGTAAAGCAGACGACCTCATTTCTGTGCAGGTGTATGATGGAGTTACGATTGTCATGATGGACAAGTTGGCTTGCCAAAGATTTAGATTTATTAAGTTATAACTACCTTACTCGCGACAGCAGACCGCAGAAAGCCGCGTCGTGGAAATTTGAATCGGGCACGATATTTTCGTCAGCGTTGGGCCAGTAGTGGATGTCGGTGGCTTCCAGAAGGTCGGCGGCAATGTTTGTTGTTAGGTCGAAGTGGTGGCCAAACGCTGTGGTGGACGGGCTCGAGGGAACTGTCTTTAAGTTCTGGTAGCGCCAAGCGATGGCCAGCTTCTCGTCAGCCGCGTTGCTTGGCGTCGACTCCTCGTTGCCAGCTAGCCCCGGCAGCCCCGAAACAATCTTTCCCGGGCTGCGATCTTTGCTGGCCACTAGCAGTGAGTGTCTGCAAACCACGCCCTCCGACAGGAAGTACTTAAGCAGCACCTTCGAGTAGCTGGCATAGATGTCTTCCTCTGAAACAAAATCTTACAGTTGAAACACTAACGCTAGGATATATACATGATTACATGATTACATATATATATATATATATATACATATATATACATATATATATATATACATATATATACATGATTTCATAATTTTTTGCTGGAAAAGAAAACTTACCAATAAGGATGATTGTACCAACAGCAATTCCACCTCCTGGAGTAAAGAAATTAGAATTTTAGAAACGTAAATAAACTTTAACAGTAAAGAAATTAACATTTTAAAACATGGTCAATACATTGTTCATAACAGAGCCAAGGCAGAACACAACTATTTTAGTGTGTTGAGTGAACAATGCTAGAGAAGACGGCCATAATGAGAGAAGAACATTATTGGAGATAATGCCAGCTTACCAATGACATTGTCTAATGAGGGAACCCCAGTTGAGACCAAGAGCTGGGCATTTTGTACCGAAAGTTTGGAACCTACAATAGACGGAACTTGAGTTTTAGACTTCTTTTGGAAGCTAGACACTTGCGTTGTCATCGATGACTGCATTTTAGAGTATTTAATCCGTATGTATCACCGCATTATTTAGAGTGGATCCAATATAATTTTCAATTACCACATGGGAACGGCTGTCAATGACTTCAAACTTGGGGGTTAGATACCTCAGCAATGTACCGCAGTACCAATATTACGTAATTTTTTTTATAATATGTTTTTGCTGCGTTGGTTTGACGGGAGGGTATTTAACAAATTATGACATTTAGCAGCTGTGCTGGAATTAAAAATGGCCGACAACATGGCGGACGTTCATTGAACTGGGTCGCGGATTTTACTTTGATAAAATGTTAATTATTTGATACATTATTCGCCTGTATGAAAAGAGCCGTTTGAGTACGAAAGATCATTTAAATATCTCTTACATCAAATGTATATATTGCTATTTGGGGAGCGGTCCTCGTGTGTAGTGCATTTTTAACTTGGTTACAACCTTTATTGATTGTTATTGATAGTTAAGCTTGGCTTTCTGTCAACTATTTGGTTTATATAATTGGACCTCGGGGCAAGTTCATGCCATTTACCTAGACGAGGATGGCGCATATCAACCGGTTGCCTATTTATGGGCGACGACCCCCTTGTGCGACTCGCTCGCGCATCGATGAAATGCACACGAGGCTACGAACGTTGCGACTGGAGAGATCACGGAAGCCTGATAAGCCCGACGACTTCGTGTGCTACGATGACTCCGATGAGGAGGAAGAGAATGCCGCCAACGAGCGGCGGATTCTCAACACTTCCTACAACTTTGTGGACTTTGTTCGCGGTCGTGAAACGGGAGGCGGCCGTCATGAATCAAAATGGGTCAACACGGAGTACGGCTCACGGCACATTCTCACCCACGAAATGTACAAGGAATACTCGGTGCCGCTCGGGAACCTCAACAAAGTGTTCTGCTCGCAGTGGCTCAGCGACCGACAAGTTGTCTTCGGGACAAAGTGCAATAAGGTTGGACTGATCAAGACACAGCATGCTCAGAGAGGGACTTACTAATTTCATTGTTTCAACATTGCTCTCATCATTGCAGCTGCAGAAATTAAAATTTCACTCTCCCTTCTGGCCGTATCATGTGTGCTGGCCTGCAGCAAAGCAATTATGTAACTGATTTTACCATTGATTGATTAATTAATTGTTTATTGGTGTTTAACAACCCACTGTCTTGACAACTGCTCTTTAAGACTGGTCTAATGACGTTAGTGAATGAAATGGTGATGTTGAGTGTGATAATGAAGCTAACCTAGCCTAGAAGGGAGGAGGGTAAACCCGGTGCTGGCACGTAGCCTTCTCCTGTCGAAAAGCACCAAGGGGACCACCGGCTTTACGTCCCTTCCGAAGGACGGTACAACTCGGACAACAGGATTCCTCCACTAATCAGTGCTGTCGAGAGGTTGATAAGCAAGGGGAGTGAAGTTGTCGTACTAACTTCAAACCCTCCAACCTCTCTCGTGAACAGAACTGATCATGTGCATGATGGTCACCCATCAAACACCTGACTCAGCGCGATGTTGCTTAACTTCGGTGATCTCATGAGAACCGGTGTTTCCAACATGCCAAACCGTTCGATGATAACCATTGGTAATAACATAAGCAACTATAAAGATTTGATTACTTGGAGTTGGTCCCAATAAGGGTTGACTGTAAAAGTAACAAAGTTGCTCCCCTGGACCCTACACACTAACTTTTCCTGGCGCTTACTCTTCGGAATCGAGAAAAAGTCAGCCGTTGTTGACTTTGTGTTGCGGCTGCTGCAGCTGATGGTGTACGACGTCGCCAGCCAACGGATGGACCAGATCCCGTCACTGCACGGGTCCCGGGAGCCGGGGGCGGCCGGCCCGCAGGAACACCTCTGCGGCATCCATTCGGTGCAGATAAACCCGTCGCGCACCCTGCTCGCTACCGGCGCCCGCAACTCCAGCGAGATCGCCATCTACCGGCTGCCCACCCTGGACCCCGTAGCAGTTGGCGAGGTAACCAGCGCTTTGTACTCAGAGTGACATGTCACTAATTGCATCGTACTCTTTCATTGCACTCACGTGATATTTTTGCGGCTGTGCGCAGGGCGCCCACCGGGACTGGGTGTTTGACATGTGCTGGCTGGACGACCAGTTCCTGGTGTCGGGATCGCGAGACACGCGCATGGCGCTGTGGCGCGTTCGGCCCGACGAGCTGGAGGCGGGGTCGGGGGCGGGTCCGGGCGCCGGAAAGGGGCGGCCGGGCGGTGAGGGCGCGGCGCCCGCCGACGAACCGGTGCCCAAGCACGCCCACCTCACCGCGCTCGCCGTCAAGGAGTGCAAGTCGGCGCAGAAGGTGCGCGCCATCGCGTTCAACAAGTCCTACCAGGAGATCGCGTCGCTCTCTCTCAATGGCTACATCCACATCTGGAACGCGGAGACTTTCAAGCAGGTTGGTGACACGGGTAGGCCCTAAAGGGGTTCATCCAGAAGGTGCTGTCCTGGTAGCCTGGATACCAGCCCGGGACATGCAACCCTACGATGCTCTAGGACAGTGATGAGCGATCCTCAGCCCCCGAGACCATTGTAAGTGGTCCGTCAGGTATTTCAGTCGATTTTGTAGGTTTCATGTCTTCTGCCTTAAATTCATTTGGAACTAAAAATAATAATAGCTTATTGTAAGCACTGCGTATTCGGACCAATTCTAAGATAAGTGTGAATTTAAACCTATGCAAATTCAGAAGACATTGATTATTTAATAATGCAGTATCAATACCAAAATGTGTAACCGTACCAGGATTATCGCCGGTGTTATTAGCTTGTATAATTCCCAAGAATCTCTCTAGCTCCTAGTGCTGATAGGACTGCTAAGACTGATAGGACCGCTAGGACTAGTAACGCTGTTATTAACTCTGTGGCCGGCGGCATGTCCTGCTGTTGCAGAAGATCTCGCGCAAGCTGCCGTCCTGCCAGGAAAACGTGTGCCTGGCCGTGCAAGACACGGGGATGTACGCCGTGGGCTGTCGGTCCTACACGTTGCTGCTCGATCCACGCACCCTGCAACCCGTCAAGAAGATCTCCTCGCGCTACTCGGGTTGCGGTACGTTGCACCCTCCCCTTCTCCTTCCCCATTGCATCCTCTTTGCCTCCACTTTGCCTTGCCCCTTCAATTCCTTTTGCTAAGCTTTCTGGAGTCAGTTTAATTTTGTAAAGAGATTATCGCTATGAGCTTGTGTTTGCAGCGTTGTACTTGTGATTGCAGCTTAGTGCTCGTGATTGCAGCGTTATGCTTGTGTTCACAGGCATCCGGTCGGCCAGCTTCCAGGGCAACGTATTGACCATCGGCACCGGGGTCGGCATCCTCCTGTTCTACGACCTGCGAGCCGGCAAGTACATGGAGTCGAGCATCAACTCGAGCCGGACCGTCGTGCTCAAGGCATCCAAGGGATGGGTGGTACGTATGACCTTGACCAGCACCTGCTCCAGAAGCTGGCTCCAGCAGCTCAGCAAGCGCTGGCTCACTAGATCAAGTGACAAGCAATTTTTAAAATGAATATATGAATAAGATGTAAGTCGTTAGTGTGAATTTAATCCTAAATGCAAATACTCGTCGCATGTACGGTAGACAATGATTATTAGTAACAAAATACAAATTCCAAATTTTACATGGTTCTTTGCCTGTCTCACTGCTCTTATACGGACAACCTATACGGACAACCAACTGTGGAATTGATATTAAGTTTATTTCATTTGTTGGGCTTAATGGAGATAGATTCAGGACTATGAATGAATATCAATTCCACAGTTGGCTGTCCGTATAGCATATCGGATAAGTGCAGTGCCCCGGACAGGCAAAGACCCGGATTCGAATCTCAGTACAGATAAAAAATTTTGAATTGAAATTTTGCTTACTAATAATAAAACAATACTTACCCGCATGGGTGCAGTCAAAGTATGTCCTAGTTCGGATGTTTAATAATGGCTTGCCACGTTGTTTGTCGGCAGTTCCCAGACGAAGACTACATCGACGGTTTCCAGCACATCAAGTACACCCCCGCCATCTACACTCACTGCTACGACGCGTCAGGCACCCGAATGTTCACCGCGGGAGGCCCGCTGCCCGCAAACCTCTACGGGAACTATGCGGGCCTGTGGCAGTGAGGCCCTCAAACTCGTGGCAGGCGTTTGGTAGTCCCTCAAACTCACACAAGTCTGTGGCATTGAGGACCACATTCTCAAGAGTATATGGTAGTGAGGCCCTCAATCTCAAATCATGAGTTAGGCAGTGAGGCCCTCAACCTTGAGCCAGTCTGTGTCAGTGAGGCCCTCCAGCCTCAATGGTCAATGCTGCGAGTTTGGCTACCAACACTACATGACTTCCAACAGCTTTTTACATTTTAACTGCTTTTAATATTGGTCTGTTTTCAAGTGGTTTCAAGTGGTTTCAGTGAAGAACGGTCTGGTTACGTCGAGCGGTTCAGAGCCGATGTTGATGGTAGAAGAGTACGATGTTGCTCTGTTATCAGCGTTTTTTGGCAATTTTTTGCGATTTATTTGATATCGTTGATAACAGAGCAACACCGTACATTTCCACCAAAGAACTGTTTGTGCTGCGTGATAAGTCATTATTGGTCACCGGTTAGCTTTCAGCAAAAAGGCAAAAGTTTCAACGGAGTTGAACTCGAGTTGCGCATATTTAATAAATAATTATTGACAGGTTTAAGCAAAGAAAGCGCCATTTGAGATTTTAGCCGAATTCCCTCGGCGGTCGGTAACTCTCCCAGATAAACCAACGATTTGTATTCATCTACATCAGGCGGTCATTGTGATTTTAAGACATATTTTAAGAAGATTTTTAGTGTTGTCGATTATTATTTATTTCAATTTATCTTGAAGGAGTGTGGAACAAGTAGAATTCCACCTCGTGATTGAAACCGAGACCTTGTCTTGTTTTGGCTGTGGCCTGTGGGGTAGGAGAAAAGTTCACTTTCTCTTTCATTTCCCCATGTCCCGGATTTTGGTTAGGCCCACAATTTTTTTCCTAGAATTTATTTGGTGATTTTTTACGACGTCATGTATATAAATAGAATATTGCGTCACGTGTGGCCGTTTAGCTGTATCGTATCAATGTAACTATGTTTTTGTTCACATTTGTTTTATTTTCTCGACCAGCTCACCATTGTACCATGCTATCGCCGGTCTCAATAAAGTTATTTTCCTTAACGTGAGAGTTTTTTATTTGTTATCTGGTCAGCCGACATTGAAATTCATCCGTTGGCTATCCTACGCGGCCGAAAGAAGCTCCGCCCACTCAGAAGAAGAGGGCGGGGCAGGCAGGACCCAGCCAATCGGAATGCAGGACGAAATCGGAGTGGCGGCGTCCACCACAAACTGGTCCCAGTCGCGCCTGCAAGCAAAACCAGCCTGTCATGCGCTGTACAGTGCGCAAGCCCAGCCTGTCATGCGCTGCACTGTGTTCAAGCCCCGCTAAAGACAGAAGACCGGGTCTTTAGGGCAAAGATTGAATGTGTGAACGAAGGTGCACCGACCTGCAAGCAACAAACGCGTCAAGGTCGTTGTCTGCGGCAACGTACTGGGGGTCCGGTCGGCGCGGGGCCCCGAAGAGCGCGCGCCGCCATTCGGCGCTGGGAGGCCGGCGCTGGGCCGATGGCGCTGGCGCACTTTCTGTCAACAACCACACCCTGCGTCAAACACGAATCACGCCGCCTTGAAAACCAGCATGTAGTTAGCAAAATGTACAGACTACATCATGATATTTCCAGGAAACTTATTTCAATGAGAGAGCTGCTAAATTAACAACATATTAGATTGATCATATAAGCCTCTAGGCTATGCGCCTTTAAGTGCAGTACCCCGGGCACGCTAAGACCCGGAATCAAATCCCGGCACAGATGTAAATTTTTGAATTGATATTTCGTTACAAATAATCATTGTATCTACTGTATATGCAGCGAGTATTTGCATTTAGGATTAAATTCACACTAATACAAGCGTACCTAACGTCGTAATTGGGGTTCACCGAGTTTGTTGGTGTGATTGCAGCATAGCGTCACTAGATTCAGCGTCTTCAATGGTCATTCATAGTCCCGAATCTATCTCCTTGGAGCCCAACAACTCAAATAAACTTAATATCAATTCCACAGTTGGCTGTCAGTATAGCATAATGGATAAGTGCAGTTCCCCGGACAGGCAAAGACCTGGATTCGAATCCTGGCACTGATGTAAATTTTGGAACTGATACTTCGTTACTAATAAAGAGAATGTCGTGTCGTGGTGCTGGGCTCACCGTGGTTGAGCATGAGCCGCAGGCCGGCCTCCTCGACGTCGTACTGCCGCAGCTGGGCGTCCCAGGCGGAAGCCAGCGATCGCGCGGCTGCTTCAAACGCAGCCCCGCCGCCGGTGGCCTCCCCCCTCGCCGCCGCCGCCCCCGCACGCAGCTCGCGCAGACGCAGCAGCCCACACACACGCCCACGCTCTCTGCAATACGCGTACGCAAAGCTGTCAGTGAAGCTAACAGCAAAACTAACAACACAGCTATCTGCAAAGCTATTTGCTAAGCTATCTGCAATGCATGTACGCAAAGCTAACCTCAAATCTCTCCACAAGCCTATCTGCAAAGCCATCCGTAAAGCTATCTGCAAAACCATCAGCCAAACTATCAAAGTTATTTCATCAAAGGTGTGTCCAAGTAGAGGGGGAGAACTTCAAACAATTTTGTTTTAAGAAACTATTGTCACATTTATCATTCACGACAGCAATGCTCCCTGGTGAGTGCTGGTATTAGCGGTACCTAGCCATTTAGCAGTGACCGTTTAGTGGTAACCGTTTAGTGGTAACCGTTTCCCACGGTCGCCTCCAACAAGTGGCCAATGGACGTAACAGTTAGGCAGAGGCAAGACCGGCAAGGGAACTTACCTGGTCTAAACATAACCATTGAACATGGATCGTTGCTCAGCTGTTGCCGAGATCCCGTGCATTCCAATTCTCTGCCCTCTGATTGGTTGACATGGCGCATAACAAATGAGAAGTTAAAATATTTCGTATTCATTCATTGCGCATTATGTCGATGCCTTGTGCGCTCAAGGTCGCTAGTTTTACTGCTGTCAGTTGTGTGCGATCCTATCATCTAGCCCATCCCATGTTTAATTTCCTTGTGCCTGTCAATAAGCCAGGCTTTGGTTACCTGCGCGCTTCGTTCTGCCTCCTGCTGGTGTCCTCCAATACCAGCGCCGCCTGGCCGGCAAGCTCCTCCCCCCGCCGAGCAGACTCCGCCTCCTCGCGCCGCCCGGCCAATAGTGCGTCCGCCGCCGCGTGCTTCCGTTGCCGCGCCAACGCCGCCGCCAGCGATTCCTGCAACGATCGCACTTCACAACCTGCAACGCTCGCCGATTGATTGATTGTTGGTGTTTAACGACGCACTGTTTTGACAGCAGGCAACTTTCTTCAGTCTCCATATCGGTCAAAACTTGCAAAATTTCATGAACGAGAATTATCGTGAACGGAAATCTGTCGAGACTCGGCACCCTGCAACGCTCGCAGAACATTATGTTGTGTGGCTGCGTACCTGCGCTTGGCGCTTGCGCCGGCGACGGCCTTGAAGCCGGCGCTGCTTGCGCCGTGCCAGTGCGGCCTTGAGCGCTGGCAGCGCCGCATCGGCGGGCAGCGCTGGGAGCGACTCCGCCAGCGCTGACTGCTGACTCTGAAACACAACGCCCCGCCGTTAGATTGACGGCGTTCCACGGCCCGGATATACATTTTCAATACAGGCTGGAAAAAAATCCAGAATCAAAGCTAATAGGTCAGTATAGAAACTTACTATGGTGAAAACATGTGTTTTCCTCTGTTAAATTCTGCTAGTAAGAGTTGGCAGTAAAGATGAGAAAACCATACAAATTTCAGTTTGTTACTAAACTTGATTTTAGTCCAAATTTATTAAATGACTGTAGGTACCTATCTAAAAGTTTCAACAGTTATTGGTCTGTTTTTTCTACAGAATTGGAAAAATGTCGCAAATTCTATTTCTGTTGCTGCAATCTCATGTAGGGAGCATCTGCCTACATGGTCAAGCTATGACAACGATCTAGCTCTATCATCGGTTCACCGCTAGGATGAGCACAGCAAGTGGTAGCAGTCCTACCTTGACAGCCGTCCACTTGGCTTGCCACTCTTGCTCCGAGCTCGTCTCGATAACGGCAGCCAGGTCTCTCTCAAGTTGTTCGAGCTGACTCAGCGTGGCAGCGCAAGCGTCGATGGCTTCCACTGCCTCATGGACCTTCACTCTCGGCACCGGAACTCGGAGCGTTTTGCCAGCGTTGCGCAGAAATTCGTTGAGCCACGCTTCGTCTGCCTGGCGATCCGACATCGAGAGACGTGGCGGGGGCGCCGCGGGGAAGAACGGCGCACGCGGCCCGGGAATGTTGTGTTGGAATGCGGTGCTCATCGGTGGGGGAAATCTCATCTTAGGCGGCGGAAAGCGGTGAGTCATGTTTTAAGAATTGTGAGAATGTGGCAAGCAAGTGTTAGAAAGATAGCTAAGCGTAGAGTGGGTGTTAGAAGCGTTAGTTAGAAGAAGGATGAGGGAATGTCTAACAGCAGTGGACTGCCTGATCGCCGGTGGGAAGCTGCAGTGCAGCAACAACCAGCACTTGCTGAGCAGTCAAGTATTCTTCGGTCTCTTGCAGAGACGTTTCCTTGGCCAGTAATGCTGTGAGCTCGTCGTAAGCTTTAACGAGGCGCTGTTGGCAATCCGGCACCATCATCAGAGACTCCTGCAAAACCTCTTCTTGTTTGCGGATGTCGTGGCTGTCTTTGCCTGCAAAGCAATGGACACACATTGGGGTTATGGTTAGCGCAATTTGTTAAATGCATTATTTAATATATTAGCCGCAAATCAATCAGAGCTTTAAAAAAATGTTCTGTTACCTTGGTCCTTGTATTTTTGTATACGGACTCGCTGTTGGTCGGCTTCTTTCTCGTATGTAGTCTTCTCGTAGGCCAGCCGCTTGACAACACCTGTCTTAATTCGGAGTGCTTTCAGCCGGGGATCTGCCATTATCTACCGGAAAAGCACGTAACAACTCTTCCGCTTCGCTCAAATGTGCGTTCTCTAGTTCCTACAAGTGACTAGATCAATAAATAGGAAGTTACAAGAAAATAAAAGCGGCACTAGCAAGATTATAAAGCTAATATAACAAATGAATGGTGAATCACGCTCGCGCCCACTCCTACTCCAAAACTTAACAGTCACTGCCTTCTTGCATCGGCATTTCTCGCAACGAGCTCACAGCCCCCACAAACATTCGAATTCGGCACCTTGTTCAAATACTGATACGAAAATTATTTATTATTTTTACATTTATTATGTTTGATCCAGTAGGCAGTGAAGCCTTCCGTAAAAATTTCGTAAAACGTAAAATTTCGCTGTTTATTTAGCGCTTTTCTTGAAAATGCTGGATTTTCATTGCGCCTGAAATCGCCCGCGATTGCAGATTGATCCTGAGAAATATATCAGATCACCTACAATCAATGCCACCTTGAAAGCTGATGTTAAACTTAATGTACTACATGTTCAAGCACATGGCATGATATCTATGTAATCTTTATGTTCCAAAGCATTTTGGTTTATTGTTTCGATGTGTGAGCTATCAGCACACGCAATCACCACCCTCCCGAAAAGTAGTGGTATCGTCCCCTCACGCTCATGCTAGCTTACCATGCGTGCGTCACATTGCGTTGCGACTTGCGTCAGCTTTCGGCGTGCAGCGTGCGGCGTGCAGATGCTGGTGTTGTACGTGCTATTTGTTTTTGCCGACGCGATTGAATTAGGGAGTATCAGGTCTTCGCTTCTAGTACGTTCAGGTAATTAAAACACTCCTAAGACTTCTAAATGTGATCCTTGCCAAGGTTGCCATCTCTAGGCGTACGTAAATCTGTATAAGCCAAATGTTCCATTGCATCCGAGTGCTGTTCCGCGAGTTTACATGAAGCAGGCATGGCGTGATTGTTTTTCTTTTAGCTTCTAGCCTGTACCTACCCATAACGTCAATTTAGTGTATTGTAATTTACTCGAACAATGTGCAAATAATTGGTATCTTTTCTTATCAAATGCTAACTTTTTATGTGAGAAAAGTTTGAATTGAAAGTTTGAATTAACCTCACATTGATTGAATTTGATTTTGAAGTCGCTACGCCTTTTACGTACAGCCAAAACCAAAGATATACTGGTAGTAGTATCCTTTGGCCAAAACATTCAAAACTCACCACCACACTTTTAACAAAATCGATATTCACAAATCATTCAATTTCAAAAAACTCGTCAGTTGCCAAAGCTCACTTAAGTGAAATCTGAAATCAGAAATCTAAGGAACTCAAATTCCTCATTCAGAAGTGCATAATTAATAAAGTTATATAAAGTTATATTATATAAAAATATATTAACCTTTATTTATACCATTTTCTTTGATTTCACAGAGAAACCTATCTGCTAGGCAGCTAGAGGAAATCTCTAATCTAATGAATCCTCCAAACCCCAAGTGGGGAGCTACCCAGTCTGCAGATGAAGTCTTGGAATTTCTGAGGCTTGGATCATGGTATGGCAGCTTAACAGCTTACATAATATAATTTAGTTAATAAAGTATACTTTTTAGCTAGTATAGGAAACATCTATTTTCCTCTCATTTTCTCTCCTTTTTTAGGGAAGCACAGCCTCCCTTGCCCCATGCTCAAACTGCCACTGCTGCAGACGAGCCACATCTAGATGGCGTAAAATTAAAATTATTTCCCTGGGTGATATTTGGAAGTTCCGTTTATGAAACTTCTCTGAGGGGGGAATCCGACAGGATAATTTGCATCTTGTGTCTAAAACACCAAGTTTAGATTCAATGATACAGAAATTAACTGTGTTGCATAAGTCATAATTGATAATGCTTAACCTATGGCTTAACCCCTGTCAGGTGAAAAGATCTGGGTGTAAATCCTGGCACTGATACAAATTTGGGAATGGATATTTATTTTGTTTCCAATAATAAATACCTAGCGTAAATGCAACGAGTATTTGCATCTACGTTTGAATCACCCTCAGAGATGTGTCGCGTTTGAATGCACACACGGATAGTAGTGCTAGTCGCGTAGGTTGATGCTGGGGTTGTTGTAGTCGCGGCCGGCACGTAGAGCACGCTCCCGACGTGGCTTCCGCCCCGCTGCCGCTGCGGCCGGAGGGAGAATCTGCCGCCGACGATGCCGCCGCGGACGCCGTGCTCATCGTGCTGGCGCTCCGCGCTAAGGTGCCGCTGGCGCGCTTCCCTAGAGACGAGAGGCAACGCTTCCTGCGCTGGGAGGAAGACGACACCACCCCCTCCACGTGAGTACATCAACGACCAGCCCGCATAGCGGCGGTTTGAGCTCGTCGTTTGTTATGACGTGATCATAGCAGGAAATATCATTAGTTACGGCGCGTTATCTTTTCTAGAAGGTGCCCTATAACCAGTGGCGCTGCGGATCAATATGCCTCTGGAGCTAATATACGCTGTTGATTTATTATTTTATTAAAGCTCTCAATCTCAAGTGTGAACTGACAGTTGACATATAAAAGAGAACCTTTGAAGGTGCCTTGAGGGTTTGCCACCAGCGCGTTGTCACTGTGTCGTCAAGAGATTCCTACATTCTTGAGCCTGTAAGATATTTGCCTACGTCATAGCTGCAATCCTAATTGGTCCGTTTTTCCCGTCCCTACACAGGCTGCCGCCGAAACAGCCACCGGCCGCCAATTGGTGCGGCCACCAAAAGCCTGTGGGGGTGGAGCGATCTCCCAGAAAGCCCCGCCGGAAGCACCGCGGCTCCAGGACAGGCCCCTCCCGCCACAAGCCACGCCCACTTGGCTCCAATGCTGCCAACAGCAGCAACAGAAATCACAAAACTGCGCCCGCGAATGAACGCAAAACACCGCCGATGCTCGCAAGGCCAGCGTTGGCCGGACATGAGACGTTGGCACCGCGTGCAAAGCCCACGCTGGCGACGAACACGGCGCCCCCCAAGCCTTCACCGCCGTTGCCGCCGCGTGACTTCTCCGACCGAGGACTTTCATCGCCAGCAGCATTAGATTCGTCCCAGGAAACTAATTGCTCGATTCCCCATCAGCAATTAGAAAGACAGGAAACGTCTGGGCCTAATTATGATCTGCCAATGGGAAGACAGGAAATGTCTGGGCCTAATTATGATCTGCCAATGGGAAAACAGGAAATGTCTCAGCCTAATTATGATCTGCCAATGGGAAGAAAGGAAATGTCCAAACCTAATTATGATCTGCCAATAGGAAGCCAGGAAATGTCCCGGCCTAGTTATGATCTGCCAATCGGATCCCACGAAATTCCTCGCACTTATTTCGATTGGCCGTCGGGAAGTCAGGAAACTGCCTGGCCGATTAACGCCGGACACGCGGGACACCAGCTTATTGCTTGCCTGATTTACGACCAGCCAATGGGAAGCCAGCAAGTCGCTCGGCTGTTTTACAACTGGCCAGCTCTGCAGCCGTCAGCGCTGGCGCGCGGGAGGGCGCCACCTCCCCCCGGCATCGGCGAGCCGGCCCTGTCCTGGCCCCGCCCCCCTGCCCGCGGTCGTGGCCGCCTCACCGCTCGGGAGCTGCTGGACGCCGCGCCCCCGTCGCCGGCCGTCGCCTGCCAAGCTCCCCCCCCGCCGCCATCCGTCGCCCTCAATGCTCCGCCGCCAGCCGTTGCCTACGAAGCTCCGCCCCCGCCGCCAGAAGTCGCCTGCAAAGCTCCGCCCCCGCCGCTGGCCCCCGCCTGCAAAGCTCAGCCCTCGCTGCCGTCCGTCGCCTGCGAAGCTCCGCCCCCGGGGGGCTCCGCCTCCTTGCCGGTGAAGCGGCGGGCCCGTGTGGGCTTTGGCCCGTACCTGCCGCCCGGGGCGCGCCCGGCAGCCAGCCCGGGCCCGGGCCCGGACAGCGACCAACCGGTAGGCCGCGCGGAGGAAGAGCAACACGCTACAAGGGCACGGGAAGCCGTGCCTAAGTGTGGGAACGTCGTGCTGGGCGCCGTCAAGAAACCGTGGAAGTCTCCAGATTGTGTGGACGGGACAAAGGCGTCGAGATACCCCGAAGAAGCGGAGGCCGCCGCCGCCGCGTCCTGTAAGACGCCGGCGTTTCGAGCTAAAGTCAGCAAGCCGCCGAGTTTTCTAGCCGGCGCGAGGAGGCGGTCGGGACAAAGCGGAGCCCCGCGCGTGACAAAGGAGGCGGGCGGCCTCGCGCAGTGCGCTGTGGGGATGGCGAAGGCGTCGCCATCGGGCAGGGGAAGGAGGGGCCGTAGGAGCTACTACGAGGGGCAGAAGAAGCAAGCGGCAAGGCGGGGCCTGGCGTTGGGAGCGAGGGGATGCCGCGAGATCGGTTGTGTGCCAGCGACGTCAGACTGCCCGCCGGCTAGCGCTGCCGTTCAGGTAACTTGCTGCCGCCTTTGATTATTGGTAACAAAATATCAATTCCAAAATTTGTAGCTCTACCGGGATTTGAACCTGGATTTTTGCCTCAAAGATCCAATATCTTAAGGCAAAGATCCAGGCTCAAATCCCGGTTCAGTTACAAATTTTGGAATTGATATTTTGTTACTTATAATCAATATTATCTGCCATGCAACGAGTATTTGCATTAAGGTTCGAATCACATTAATGCAGTCAATATTACTTTGAATTGTTTCGAATTTTGAGTAGAAAATTTTCAACGGTCACTGAGTCATTGATTGCCAAACCACAGTGACAATGTCACACTGAAACCGTGCATGAGTTACCATGCTGGAGTCACTGGATCTTGGATAGCTATATTTTGGATTGCTATATCTTGGACAGTTATATTTTGGATTGCTATATCTTGGATTCCTCGGCTTGTTTTAGGAGGGCGGAGTCGTGTTTCGCGACCTGAAAGACATGCAAGTGTTTGGAGCTGACCCACCAATCTCCAAATAGATGACTCGATGGACTCGATGCTCCCGTCAAGCCGACCAAGCGGATGTCGTGATCACGCTTAGAAACACGGAACTTGCGGGAAATATCTAAATAATGAAACTAGAATTATTATTAGGCAGAGATTTAAGACAGTCAAAGTGTTTTAACTTTGTGTGAAGATTAACAGCAGATGTTTTGAGAAGTACACACAGGATTTGCCTGAAAAGAATTAGTTTTCCTTTGAACCTAGTAAAGGGCTGCATATAGGGCCACAGTCGAGTTGATTATTTCCTAACTATAACTATAATATGTTTTGAATACTCCATTTGCAATTTTGGTGCAGGATTCACAATAATCTTTGCAGGGATATAAGAAATTATTTTCAATAATTATTTAGATGTAACAATTTGAGCAATGGTGGACATTAAAAGAGTACAATGCCAATTTTTTATGACTTTTTCTAATTATTTGTTTATATTTTGTGTTTGAAAATGTATATTAATTGTTGATGAGCGTAACGAGCGTAGCGAGTGAAGCAAAATCTTCAATTACACTTAGCTAGTTTTTCTTTAAATCGATTTTTACGTTTTGAAATATTCAAATAATTTCACGACGACTACATCATGATATTTTCGAGCCTTACCACCGAGCCATTCCGCCTCCTGGAACTTTGGCATACATTAAATGCTTAATACATAAGGCTTTACATAATTTTTTATTCCTTACGAAGTCGATTCGATGATGATGATGATTGTGGGGTTTTACGGCGCGTCAGCAACTATACATAGTATAGTAATACATAGTATATAGTAACTAATAATCGCAAATACAACTAGGTAACCCGAAGATTCCGAGTTTGAAACCTGGCAGGGACAAGAGGCGGGAGATCTTTTGCATTATTTGTGGGCGAATGTTCATAAAGTTAGGTAGTGAGGCCACGAAGCGCCTGGGGTTTGGATTTTAACTGGATAATTAAACGTCCCACCCTAGCTCCCTAAGCTGTTCTCAGCTTGGCCAAAATGTTGAGTCCAAACTGCCACGAGTTTGCACTAATTGGGTAGACAGCGCCATATGGCAGATAAAATTGAACAAATCTGTGACTATAAGTTCCAAATAGCGGTACGCTAAGGTATTTGAACCAGCGCCGCTAGATTACTCGGCAGGTGGGCTATCCATTGCACCACAACACCGACGCTTCTTCATTTTGAGTTCGCCATACTGATTGCACATGATAAGCTGATTTGCTTTTCTTCACCATTCAGTTTTTTTCATTATGTAGGTATGCTGTTTATTTCCAGTGCCAGACATTGCCAAAAAGCATCTCCTGGGGTGGGATTCGAACTCGGGCCACAACGGACTCCCAACCAAAAGCAAGCGTGCAACCCACTGGACCACGCTGTTTTTGGACTTTCATTAGCGTGTATTTTTCATACTTATTGATGGGGATGACCATGAATGGCTCTAAAAACGGCCTGAACCATTTTCAGAGTCGTTACTACGCATAGAAGCTGTAAACATCACGTTACGAGTAGGATCCAGCTTGAGATTTTTGGACAAAAAGCAATGCGGTCCGTGGATAACGAACCTGGATCTTCCTGGCGGGAGGCAGGGATGTTATGCACTCAACCACACATCGCACGTTCAAGGCTCACCGACTGCAGCTTATAGATGATGCGTCACGAACAAAGCGATGTGAAGCTTCTAACATCTGTAAAAATGTAACATCTATGAAATATTGACGCAGAACATAGTCAAGTTGTGAGGATGAACAATTATAAAGTTTGGATTTTTGTAAGTAAATAGAAATAGAAAAATCGAAAAATTACGTTTAAAAAAATACTTATTTCCTTAAAACTATTTCACCAATTTACTTAAAAAATGTGTGAGATCTAAGTTTCAAAGTTTCGTAGGTTGGCATCAATAGACCTATTTCCCTCAGAGAAAAATGACGTCAGTTACCCACTGGACACCAGTTTGGAAAAAAAAATCCTCTGCTAAATAAAAAAAGAATATAGGGAAATCACAACCCGAATAATCGCTCTACCTGGCTTTAGAGAGTGGTTATCATGACGTCATCTTGATATAATTCTGATTGAATGGAATGGGTGTATTGTCGTCAAAATCGGTTTTTGACATTCTGCCTGTTGAGAGCAAACAAACACTCACGCAAAGAGTAAAATGAATAGAAAATTAAAATGACATGACATCAAGAGGAAGGAAACAGAAATGGACGCACACCATAAGTGGAGAGGTTCAATTTATTAAGTATTCTATAATAAAGCAACTCTTTAACAAATATTCAAACCATTTGACAATGATTGATAATAGAGGAGAAACCATTCACGGTTTCCTACCCGACTACAGGTCTACTAAATATAATTATTATCACAGGTAAAATAGTCTAGCACCGGTAACCATCATTCTCCTCCTCCTTTCCCCCCCTTGCTGCCACAGGAGACAGCTACCGATTCCCTACCCGACGCTCCCTAAGAGCTAGAGAGGTGCTCGAAAAACATCGGAGTTTAAAACTGGATTAACTACGAACGCTAGGCTAGCAAGATCGCAAGGGACTTTGGCAAGGTACGGCGTAGGAGATTTCCGCACGTTCTTGTCGCTTGCCGTTGCCAACGAGGGCGCCGGTTTCCATCGAACGCCCCAGCTGAGCTGTCGCGTTGCCTGGGCCTTTAGAGAGTGGTCCTCAAGTCCACTCTACCACACAACTATTGCACACTCTTCAAACCTTAAAGTCACGCAGACTTGACAGAATTAACGCTGCAGCACTCCACGCGAGGTGTTTGAAACATAGTGAAAAGTGAAAACCCATTGCAACATTTCGTGGTCGGTAAAAACTAGTGTCAAGTTGAAAAGTAAATAACAACACTCGAAAAGTAGAGCCAGGTTCCAAACTTCTTAGAACCGGAAAATTTTTAACGGAGAAAGTACCTGACAATTCGTACTTTGCACTGACATAACTTGGAATGGCGGATTTAACGTCGGCATCCTTTGAACTTGGCTCATAACGCCTAACAACCAATGAAATGCCTGCACAGGCCAAACTCTGAAATCTATGTGCCGGGCTTAAAGCTGCCATTGCTACGGACACAAAATCATCGGTTTTGCAGACTGCCCTCCGTTTGTCCTGCCAAGCAGTAGCCGTCGGCGGCTGGTGGATGCCGATGCCGCCGAATCCATCGCCACGGAGCGCAATCTGCATCGCCGGCCCCCAAAGTCTTTCCTAGGTCCGAAGAGAATCCCAAATGTTAGTGCCGCCCGCCCTAGAGGCGCTGGCTGCTCCTGCGATGGGCTGACGCGGCGTGCTTTGTACTGGCTGCCCCGGCAGCGCTGGGTGCTGGCGCTGGCTGCAACGCCGGCCGTTAACTGTCTGGGCGCTGGGTCCGGGCGCTAGCCTCGTTGTGGAGCAGCAGTGCCGACAGCGCCTCCAGGGACTGTCTCACCTGAGCAAGACAACGTCCGAGATTCAAGTGTCGACCGCAGGAAACGACCGCTACAGGCAAAGCTGCTAGCCCAAGCACCCAAAGGATGCTGGAGTAGTCAAGTGGCAGATGGGAGACATTGTGAAGGATCTAGGAAACATGTTCTAGGATCTGGGAAACTCTCGACCTAATAAGGCAACAACGCGCTGGTGGCAGACTAGGTTTGAGTGAAAGTAAATAAGTGCAGTTACCATTCAAGTGTACGTAAGTGAACATATTTACTCATAAGAAAAGCATTGCCACCCAAATTTTTGTAGTCTCTGGAATTGAATTATGAATGTGTTATTAAGAAATTTGGAAAAGTTTCTGCATCAGCCATATCATTTTTTGTTTTTCTTCTCCAAGAAGAAGAATGTCTGAGCAAACATCTCACGAGTCTGTAGAATGCAGGAAACTCTGCCAAAAGAGCAGTTTCCTATACTTTAGTCGGGTAAGATATATCCTGGAAGGTTTAAATATTTCCTCTCTATCCTCCCTTCTTTGCTTTGTAACTTGTAAGTCATGCAACTCTGCTTCCTTCCTTCCTCTTTGCCATAGATTATCCAGCCAGTTGTCCAGCCAACAAAAATCCAATGAAAACACACACAAAATTCAAGGTTCTTGCGGTATTCTTGTTGGGCAGCTTGCAACGCGGGCTGGTCCGAAATCCCAGGACCCACAAAGAAACAGCGGATACAGAGCAACATTGAAGAAACCTGACAGTCTAACAGTTCGTATGTAGTTTTCTACTTAGGACTGACATCCCAATGTCCGGATAGCTAGTTATCCCCCAGTAACACGCTGACACCAAATCTTCTCCATCTATTCACTATTTAGCGGTAGGACAAGCAGCTAGCAGTACGTTTTAAAAGCCAGCGTCAGCCAGCCAATGAGGAGGGGCTTACTTTAGCGAGCTGGTCCAGGTTGGACGAGAGGAAGTCTTGCACCTCGTTGGCTGAGCGGGAGTGAAGCTGCGCTTGCCACTTGAGAATCTCCTGGTACACGTGGTCGCTAAGACAGACACAACAGACAACACGTGGAGACAACGGACAGAGCAGACAGCCAACACGACAACACCGGGAGAACATTATAACGAAGGTATGCAGATGGAAGACAGTAACTTTGCAAGCAGAAGCAAGGCTTCACGGGATCGTACCAACTGCTAGCCGAGTATCTCCCACCAAAACAGTTTCAAGCACTTTCACTCAACTAACTGTCTGCTGAGAGGACCTTTCAGCCGCTGGCATCCTCCGGTTTTACCCGATGCACTGCGTACATAATCTCACTTTGAAACAACCCGATAACTGCCTTTGAGCTTGACGTTGATCTGGGGAGAAAATCTTGCACAAAATTCAATCCACAGAACTGACAGGGCTCTGACAGCCAGTACACTGACAGCCAACGCTCGTAACGGCTTGTAGAACGCTGCGTTGGATGTGCGGTATGGGCGGGGACGTTACCTGCCGCTGAGCAGAGGGTTGTCGTTGAAGCGTGACTGCATCAGGCTGATGCGGTAGAGCAGGAAGCCGGCCGAGAGGAACAGGCAGACGAGCAGCGCGGTGCCAGCGGCGAGCAGCGCGGCGGAGGGGCGGGACGGCGGCCGGGCCACGCCCCCCTCGGCTCCCAGCCCCGCCCCTGCCGACGCGCCCCCCGCCGGGATGGTGCGCACTCCCCCCTCCACCTTGGTCAGCACTGCAACCAGAAGCCAGCACGGGATAGAGACCTTCCAACAAATTGTGGAACTAAATCTGCTTGCCTCTAGTCCAATAAATAACTGGCACACAAGGCTCCCAAGTGGTCCCTTTTTATCACTAAAAGCCACTTTTTCTCAGCATGGTCCCTGAAAGTCCCTACTTTTTCATGTTGCAAGAGATCAAACAAACAAAAATTCAAAAGTACAAGGTTCCCCAAAGAATTTTATTAGCTTTCTTTTGGGCCGTTTCTAATTTTTCATACTCTAATTTATAAAGACATTAAACGCAATGAATACCTACATACATTCTATTTACACATTCTATCAGCGTGCAGCGTGCAGGGCGACCAACCTGCGTGAAGTGCAGCTTCCGACGGCGCCGGCGTGAGCGCGCTGCAAGACCGCTCGCTCCCCGACAGCGACGACTCGTAGCCTTCGTGAGTCGACATGGCAACGCTGTCGTCTTCCTCCCCGCGGAGCTCCACCGCCGGCGGCTCTGGCAACATGGCCGTCTTCCACACCTGCAACGTTGCCAGATCCCCCCCTTTACAACGTTGATAGAACCACCGCGTTACAGCGTTGCCAGATCCACCGCGTTACAGCGTTGATAGATGGATGGATGGAAGGCACGGACTGAATGGATGGAATGGGGGCAGGAGGGACTCACCTGGGTCATGAGACGGTAGGTTGCGTCTCGGGAAAGCAGCGAGCCGAACACGTGCTTGTCTTCAGCGGTGACCACGCCCACCGCGTTGGGGATGATCCTCGCAGTCTTCTCCTTGCTGATCCGGATTACGCTGACCGTCGGGATCAGCAGCTGTCCATGCGAGATGACAAAACAAATCAGTCTCAACTCACGGCTAACGGCTCGACTGCACCATGGTCAGCGATTCCAAGCCATTGTTGGCTCGCTGCTCCGATTTACAACACATCCATTACACCTGGAAGCCTGTAAGCCTGCAAGCTGGTGTCCATGGTGGCTGTTGACCTTGTGAAACCTTTGATCAAAGCAAGTATAATACTTGTCCGCCAAAAATTCTGCCGAAATAGCATTGTTGAGTTGGCGGCACAATTGTGAGCGCTCGTCTTGGTTAATAACTAAAGCTCCCAGCCATCTTGGTACAACTTGACACAATGTTGTCTTCTAACATCTTACGTAATATTGAGAGGGCTTTGTTTGCCACTACTGCTCAATCTCAAGTGTTAACTTACATTTGACAAATGAGTATCTTTGCACTTGTTTACTTCAATTTGAAGCTAGTCTGCCAAGTTTGCCACCAGATTTTGCAGGGAGTTTCCTCTATTCTACACATCCTCTCGGACATTTTTAACTTGCTAATGTTTTTTTAACAGCTTTCTGTAGTAGAATCCTAGTGGCTTAGTGTCAGTGGCCTACTGAGTGCCCATACTTTGTTCTGTTTTTTCTAACTAGTTATTTTATATCTGTTCATTGAAGAAAGAATGATTTTGGGGCATGTTATATTTAAGTGAATTGTGAGTTGAAAATGAAATTAAATGGGGAGTTTCACTTGAATGTGTCTGCAGAGGATAATACTAAAAAGGGAAAGCGACAAATCTAGTTTTCAAGAACCATACAAGGATAGAAAAATTGGGTGCAAGCTTGAAGAGAAGATTGAATTAAATCTAATTTTGTGCAAGTGACCACTGACCTTGGTAACGTATCCGAAGACGTTTGAGTAGAACGCAAAGTAGTTCTTCGTGATGTAGAGTTGACCTTGAAGCAGGATGTCTGCCACGAGCGCACACGAGTAGTCTAGGCAAACGACAGAATCGTACGTTAGCGCAATCCATCGACTAAACACTCCGCTAGCCCAATCCACCGGCACATTTAACAATCTCTCCTACCAGGAGCCTTTGCCAGGATACTAACCAGTAGGGAACAATAACTAAATGCAAACAGATTTGAAGTACAAGATGATCACCCCAGGATGCTTTTGCATTAGAAATAAGCAATATTTTCTAAGAAAGTCTGTGATAGTTAGGTTGACAACTATCCGAGATGGTGAGTAGCTTAAAAGCTAGGCTAATATAATTATATCAATTCAATATCATATGCTACTCAAGTGGCTTCAAGATATCAAGTCCTTCCAGCTTCTACCTTCCCAAATACAGCTCCAGCCCTCATCAATGCCACTAATATTAATACCCCATCTTTGGCAGGATGTTAAATGGCGTTTGTGTAAACAATTCTAGAAAAGAGCCCACTACTTGAATATCAAAACTAATTGTAATTCCTGTCTCACACCACCATTTGACATCATATCAGAAAAAAAGGAGTGATATCTAGGCACAGAAAAGTAGAGGTTTCGAAGTCAAAAGCGTCATGCAATCGCCCTGCTGGCGTTACCTTGCTGTGATTGTAAAAAGAAGATAAGGCCAAGGGCTGATAGTAAAGCCAACAATTAAAAAAAAACACTATCGCTATTATTCGACAGGACATTGTTGGAGGCCCAATGCAGACTTGACCAACGGTTCAGGAGAAATGCGTATATGAGTCCTATGCCCTGTTGTTTATTGTTCTGAGGGGTGGGGGTGCAGGGGGACGGGGTAACGTACAGTTGAGCACGCGCTCCTCCTGGGCGACCTGCTTGAAGTGACGATGGAACTTCTTCTGCCGTGACTTGCTGGAGCCGGGCTCGTCAGGGGTGGGAGTGTCCGGGGGCGGCACGGGGGACACGCTCCCCGCGGGGCTCTCCCCACGCCCCCCACCGCCGCCCCCGCCGACCGCCGCCGCCGCCGCCGCCCCCGCCGCCCCCGCCGAGGCAGGCGCGCTCGTGCTCAGCGGCGTCGTCTTGCCGCCCCTGCAACATCAACACCGTCAACACCTCGTCGTCAACAGATACACCTGCAATGTGCCCCGCCGAATGCGTCGCACGTTCCCAGCCGTCCGCCTCACACCCAGCGTGCTACGCGCTTCAACGTCCCACAGAACGCGTCGCACGTTCCCAGCCGTCCGCCTCGCACCCAGCGTGCTACGCGCTTCAACGTCCCACCGAACGCGTCGCACGTTCCCAGCCGTCCGCCTCGCACCCAGCGTGCTACGCGCTTCAACGTCCCACCGAACGCGTCGCACGTTCCCAGCCGTCCGCCTCACACCCAGCGTACTACGGGCTTCAACGTTCCATCGAACGCGTCGCACGTTCCCAGCCGTCCGCCTCGCACCCAGCGTGCTGCATTTGACAGTTGATTTGCCACCACCTAAATATAGATTCGCTTCTAAAGAAGTGTTCCACATTTTAGTTGGATTCGACCGGAGTTGTGTATTTTTGGTGAGATTCGATTCTTCCGCTTCGATTGACGAGCACGTTGCATCTGTGTTCTGACAGGCTGAGATTGAGTGCGGCAAGACGCGAACGGGGATCGACCCTGGGACACATGGCGTTGCGTGCTGCGTGCTGCTTGCTGCTTGCTGTTTTCTGCTTGCTGCTTGCTGTTTGCTGCTTGCTGCTTGCTGCTTGCTGCTTGCTGTTTGCTGCTTGCTGCTTGCTGCTTGCTGTTTGCTACCTGCTGCTTGCTGCTTTCTGCTGCTGCTGCGTGCTGCTTGCTGCTACCTGCTGCTTGCTACCTGCTGCTTGCTGCTTGCTACCTGCTGCTTGCTGCTTTCTGCTGCTGCTGCGTGCTGCTTGCTGCTACCTGCTGCTTGCTGCTTGCTACCTGCTGCTTGCTGCTTGCTGCTTGCTGCTTGCTGCTTGCTGCTTGCTGCGTGCTACCTGCTGCTTGCTGCTTGCTGCTTGCTGTTTGCTACCTGCTGCTTGCTGCTTTCTGCTGCTGCTGCGTGCTGCTTGCTGCTACCTGCTGCTTGCTGCTTGCTGCTTGCTGCTTGCTGCTTGCTGCTGCTGCTTGCTGCTTGCTACCTGCTACCTGCTGCTTGCTACCTGCTGCTTGCTGCTTGCTACCTGCTGCTTGCTGCTTGCTACCTGCTGCTTGCTGCTGCTGCTGCTGCTTGCTGCTTGCTACCTGCTACCTGCTGCTTGCTACCTGCTGCTTGCTGCTTGCTTGCTGCTTGCTTGCTGCTTGCTGCTTGCTGCTGCTGCTGCTGCTTGCTGCTGCTGCTGCTTGCTGCTGCTGCTGCTGCTTGCTGCGTGCTGCGTGCTGCGTGCTGCGTGCTGCGTGCTGCGTGCTGCGTGGGCGGAGTAGGAAGCGACGGCCGTCGGGTCGGAGATCGATTCGGCGTCGCGACGACGGCGTCGCGGGGCGCCGAGTGGTTAGCTGCGTTTGGTGGGCGGGAGGACGAACGGCACGCAGCGACACGCGTGTTTCGTCCGCGGGGTCGTCGCCTTCTCTCACGCGGCGAACATCGATCACCACGCCGTCGGAGTCGACGGATGAAGGACGCGCTCGACGCTTCATTTCAGATCATCTTCCGTCCACCGCGCCGAGACAGGTCCTTGCAGACAGCACTCGGAGGAAACGACTCCGACACGGAAATCGGGATCGGAATTGAAGTGTTTGTTTGACCTATTTCCAGCCGGTTTTTTGGCCGGCTCGGCTCGGCCACGATCCGGTGACTGACAGCTCGTCACGGATGCTGTCAGCCGTTGCGACGCCGGGATTAGACCTCCGTCGCGACGCCGTCACAGCCCAGCGCTTCCTGGACGTCAATCGTCGGTAAACCGTTATCTACATGCGTTGGCTGGGTCTAACGCAACGCAATGCAATGCAACGCAATGCGTCGCAACGCTATGCAACGCATCGCAACGCATCGCATCGCATAGCATCGCATCGCATCGCATCTCATCGCATCGCATCGCATCGCAACGCATCGCATCGCATTTCATTTCATCGCATCGCATCGCATCGCATCGCACCGCAACGCATCGCATCGCAACGCAACGCAACGTCGAGCTGTATCACTCGACACAGGTTAGACTGAGATGTCGGCTGTCAAGGTGACGTCTGTCAAGGTGACGTCTGTCATTACGCCGATCGCAGTAAGAACCCCGGGGTTAGGAGGCGGCAGAGGTGTGCAAAGGGCAGGCTTTTTATCCCGCGCGACGGACGTCATCTCTTTGTATGCAAAGCATCGCGTAAAGTGCCAGCAACAGCGAGCGGCACGCTGCGCGCTCTCCGCCGTATCCGACACCTGTACCAGCATCCTGGATTGCAGGCGGACGAGGTGTGATCGCGCGATGCCCGGACACGTAATGCTAATTTCGGTAATCGGCAGGCGGCACGTCGACGAGTGGAAACAAGATGCAAGATTTCATTTACTTTCCAGAGCGGCGTCGCGGACTCTGAGCACGGCCGATCGAAAGTTTCAATCGCACTAGCAACTTCGTATAGCATCGTATAGCATCGTGGCATCGTAGCATCGTAGCATCGTAGCATCGTAGCATCGTAGCATCGTAGCAGCGTAGCAGCGGCCAGCGTAGCATCAATTATCGATTGTTGGTGTTTTACGACAAACTTTTTTGACAACTGGTAATCTTACACTGGTCTAATGGCATTGGTGAATGAAATGGTGATGATGAGGGTGATGATGAAGCCGACACGTAGCCTACTCCTGTTGAAAAGCACTGAGGGGACCACCGGCTTTACGTCCCTTCCGAAGGACGGTACAACTCGAACAACAGGATTTCTCCACTAATCCGTGCTGTCAAGAGGTTGATAAGCAAGGCGAGTGAAGTTGAGGTACTAACTTCAAAGTTCAAACCCTCCAACCTCTCTCCCAAATAGAACTTATCATGTACATGATGGACACCCATCAAACACCTAACTCAACTCGATGTTGCTTAACTTCGGTGATCTCACGAGAACCGGTGTTTCCATCTTGCCAAACCGTTCGGTCTAGCATAGTAGCATCGTAGCAAGCATCGTAGCATCGCTGGGAACGTTGAGATCGCAGCAGCGCGCTGTCTGCTGCTAGTCCAGTATAGACAGAACGTGTTTTCTGCACGTTTATTAAGATCGCACCAGGGCAACTCAGAGCGCGATGTTTCGAGGAGTTCCGTGCACAACGATTCGGATGAGTCCGTGCTACGCTCGGCTCGGATCCGCGCCGGCTTGTCTGGCCGGCAGACGGCCCGTGCCTGTGCTGGCCTCCACTTCTTGGTGTCGAGTCGACCCTAGCTGCTTGCTTTGACAACACGTCAATAAAACATGTCTGCCATCGATCTGCCTTTTGTTATCGGTGTGGCCGTGTGTCTGTGTGCGACATTGATACGTGCATGACACATGTTAATGTTATACACATCTCATTTGGCGTATTATGTCTGCTAGCAGCGATGGCATGCTCTTGCTGCTCGACGAGGGGCGTTTCGACATCTTGATCTCGATGATGCAAGACATCGGTACATCGGTGTGCGGTGTTTCAAGATGGCGGTACATCGGTGTGCGGTGTTTCAAGATGGCGATTCATCGGTGTGTCGTGTTTCAAGATGGCGGTCATCTCGAGCAGTGACAGCACACTCCAACCAACGCGTGCGGCGTGACCCGTGCTGCCTAAATATTGCTCGCAGTCCATTTCGAGATCTTGGCACGGCAAGAGCCAGAGGGGGGGAGGGGGGGGAGGGTGGGACTCTCACCGCTACGTCGCGCCTAACTCATCTCCCGGTGGGGGGGGGGGGGGGAGGGCTGACAGGTAGTCTGGTCGCCACGCGACGGGACTCGTGTCGAGCCGGTCGACTTCCGATCTGACTCGCGGTTCAACGCGGGCCCCTAGCAACCCTGAGCAACCCACAGAAACCCCTAGAAACCCATAGCAACCCATATAGCAACCCCTCACGCAAGCCAACGCTTACCCGGCCCTATGGCTACGTGCATTGCCTCCCTACAAGGTTACTCCATCCCTCGACTTTCGATTAAAACCTCATGTAAAAAATCAAATTCACACAAAATCGTACCCAAAATCGGTAGAGCCAGAATTCATTTAATGGGAAGATATGCAAAAAAGCAGATAGAAATGTTTAAAGGTGCCGCTCTCGAGCAAAGTGTTCAACACATAACAATTGGGAATTTTACTCGCGAAGATTAGATATTTTTTAAGTTCACAGGGAGCGAGACACGTGATTTGTCGCAAAAACTGATTTACAAGAAACTGACCCGAGTTGCTTCACTAACGTTGATTACGTGGCAAGCTCAGAGATTTCCAAGGTTCCATACGCGCGTTAACGGCACTAATCACTAATCGATACGTTAGCGGCACTAATCGACACGTTAGCGGCACTAATCCGTGCGTTAACGGCACAAAACAGTGCGCCAAACGGCCTCTATAAGACGATGCTTGTGAGGGAAGGCTTTATACGACATGTGGCACAAAATGGCGACGACAAAGGTGGGGAAAAACGCACGAAGTGAAAAAAAGCACAGAGACAGAGAGCGAAAGAGAGAGACAGAGAGACGAACGAGATGGCGGTGACAAAGCGACGAACACGAAGGCGGTGGGCGCAAAAGGCGGGTGGTTACCTCGTCTGCGTAGCGGCCGAATTCCAAAAACCGAAATATTTTTTTTCGAGTCGTCGCTCGTTTTCGAGGGAGTTCGCGGCGCTGAAAACAATGCGTCGTTAGGCGAGTCGTGGAGACCGTGCAGAATCTTCTGGGCGCCGATTGGCAACTCCAGGCTTGCCGGGAAACCGACGTGAATTAGCAACATATTTTATTGCAACTGAATTAGCCCTTTTGCACATGGCTGCTTGCTGCTCGCTGCTCGCTGCTTGCCATGCTGCCATGTCAGCCAAGTACAACAAGGGTTGCAACAATGAATTGTAATAAAATGTGCAACAGGGATTGGTGGGACGTGCAACAGGGTCAGGGTCACGGTCAGGGGCAGTACCTGGGGTGCGCGTCGGTCTGCCGGTCATGTCGAGACGACGCCGACCCGCCGGGGCTGCGCGGCGGCGTCGGCGACACCGGCGGCGTCCAGTCCGAGTGCGGCGTCGCCGGCGCCGACTTGGCGCTCACGCTGCCAGCCGACCTGAAGACACACGGAGAGGGTGGAGGCGTTAGCTCGAGTCTCTGCAGAATACCAGTCTCCAGGGGGGTTGGAGAGTTTGGCTACGTGCCGGCACCGGGTTTCCCCTCCTCCCTTCTTGGCTAGGTTCATCATCACCCTTTCATTCACCAACGCCATTAGACCAGTGCCAAAGTGCCAGTTGTCAAAACAGTGCGTCGGTAAACACCAATAATCATCATCATCACTAAAGGTACCATCACGATGAAGCTGAAATGTTTGGATCACACCCAGAGTGTCTGCACGGGCCCGAGTCGACGGGAAAACCCCCGGAGGGCGCCGAGACAGCTGAGCCAAGCTGCCGACTGGGCAGTTCGAGCTGCGAACGCCAGCTCAGCAAACGCCGGACTTCCGCCCGCGCGTCGTCGGCGCTATCGGCAACCTTGGGGCCCGCAGCACGCGAAGCAACGCAACGCGAGGCATCTACTGCACGCTCACAGCGGCACAGCCCCCCTCACAGACTGCAAGCCAGCACCCTTCGCCCAAGCGTACAGCACCCTGTGCATGCGCCCAGGACAAGTGGACAACTTGATGAAGTCAAGCATGGAACGTCTTCAGTGTTTTTGTCGTGAGATGGTGCAGGTGAAGTGGTTTCGGGGGCGTTTTACCGCTTTGACGAGCGCTTCATCCAGGCGTACTTCATGCAGGCGACGTGGCGTCGACGGCGTCCTCCCTGACGGCTCCCGGCGGTCCTGGCTGGGCCACTGCCGTGTGTTCGGCCGACTGGCCGGCGGCACGCTTGCCCCGCTGGCGGCTTATCGCTATCGCGGCCGCTAATCGCCCTCGTCGTCGGCGTCGACGCGCCGCGTGAAGGGCATGTCGTGCTCGGGGCAGCGCGCGAAGCTCGACAAACGCCTCCCGGACGACCGAAGGGTGCTAGTGCGATGTTGTCCCGGTCGCCACCGACCACCGACTGGCGCCGCGGCGGCCGCGTTTGGCGAGTGGGGGGAGGGGCGTTGCACATCACTTATTCACGACGCCGGTCGACGACGCACGCTCGCTGGGAGGTTCGGGTTCGAGTCCGAGGGTCGAGACGGCCGGCGGCGAGGTGGGAAGCTTGTGTTCGACGTGACGGGTCGCGGCAGGTTGCTGGCAAGCATCGGCAAGCATCGCGCTGCTCTCGATGCTCTACGACGCCTCGCTTCCCGGCATGGCTCTTCACAACATAGCAACGCAGCGTAGAGTCCCACGTGTCCGGGTACGCACTCCAGCAAGTGAATCATTTGATTCGTTGCATTAGAGGCTTCTAACACCAGCCGGTAGGTGAAACGTTGGATTCAAAGCTTGTAACACCAGCCGCTAGGTGGAGCGTTGGATTCAAAGCTTGTAACAATTGCCGGTAGGTGGATCGTTGGATTCAAAGCTTGTAACACCAGCCGGTAGGTGGATCGTTGGATTTATAAGCTTGTATCACCGTCCGATAGACTGATCATTGGCAATTGATTCGAACCAAATTTAAAGCTTTAGTTGCATAAACGATTTATAATTCAAAACAAAATATCCAATACAAAATTGAACGCGTACCGGGATTTCAAACTGGATCGTTAATCTTGCCGCAATGCTGCCAAACGACTTGTTAGTTGTTAGTAATAACTTATGATCCATTCGATGTTCGGTCATCTGTGAAGCATAACTGCTGCTGCATAACCCTGGCAAGGAGAAAGATCCAGGCTCGACCCCGGGTACGGAAACAATAAAGGACTAGAAGTGGATACCACGTCTATAATAACGTAATATATAGGTTGAATGGTTGAATTATAAGTCGCCGCCGCCGCCGCCGCCGCCGCCGGTCGGGCAACGGTTTAACATGTCGTAGATTAGCGAACAAGGAATTCGGTGAGACCGCGGTGTCGCTGCACTTCCGGTCGCGCTAACATCGAGTGTGAAGCAGACACGAGACACGAGACACGAGACACGAGACACGAGACACGAGACACGAGACACGGTGTTACCACGGTGTTGTAACACCGTGATGTTTCCACGTGGTGTCAAGCTGCGATGACACCGGGCCAACCGGAAGCGACCTGTTGCCGAGCCGGATTATTCGCACTGTGCGAGAGAGAGCGCTGCCGGAAGCGCGGGAGCGAGAGAGAAGCAGAGAGACGGCCGGCTCATCCGGTATTCGACGACAGAAATAGACGTTTTGTAGGCAAAGTAGGCAACGTAGGCAACGTAGGGCCAGTGGTACGTTCTATAACTAATTGCAATATGATCATTAGGATTTTATTAAAGACGACCGCATCGCGTCGCATTGCATCGCATCGCATCGCATCGCATCGCATCGCATCGCATCGCATCGCATCACATCGCATCGCAACGCATCGCATCGCAACGCATCGCATCGCATCGCAACGCAATGCAACGCATCGCAACGCAACGCAAGGCATCGCGAAGCAAAGCAAATATAAGTGTCAATTCAGAGCAAAGCTCATGGCAAATCGCCGACGGGCAGGTAAAGCAAGGTGAAGCATCGCCCCACCCCCCGGGGCCAACGGCGACCCAGTTGCTCGGGTCGGCGTCGACGCGGTGACGCAACGCCCCCCCCGTCCCCGTCCCCCCACCTGGTTGGGCAACGCACGCGCGCTCCACTTTCCCCGAGCGCCGAGAGCGTGCAGAAAACACGAAGCAATCGCACGGTCGGACGCAGCATCCGCCCGGCGCTACCTTCATCTAGATGAAGGTAACCTAGCAGCGAGCTGACGGTGAAGCTAACCTAGCAGCGAGCTGATGGTGAAGCTAACCTAGCAGCGAGCTGATGATGAAGCTAACCTCGCAGCGAGCTGATGATGAAGCTAGCCTAGCAGCGAGCTGATGATGAAGCTAACCTAGCAGCGAGCTGATGATGAAGCTAACCTAGCAGCGAGCTGATGGTGGATGGAGCTAACCTAGCAGCGAGCTGATGGTGAAGCTAACCTAGCAGCGAGCTGATGGTGAAGCTAGCCTAGCAGCGAGCTGATGGTGAAGCTAACCTAGCAGCGAGCTGATGATGAAGCTAACCTAGCAGCGAGCTGATGGTGAAGCTAGCCTAGCAGCGAGCTGATGGTGAAGCTAACCTAGCAGCGAGCTGATGGTGAAGCTAACCTAGCCTAGCAGCGAGCTGAGGGTGAACACGGTGCCAGTGAATAACAGGCTGATGATGAAGCCGAGGATGAACACGGCTTCGGTTTGCACCAGCTGAGGTGACGAGGCAAGTTCGAGTGAATGCAGAAAGGGGCGTCCTTGGTGAGATAATAAGAATGGGAGTTTTTCATCGCGGCAATCACAATCAAATGTTACAGGCAAGTATAGGCAGTCAGGGGTTACAGGTGTACATGTAATCAGATGTTGGACTTTCAGGAGGAACATTGAGCGGCCCTCCATGTTGGGGTTAGGTGTGGACACGGACGGTCGGGGCTGGAGTTGGGTCGGTCTGGGTCGGTTAGGGTCGGACTGGCAGAAACCCGGTCGGCATTAGAAATGCCCGGTTTGCGCTTTTAATGTTGGTAATCGTGGATTTTGCAGCGATATGTCGACGGTTCGAGCGTCGACATCGTCTGCCTTGCAATGTCTTGTCTTCTGCGGGGGGGGGGGGGGGGGCAAGACGTTGCCGGGAGGCTGTCGGTTGCCGCTGCGCGGCGGCCGCGGCCGGGCCGTTGACCCCGCGACCGCACGCAGTTCAGCACCGCCTCCCCCTTCCCCCCCAACGACCTTCGCACTTCGCGCCGGAAGTGCCGGAAGTGCTTGCACGCGCGCGCGCGCGCAACAGGCTGAGCTTCGTGGGAAGCGGAAACGCGGGCACGCGCCAGACGCGGAATTGGAGACTGGAGATGAGGAACGAGTCGTCGAGACTCCAGGGCTCCGGCCATCTGTCGCCATCTCCGAGCAACTCCGGGCATCTCCGGCTAGCTCCAGCCTCTTCGTTCGCCACTCTCCTTCCGTCGATGAGCGACTGAAGACCACGTTGCGGTGATTCTGTTCACTTGGCTCACAAGACAGCCGGGAATGCTGCCTGCACCCGGAGCATGGAGAGTACTGCTTACACCAGGAGAATGGAGAGTGCTGCTTACACCCAGAGCATGGAGAGTGCTGCTTACACTCAGAGCATAGAGAGTTCGAAGTGTAACAAAGCGCGGTATAACGGGGTTGGAGGTGAGGCGGCAACACGGACTCGTTGAGATAGAGAAGACGTGGATGCGACGCCACGCGGCGTTTCTAGCTGGCCGAGTCTGACAGTGACGTCTGACAGCCGCGTCAGCTGTTCTCGTCGCTCCACGGCGGCTCAGCGTTGCGAGATCTCGGCCAGCCGGCAGCTGTTTGCCCCGTCCGCCGCGACGCCGACGTGCGTCATGCAACGCTCGCCGACGCCGACGCGCGTGTCTCACCTGCGTCTCGGCGGCGCCGCGACGTCGTCGTGGCGGGCGTCGCCGGCGTCGGTCGCCGCGGAGTCCCGTCGGGCAGACAGGTGTCCGTCGACGAAACACAACATGGTCAGCGGCGGCGGCGACGGCGCATCGGAGGCCGCCGGGCGCCGCGTGGACTCGAGCTGCGGGCTCGCCGGCGGCAGGTCGCCGTCGAGAGGGTACGGGATGTCGGGGGTCCACGACGAGAGCACGATGCGACGAGCGCGGTGGCCGGCGCACGACTGACAGACTTGGGCAGCGAGCCGCGAGCTTGCGTCATACCCCCCCTCCCTTACCCCCCTCACCAAAACCCCACCAGCGGAGTTTCGACGGCAGCGCCACGGCGGAGAGATCGGCGTCACGCGACAGTGGAGAGAACTTGTAACATCCCGCGCGGCGGCCGGTGATGCCATATGATGGTATCAGGTGCTGATGTAGCAGCAGCAGCAGCAGCAGCAGCAAGCATCAAGCAGCAGCAAGTATCAAGCAGCAACAGCAAGCAGCAGCAGCAGCAGCTACAGCAGCAAGCAGCAGCAGCAGCAGCAGCAGCGAGCAGCGAGCAGCGAGCAGCAGCAGCAGCAGCAGCAGCAGCAGCAGCAAGCATCAAGCAGCAGCAAGTATCAAGCAGCAACAGCAAGCAGCAGCAGCAGCAGCAGCAGCTACAGCAGCAAGCAGCAGCAGCAGCAGCAGCAGCAGCAACAGCAGCAGCAGCAGCAACAGCAGCAGCAGCAGCAGCAGCAGCAGCAGCAGCAGCAGCAGCAGCAGCAGCAGCAGCAGCGAGCAGCGAGCAGCAAGCAGCAGCAGCAGCAGCAGCAGCAGCAGCAGCAGCAGCAAGCAGCAGCAGCAGCAGCAGCAGCAGCAGCAGCAGCAGCAGCAGCAGCAGCAGCAGCAGCAGCAGCAGCAGCAGCAGCAGCAGCAGCAGCGAGCAGCGAGCAGCAGCAGCAGCAGCAGCAGCAGCGAGCAGCGAGCAACACCAGTATGTGTCTGTTGCCAACTCTTAGCGGGCATCGAGCACCAATGTGGATGTCTGCATGTTTGAACGCGGCATGCGCGTCGACGTCACGACGAGATGAGTGTTTCTGAGTCTGGACCCGACGCGACGGGATGGGGGCGAAGCACCGGCTCCATTCGCCAACGAGGCGCTTCCTCATTTGCATGGAGCAATTGTCGGCTGCTTGCGAGCGGTGGGGGGGGGGGAGGAATTTCCGCTTGAAGGTCGTCCGCTCGACGCACTTGATACGCGCTTTACGCATGACGCACGTGAGCGTCGCGACGCACCCCCCACCGGCGCAACCCCCGACCCCACGGTGTCGTCTTGGTCAGCCAGGCTGCACCGTGGAAGGAACGGACGGCGCAGGTGCAAGACGGGTCGGCGTGCTTCCTGCTTGTCGGGTTGGGAACCCGTGAGGGGGTTTCCGTTGATCGGGGTGTGCGGCCAGCAGGACCCGTTGTGCTGACCGACGCCAACTCTGAGCAGAGCGCCGGGATGCAGCGTTGAGCGGACGAGCTTTTAGCAGGAACATGGTCGGACGGCATTGCTGACTGCTGTTTCTGCAGCTATCGACTCAGGAGGAAACGTTGTTTTCGTCGCTTTGTTCACTGGACATCGAAGGAGTTCTGTCCGAACCTGCCGAAATCCCGGTGAACGCGGGAAGCACCCGGTGAAGCGACGAAAAGGTCGCTCAGGCCGGCACTCTTGGTGGGCCGGGCTTTCGATTTTTAAATTTCGCGATGCCCAAAATAAATCTCACCATCGAAACGAGACAGCATTTTAAAACAAGCCCGGGAACAAGGTTGTTCTTTGCGCTGCATTTGGACACGTGATATTTTTCTGTGTGAACGGAGCGATGAAGACCCGATAGTTGATTTGCAGGGTGTCGTCGCTGGCTCGGTCAGGATTAACGTTAGACTCTAAGAAAGAGTATATTTTTTTTGTGCGAAAAAGTCGATTCGAACCGAGAAAACTTCGATACTGCACACAAGTGCACCCACTTCAACCACCATCCATAATAGGAGAGAAGGCCACCTTGGCCGCTGTCATTGTGGTGATATTGATAACGTACTGGCATCAAACAGATAATGCATCGTTGCCTAACGCCTCTAGCCAGGGCACCGTGTCATCGAGAGGCTGCTGCCTCCATCCTGCTCGCTCCCATCGACCGCCCAGCGCCGATAACGTGACGGTCGGCAATCTCGCCGCGACCGAGGTCAGTGATAACCATCACAGATTGACTGGCAGCCGGCGCGATAAGCAGCGATAGCAGTCATCTCTTGACTCAGCTGAGCACGAGCTCAACGCCGCCAGCTGGCAACCTTCCCGGGTGTCGGGCGGACACGGGGTCGGTGTCACCCTCTCCCCCCACGGCGTGTTAGCAGCCCTACGTGGCTAAGAACTGGGTCAGCTGTGTTCGACGCTAGCAACATCGTAAGCCAGAGAAGCAGGGGCAACGTTACAGAAGCAGTCGAGCCCCCCCGGGGAGGGGGCGGAGCGGGGGCGCCGTATTTACCTGATTCCCAGCGTCTCGAGGAAGGAGGACGCAGGGCGCGGCCGGGGCACCGGGAGCGACGTCGGTCGAAGCCGGGGCACCGGGGGCTCCAGGGTCGGTGGATCTGTGACCGGAGGATCCGAGGACGCGGGGGGCTCCAAGGGTGCCGGGGGCTCCGAGGGCACCGGGGGCTCCGAGTCGGGGCTTGGAGTCGTCGGACGCCGGGCGGGCTCCTCGGCCGGCGTCTCCACCGTCGCGACGCTGGCGTCGGCGGCAGGACCCGCCGCAGCCGCCGCCGCCGCCGAGCCCTCGCACGTTGCCTTGGGGCACTCCTCGACGCCGCGCGCAGCCAGCGACGCCGCCAAATTCGCCGGCGGGAGCGGTGCGCTCTTCTTCTTCAGCCGGTACGGCGGCCGCGGCGGCGTCGGCTTGCTCGCGACGCCGACGCCGACGCCGACGTCCTCCGTGTGTTCGACGCGCCGGTCTTCGACGCGTAGTTGGTCGACGCCTGGCGACGGCGACGGCGACGGCGACGGCGGGCGGGGGGCGTCGTGGTCAGAGCTGCTGTCCGACGGGGACGTCATTTCGGTGCTGCTGCGCGTCGGCGGCGACGACGGCGTCGATATGGCTGTCCACCGGGTGGACCAGGGCTTCGGTCTGCGGTCTGCGGTCTGCGGTCCTCGCCTGCGGCCGGCGGTCGGCGACGCACTGCGCGGTCCTGCGCGTTATCTCCGGCTCGCGGTGCGACCGCTATCAGACCGAACCCGTTATCACCTGGCAACGAGCCCGGACCAACAGGTGGCCCGTGGAGAGGAGCGCGTCGTGCGCAGGTCACGTGCGCCGTGCTGTTTGTTGTTGTGTTCGAGCCCGCGGCTGCTTGTTGCCTGCCTGCTTGATGCTTGCTTGCTTGCTTGCTTGATGCTTGCTTGCTTGCTTGCTTGCTTGCTTGCTTGCTTGCTTGCTTGCTTGCTTGCTTGCTTGCTTGCTTGCTTGCTTGCTTGCTTGCTTGCTTGCTTGCTTGCTTGCTTGCTTGCTTGCTGCTTGCTTGCTTGCTTGCTTGCTTGCTTGCGTGCTTGCTTGCTTGCTTGCTTGCTTGCTTGCTTGCTTGCTAGCTTGCTTGCTTGCTTGCTTGTTGCCTGCTTGAGCTACGAGCTGGCCGATTGCCGGACGGTGCTCGAAGCACGATCGTCCAGTCAGCGACTTCCATGTCCTTCACAAAACATGGCGGGCCTCGCAGAACCTTCGTGCCCGGCGACGCTCGCTAAACGCCCCCGTCTCTTCGCCAGCCGGCCACGTTGGGGAGGGCGTTTCACACCCGTGCGACGGAGAGTCGATCGATTTGCGCGGCGATGTGCTACACATGACGCGAGACCACGTGACACGCGGCATGCCGCTATCAAGCGATATCGCTCGTTATCACCCCCGCCCCCCCTCCCCCCCGCTCCCCGTACCACGGTTGCCGCCTACGCCACACAAGTGCATTGCATGTGTGTTGCACGATCAGCGCCTTGTCTGTGTGAGTCGCTGTTTGCTTTCTGATTCGATTGCTCACACGAACATCGCCGAGCCCTGCGTAATTGCCTCTACGACCGGTGCGCTGCGTTGCGTTGCGTTGCGTTGCGTAGCAGCGATTTCCTCGAATTCGGCAGGGCGAAATATGAGAGTGCGTGCATGCGTGCGTGCGTCCGTTTGTAAGATGCGCCTTGGGGCACGTCGTGAAGAAACCTTAGCTCGGTCCTTCCACCCCCCCAGGACCTGCCACCCTTGCTAAGGACTGGCCCGGCTCTTGCTGAAATATATATCGCTGGCAACCCTCTCCCCAGTACAACCGAGAATCTACACTTCATTAAAACACTGGTTAAAGTTGATCCGGACGCGTAGCATCCTGCGGCCTTCTCTCAAACCTAGAACCTAGAAAATGACAGGGAAACCTGCACCGGTGTTCAGAAAGGATGGTACTGAGTACTGACCCGTGCTGCTGATGTTGATGTTGATGTTGATGTTGATTTTGATGCCCTGGAGACGCGTGCTGCGACGCGGTGAGGTAGGACGCGTTGACGACGAGCCGGAACGGCGGGCCGTACGCGTCGTCTCCCGTCGGAGGGTGCTCGACGAGCAGAGGAACCAGGGCTGCTGGCCTGCGTGCATACAACCACCGACAAGCCCATGATGAGTCGAGCCCGCCAAGTTGTCTTGCGATGGGTGATACTCAGTGCTGCTGGCTGCTACTGGCTGCTAGGTACCAGCTCTGGGTACCAGCTAGTCTCTACATAAACTCAGAATTGTATTATTTACTTAAATCATCAGAAATATCATAAATGATTGGAAAAGTTGGGAAAAGTTTGAGTTTTGGAAAATTAGCACTCAATAACCCAGCAATATTTTTTTTTTCCTTAAAACTTTACGTGCTAAGATTAGGGGTAATATCATGAAGAAATCATATCCGAGCGTTATCTACGAAAATAAATCTTGAGATTGAGAAATTGAAATTGTTGTGAACGTGTTGAATCGATGAGCGGAGTCAATGTGTTTGTTTTTCTGCTGAATTCTGTCTGTATACTTTCTGCTTTTCCAAACACGATAGACCTTGTCTGAGAATGCGGCAGGCGTGCCCGAGCCTGCGGTGCAACGTTTGTTTACAATGCGATCCGAGCTGGCGTGTCCGACTTTGACAATGCACCGGCCACTGTCCACAACAAGCCTTGAATAACTCGCAGGAAATCCACGTACTCGTTTCACAATCAATCAGCGAGGACCGATTTCGTGCTATCAATTGCTATTCGGCTCAACCGGACGTGTCGTTGCCAATTTGCTGGGTCTCACGTAAGACGTCTCACGTAAGACGTTCCACGGGCCAGGCATTGCACTGGCTTCACGCGCTCAGCTGACAGAAGGGTGACAGGTGAACGGGCCGGCTCGTGGAAAATCGCTTTTCCCTCTCACTCTTCATGTCAATGCAAGCAAACATGACGTCCGCTTCACATCTTAGCAAGCCTCACGTGGCGAAACCCGTGTGACGAATCAAATATGAATCACATGCCGGCACATCACATGCCGGTATACATGCAGCTACTTGCCAGAAATGCCAGGACCTGATGGTAATAAGTTTGACATCCCCGCAAGACAGATGACAGGTGTCGTTGTCGACGGACGGGGACAGGGACGGAAATAACGCCGACGCCGACGCCGACGCCGACGCCGACGCCGACGCCGACGTCTAGAAGCGTACGCCGTGCCACGCATTACATTCAGAAATACTTGGCATGCTCAGATGACAGTCCGGTATTCAAGACAGCGACGCGCTACCGAATCTAAGAAGCTATTTTTATTGGAAGATGCATCGCACATGTCTGGAGATACGGTCATGGCCCATGCAAGCAGGTTTCAGAGCACGTTTCAAGCAGGCTTCATCCAACAGGATTGTCGACCAGCTTGTTTGGTCCTCATTGTACAACAGGGAACTAGGGAACCAGGGAACTGGGCAGAAGGAAGCAGGGAGAAGGAAGCAGAGAAGCAGGAAAACAGCTCCGAATCTCCAAGCGGCAAGTGTCTGGCATGTTTTGAAAACAAAATACAACACCAGCATGCTTGCCATTCGACGGATTCACAAGGGATGCAGTGCGTGAATCAGACAACACATAGAGAACGCAAGGGTGCAGGTAGCAGCTAGCAGCTAGGAGCGAGACGCAGAGAAGATGCAGGTACAGGTGTGGGTACAGGTAATGTACCTGTGCGACATGGGCTCATAGCAGGCCTATGACGGCGCCGGGGGGACGCTGGCGACCACGTCCACGTCGGCAACGGATGCTACGGACAAGCGACATCGACACGGTCAGCGAGGGCGTTTATACAGCACGGAACAAGCGGTTGGGTAGGGGGGTGGGGGGGGGGCATGCAGGCTCCAAGCAAGCCCACCTGTATCGGTTAGTGCAGAGGGGGGGTGGGGGGACAGGCTGAGGATGAAGCTAGCCTAATTTAACCAGCAGCGAGCTGATGACGACGCTTAACTAGCCTAGCAGCGAGCTGAGGATGAACCCGGTGCCGATGAATGACAGGCTGATGATGAAGCTAACCTAACCTAGCAGCGATCTGAGGGTGAACCCGGTGCCGGTGAATGACAGGCTGATGGAGCTAGGCTAGCACCGAGCTGGAGGACACCGGGGCTCGAACCCCGGTCGGCGGGACGCGTGTTACGCAGAGCGGAGGCGGAAGCTGCGGCCGCGCGATGCCCGCTATTGATCGGCGTCGGCGGCGGCGTCCGCGTCGGCGTCACGCACTGCGTAAAGCGCCCACCATGCGTCGCGTTGGGCTGGAGTGCCCCTAACACTGCGTCCTTGCACCCTGCTTCCAGCTTCCACCTTGACTACCTGTCATCGTCGACGACGTCGTCGAGTCGCCCGCCGTGGCGCCAACGACCGGTGCACGGGATGTCCATGTCGTACGTCGATGGGGGGAGGGCGTTCCACCGGCCCGGTCAAGTGACACGAACTTGCGCTGCGATCATTGTGGGCGGCGCGTTCAAAATTACAACGAGTTGACGAGAGGAAGCCTTTAAGAGGACGCCGTTAAGAGGACGACGTTGAGGGCTGTGAGTGACGCGAAGGCGACGGCGACGCGGGCGACACTGAGCCGCGGGCGACGGCGACGGCGACGCCGATGACAGGTGAAGCCCCACGAGTCACGAGGACGTCGCCCAAGGGTGACCCACTTACGTCGAGGGGAGGGGAGGGGGCCTCATCGCACGGGGGTTGCTTCCACCACGTGATGAGGCCTCGTAGGTGGGCTGAATCAAAAGTCCCCAAGGCCAACCGAGGACCGGCTCGGACAACCGAGGCCCTGCTCGGACAGGAAAGTCCTGGACAACCGAGGCCCTGCTCGGACAGAGAAGTCCTGGACAACCGAGGCCCTGCTCGGACAGGGAAGTCCTGGACAACCGAGGCCCTGCTCGGACAGGGAAGTCCGCCGGACAACCGAGGCCCTGCTCGGACAGGGAAGTCCTGGACAACCGAGGCCCTGCTCGAACAGGGAAGTCCTGGACAACCGAGGCCCTGCTCGGACAGGGAAGTCCTGGACAACCGAGGCCCTGCTCGGACAGGGAAGTCCTGGACAACCGAGGCCCTGCTCGGACAGGGAAGTCCTGGACAACCGAGGCCCGGCTCGGACAGGGAAGTCCTGGACAACCGAGGCCCTGCTCGGACAACCGAGGCCCTGCTTGGACAGGGAAGTCCGCCGGACAACCGAGGCCCTACTACATCGCGGAATAAGCGCCAGCGAGGGCAGAGTCGATGGCTCTTAGCGCCGGCCTTGAAACTTTGAGGGCCAAGAGAGAGCGCCCCTCCCCCCCCCCCCCTTCCCCCCATCAGAAACAAAAATCAAGAGCGGCGCGTTGCGAGCCCCGCCGAGAACCTCCTTCCCCTTCCCACCACCCCTTCACCTGCCACCCCTGACACTCCTGCTGACACCCCGACGGCGCCGGCCCCCGATCGCCTGGCAGGTGCCCGTCAAAGGGTTGACCCGGAAATTGGAGGCCGACCAGACGAGCCCGCGCTCCGACACGAAACATCACGCCGAGCTCCCTGAACGCCCCCCACCCCGCCCGTCACACGCACACCCCGGGCCGGCGGCGACACACACACAGGACGGCGTCGACGGCGACGTCGGAGGGTGAAGAAACAGCGGCACTTACCTGTCCGAGACTCTGGTGAGGCTGGTGAGGCTGGGACGACGACGCGAGCTGCCGTCGCGACGCTCTCCGCGATATGGCGGCGCGGCGACGCCGGGCGCCGGCGTCGGAACATTGATCCCCCCCCCCCCCCCCCGGCACACGCCGGCGCCGAACGCTTGTCCACGCGACGCCGGTCGGTGATAACTAACATTGATTACACGTCTTCGAGCCGCCTCCGCTTCGCGCCGCCGTCGCCTCCTCCACGGCGACCACGTGTGTTCCGATCCGTTGACGGCGTCGTGGTGGAGGCGTTGATGCTAGGGTGGGACGCTAGGGTGGGGTGCTAGGGTGGGGTGCTAGGGTGGGGTGCTAGGGTGGGGTGCTAGGGTGGGGTGCTAGGGTGGGGTGCTAGGTCGGGGTGCTAGGGTGGGACGCTAGGGTGGGACGCTCGGGTGGAGTGCTAGGGTGGGGTGCTAGGGTGGGACGCTAGAGTGGGACGCTAGGGTGGGACGCTAAGGTGGGACGCTAGGGTGGGACGCTAGGGTGGGACGCTAGGGTGGACGCTAGGTTGGGACGCTAGGTTGGGACGCTAGGGTGGGGTGCTAGGGTGGGACGCTAGGGTGGGACGCTAAGGTGGGACGCTAGGGTGGGACGCTAGGGTGGGACGCTAGGGTGGACGCTAGGTTGGGACGCTAGGTTGGGACGCTAGGGTGGGGTGCTAGGGTGAGACGGTGAGTGGGATGCTAGGGTGGGATGGTAGGGTGGGACGCTAGGGTGGGACGCTAAGATGGGACGTCATGGTGGGACGCTAGGGTGGGACGCTAGGGTGGGACGCTAGGGTGGGACGCTAGGGTGGGACGCTAGGGTGGGACGCTAGGGTGGGACGCTAGGGTGGGACGCTAGGGTGGGACGCTAGGGTGGGACGCTAGGGTGGGACGCTAGGGTGGGACGCTAGGGTGGGACGCTAGGGTGGGACGCTAGGGTGGGACGCTAGGGTGGGACGCTAGGGTGGGACGCTAGGGTGGGACGCTAGGATAAGACACTAGGGCTAAAGGCCCATACACTACCAACTTACTAACTTAACAAAAATAAAGTTGAGTCCGTTTCTAAAAGTCAGTGACTGACTTCGGTGAGGGCGTGTGAAATGTTCAGTTAGCGCTCGACGTCGACGCTCGTCACGCAAAACTTTCCGCAATGTTTGCGTTTGCCGGCAAGTTGTTAGTTAAGTTGGTAGTGCTTGGCCTGACAGGGGCTGCTGCTGCCACCTACCGGCAGGCCGTGGACTCGCCGTCTTCCGGCGGGCGCCATCTTGGAAGCGTCGACACCGACTTCCGATCGCACGCGGAGGCGGAAGCGCAGCGCGTCCGCTGCTCGTCTGTCAGACAAACAGGAGTGATTGGTTATTGGTGTTCAACGACGCAACGCACTGTTTCGACAACTGGCCCTTTGGCACTGGTCTAATGGCGTCGGGGAATTAAATGGTGATGATGAGGGTGATGATGAACCAAAAAGCCATAATTAGCGGGAAGTGCTGGAAATCGAAAAAAAAACCATTAAAACCGCGTTTAGGCAACCAAGCGCGCAATTTAAAGTTGAAATACTAAAAAAAATTGGTATGTCTATTTGCTTGAAGACATGGCAGCTGTTTCGAGGTTTCTAGTTATGTCAGAATCTGTGTTTCAACTCCAGATCTTCGTTCGTTATACACTCGTCACGTCATCAGAAAAGTACGAGCTAAGTATTTCTTAGAAAGAACACAGTCCACTGTAGCAAAGAACTCTCGTGCGAGGTGCCACGTGGGGTCAAAGGTCATCGCGTGTCGCCGTCAACACCACGCCGCTTGGCTGTTTGCCGTGCGATTATCTCGCGTTGCGAAATACGCTGCGTTTTTCCGTCTCGAGTCGATCAAGTTTACCTTGATGACCTACATGAATGTGAAGCAGCAAAGTTATGTTGTTTTTTATGCAGCATCAGCTGCATCATATTGCATCAGATTGCATCAGCTGCATCAGATTGCAGTCATTCCGAACGAACCTTGTTAATGAGATGTGAAACAGCTGGCTGCTCGGCATGTGCCAATAGCCATCATTATACACGAAATCACACAGGATGAAAATCGAACGATTACGATGATTGCTTCATATTCTAGTACATTCATGACAAGTCATTTGCGTAGCCGCCACAACAGTTCTACCGAATCATGAAGCTACATCCGCACGAAGCATGCAGGTTTCTAGATATTGACATCAAATTTATATAAATTGTCTCTATTTTGGTAGCTTTCAACTTTTCGTGTCTGGCTGGCTGGCTGGCTGGCTGGCTGGCTGGCTGGCTGGCTGGCTGGCTGGCTGGCTGCTGCTCACTACTACAACTATTTTTTCTGAATTTTACGTGTTTTCAACGATTCAACTATATTTTTACGTGCGATTTCTGACCCTTCTGGAGAATTATGAGTAGAATTTCACGACACGTTGTATAGGCAGATATCGTGCGAATCCGTCAACTATATCAAGGTGAAAAATGCAAAAAAACTAGCGATTTACACCGTGTCTTGCCATTAAAATTTCAACATTTTAAATATCTGTCAGCAAATGTTCTATGGATTTTCGATATGAATGTGGCTGCTATAGTACCAAGCGAACGAGTATGTAAGATTGCACCTTGGGCTGAGGGCGCGGGGGACGCTAGATCCCATGGAGCTAGGTCCCATGGAGCCGAGGAAATATGACAGGTCACGGTGCGGCACCGAAGAAGCATGACAGGTCACGGTGGAGCACTAAGGAATCATGACAGGTCACGGTGGGGCAACAAGGAAGCATCGTGGGTCACGGTGGGGCACCAAGGAAGCATGACAGGTCACGGTGAGGCACCGAGGAAGCTTGACAGGTCACGGTATGTCACCAAGGAAGCATGGCGGGTCACGGTGGGGCTTCAAGGAAGCATGACAGGTCACGCTGGGGCACCAAGGAAGCATGGTGGGTCACAGTGGGGCACCAAGGAAGCATGGTGGGTCGAGGTGGGGCACCGAGGAAGCATGACAGGTCACCGTGGGGCACCGAGGAAGCATGGTGGGTCGAGGTGGGGCACCGAGAAAGCATGACAGGTCACCGTGCGCCACCGAGAAAGCATGACAGGTCGCGGTGGAGCACCGAAGAAGCTTGACAGGTCACGGTGGGGCACCGAGGAAGCATGACAAGTCACGGTGGGGCACCAAGGAAGCATGACAGGTCACGGTGGGGCACCGAGTAAGCATGACAGGTCACGGTGGGGCACCGAGGAAGCATGACAGGTCAAGGTGGGGCATTGAGGAAGCATGACAGGTCACGGTGGGGCACCAAGGAAGCATGACAGGTCACGGTGGGGCACCAAGGAAGCATGACGGTTCACCATGGGGCACCAAGGAAGCATGGTGGGTCACGGTGGGGCACCGAGGAAGCATTGTGGGTCACGGTGGGGCACCAAGGAAGTATGACAGGTCACGGTGAGGCACCGAGGATGCATGACAGGTCACGGTGGGGCACCAAGGAAGCATGGTGGGTCAAGGTGGGGCACCAAGGAAGCCTGGCGGGTCACGGTGGGGCTACGAGGAAGCATGACAGGTCACGGTGGGGCACCAAGGAAGCATGGCGGGTCACGGTGGGGCACCGAGGAAGCATGACAGGTCGCGGTGGGGCACCAAGGAAACATGGTGGGTCACGGTGGGGCACCTTGGAAGCATGAGAGGTCATGGTGGGGCACCAAGAAAGCATGACAGGTCACGTTGGGCCACCAAGGAAGCATGGTGGGTCACGGTGGGGCACCAAGGAAACATGGCGGGTCACGGTGGGGCACCAAGAAAGCATGACAGGTCACGTTGGGCCACCAAGGAAGCATGGTAGGTCACGGTGGGGCACCTAGGAAGCATGACATGCCCCCGTGCAGCCCCTCAGGTCCCATGGAGCAAGGTCCCATGGAGCAAGGTTCCATGGAGCAAGGTCCCATGGAGCAAGGTCCCATGGAGCAAGGTCAACTCACCAGCGGGCAGCGGCTCGAAGATGACTTCGTGCTGCGAGTTTGACCGGCCTCGCGGGCCCGGCGGTGCCAACATCGCCCTCCAAACGCCCTCCCCTCCGTCGTCGCGTGCCTCCTGCTGTTGCAGCGTCGAGAGTTTGCAGCCACGAGCCTCGGTCTCGACGCCCACTTCACGCACTTCCAGATGACGCACTTCGAGATGACGCACTTGGAGGGTCGCACTTTGAAAGTGTCACTTTGAGGGGGTACTTTGAGGGTGTCACTTTGAAGGTCGCACTTTGAGGGAGTCACTTTGTGGGTGTCTCTTCGAGGGTGTCACTTTTACTGTCGCACTTTGAGGGTGTCACTTTGAGGGTGTCTCTTAGAGGGAGTCACGCAGCTTCCGAGGTACCGTCGGTCGGACAATGCGGGCTCGAATCTTCGCCTCACCGGCGTGTGTCTCTCACGGCCGCGACGTGACGAACGAACACGCTTCGCGACGGCTATTCTTAGCGCCGGCCACTGGGTCAACGTCGGCGTCGGCGTCGGCGTCGGCGTCGGCGTCGCGGCTAGCGGCGGGCTGCACGGCGTGGGAAGGCTCCGAAGCCGCAGCTTGCCGATCCCGGTCAACGCATAGGGACACGCGGGTTCGAACACCGGCACTGAACCGCGGAGATCAAAGCGTCCCGATCCACGCAACACACTAGGTCAGCGGTATGTCAAGGGCTCACAGGTAGAATAGCGGAGATCAAAGCTTCAAATCAAGTCCACGCGACCACGGTCTTCGGCCGAGGGACGCGCGTAGCACGGATGCCGTGACATCACGCGACACCACGTGACACCGACCGCACCGTTTCCCGGTCAGGCCGCAGATCGGTCAGAGGCGACCGCGTGACGCGACCTAGCCTAACCTTGCATTGCTTTGCCTAGTCTAACCTTGCATTGCTTTGCCTTGCCTTGCCTAGCATTGCCTTGCCTAGTTTAACCTAACTTTTCATTGCCTTGCCTAGCCTAACCTTGCATTGCCTTGCCTATAGTTTAACCTAACCTTTCATTGCCTTGCCTAGCCTAACCTTGCATTGCCTTGACTAGTCTAACCTAACCTTGCCTTGACTTGTCTAGCCTATCCTAGCAGCGACCACGGCCGATCCTGATCTGATCCAGTTCACTTGACCGAGTCTTCACGAGATTCTAGTTACAGACGAGCCGGCGCCGTCGAGACATCGGCGTTGACTGACACGTCACACGGTCCGCAACTCGCCGGCACCGACGGCAAACATTGTCCGGTGTTAATTCGAAGAGCAATCACGCCGACTGGGGCTGACAACGTGACGCAACGCATCGCAACGCAGCTAGAGCGTCGGGATGCGCAGCACCGCGCGCAGCCATGCGCCGTGCTGCGCGGCCAGCGTGCGCTGGTATGGCTGCGCGGCGTGTGCGCAGCGTGCGACTAGCGCGGCTTCGACGCGCGGGACGGCGCTGCGCACGGATGACGTCATTGCGTCGTCGGCGGCGGGCGGGCAGCGCTGGCGGGGTGGAAGTTTGGTTAGTTTTAGTTTGGTGGGGGGAGAGTTAAGCAACATCGGCGCTGATTATTAGAAACGAAATATCAATTCCAAAATTTACATCCGTACCGGGATTCAAATCCGGGTCTTTGCCTGCCCGGGGCACTGCACTTATTCATTATGCTATTCGGACAACCAACTGTGGAATTGATATTAGGTTTATTTCAGTTGTTGGGCTCCATGGAGATAGATTCAGGACTATGAATTACCATGGAAGGCGCTGAATCTAGGGACGCTATGCTGCAATCACACACCAACAAACTCGGCTAACCCCAATTATGACGTTGGGTACGCTTGCGTTAGTGTGAATATAATCCTTTGCAAATACTCGATGCATGCAGTACGGTAGACAATCGTCTAGGGTTGAATCCATGTAGACAATTATCTACCGTACATGCAATTAATATTTGCAATTAGGATTAAATTCACACTAACATGGGCGCTGGATGTGGCAATTGATGGGGGGCCCCTCTAAATTTGGGGTTCTACGTCTGCTGGTGCCAGGGACTGTACTCTGATACACATGTTTCATAGTGAGTTTTCGGTGAATTCAATGCATTTCAACGTTCTACCAGTTCTACCCTGTTCTGATCTCTACTGCCTCGTATTGTGAGACTTTGATTCCATATTTCAGCTGGCCGCGAGCCTGGTTGTCCCAAGAATCTGTCTTATCTGAATCACACCAAAGTTATTTCGTTGGGATTTCGCGAGCTTCTTATGTAATTTTAATCGATCTCTTTATATTAAGTACGTGTTTGTGTTTATTAATGAAGCCTTTGAACCACGGCTAACATCTTTAGCTGCCAATCACTCCACGAACGGAACCTTCTGCAGTATTCAGGGCGACCAAGAAGGCAAAAATCTGGCTACACTCTATATTTGACATTGGCTCAATGCGATGCGCTTTCCATTTTAATGATATCAGTGCTTCTGCCACGTTCTACGATGATAGGGCTGTCCAACCAGGCATTACGATAGGGCTGTCCAACCAGGCATTACAATGGTTCTGTGTCCTGTGAGATAGAATGCAGAACAGCCTACCGTGAGGGTGTCTTGCAGGGCAGCCAGCATTGCTCTGCGATGGGCCCAGAGGGCCTCGTGTCCTTCAAACCGCGTCAGCAGCTCGCAGTTGGCCCACAGCTCGGCCGCCGCCAGCGCCGCCTGCGTCCCCAGCGCCGTGTCGGTCCCCAGCGCCGTCTCCGTTCCCAGCGCCACCGCAGGCCTGGCCAATCAGGCGTTAGATACGAGATGTTAGTCCTCCCAGCCTGGTTGCATGGCAACAATGTCTTCTTCTTTAGTGTTTTAATTGAAAATTAATTATAATAACTGGGTATTGAATGCTAAGTTCATAGCTAAAACTTTTCCCGACGTTTCGCGAAGCTGTGCTGCCTGCTTTATCAACGGTCTAAACTCGAGTGCCTAATCCCAACAAATCAAAACAAATAAACCAACATTAACCGAAGCCTCCTCAAAAATAATCCCAAATACCCAAAAACAAATCCAATTTATTGACCCTGCCTTTAAAAGAACTAAGGCCCGAAAAAACTATTTGACTCTGTCCCTTAGTCATCACTAACTATTTCCAGCCTGCTTATTGAGTTCCTCCCTTTCGTTTTTTCTACCTCAATATTATCTTCTACTATCTTTTCTATTAGTCAGTTGTCAGTACAAGTCAGTTGTGGGGTATAGTTCCTGGGGAGACATTGCTATGAGGCTGGAGGCAGCACAATACCTACCGCGGAAGATCGGACCATCTAGAGAAGCCGCTGGAAAGGGGCTACAACACTCAAGTAGGAAATTACTCCTCTCTGGCAGACACTGTACGTGTGAGGAATCGTCTTCCAAGGGAGCTAATGGATCCCATAGCGGATAGTGTAAATAAATTCAAAACTCAAATCAAAACTCTAAATGTAAGGCAAATAAATGTAATTGAATCCTAGATGACATGAAGATGTAATACTTTGTAACCGAGTATAATGTGCAACTCAAAAAAAGTGAATAAATAAATTATTATTATTATTATTATTATTATCTCTTTCTCTATTAAAACTATAAAACAACTACTATCCTGTGGAAAACTATCATCCCTGTTAAAATTAGGTTACTTTCTAGTTTATATGGCTTCCCATAACATTTCGTGTGTACTTCCTACTATCCTTACAAAGCATGACACATGACACTGTCTATTTTGTGTTCTGCACAAGCTGACTGGTTCAAGTGTCTCTGTTTTGCCACTATGCCATCTGCTTGCTTAGCTTATCTGATGCATCTTTCGTGTTCCTTAATACTAGTGCTAATTTTTCTACCCGTTTCTCCCATAGAAACCTGTCCGCATTTGCAACTATATCTGATATGCCCTACATTCTAAAGGAATTTTGTCTTTGACTGGGTTCAAAGACACTACATCGAACCAATATTTCTATCTGCCCTGAAAGCTGTAACTATTTTTACTAGCTTATACCTTCCTGATCATGTCTGATATCTTAGGTACATAAGGTAAAAATGCAATCAATCTAATCTCATCTACTCTCTCACTTCACTATCCACTTTCTCTTAGCAGAATACCCACTAGCTGCAGTTCAATATAATTCAGGAATTAAATCAATAAAAGTATTGAAATGGAAATGGAAAAACAAATACATTTTCCAGCACAGTTGCAAATAGTTCTTTGCAATGGCATCGCTACGTACATTTGCTTAAATGTCTGAAGATCTGGTAACAAACGAGCACAACACTTCATTGGGTTGAAGCAAGTTGAAAATTGTGTATTGTTTTGAGTAGACTTGGTAAGATTTCTAGGGTTGAAAAACCCCAAAGAAGGCACTTTCCATTAATTTAAATAGCGGTGGATGTCTAGCAATCTCCCGTTTGCTCCTAGCGCTGGGGGCCAACTGGCTGGTTTTACGGCAGTGTGGAAAAAAACCGGCTATTCTCCATCCCGTAAACCCGGTCATCCCTGGTGCTACGTTAGACCTGGCGTCGAACCAAGCAGCCCGGGACCCTTACTTAGTGCCACCCTTGTAGCCGTGTTACCGCGATGTTACGCCCTAGCTCCGATTTAAAGTCGCGAATTAGCACAAAAACATACAGAATGTTGGTATATCCAGTCTTATCCACACTTGCAGATCAAAATCGTCGATATCAGCAACTCTTCTATAATTATTTTTGATTTATCCCTAGAGACACTTGGTGACAGCTCCAAATAGTGCGCCATCTTTGAAATAGCAAAAATGTAGCCGTAGCCCGCCTGGGATACCGGTATCTAGCGGTGTTACCGCAAACACGGCTAGTAGCACTGGCAAGCGGCAGCTTTATATCGGAGCTACAACGTAACTTGGCTAAATGGGTGGCACTAAGTAAGCCTCCAGCTAACAAGCAACACCAGCCAGCAACGCAAGCGTACAGCAGCCAGCAGGAAGCCGGGCGTCGACAATTGGGGAAGGAACGCACCTGTCGAGATAGCCGGCCAATCGCTGCCAAGCGACGTCCAGGGCTTCGGCCAGGGGGGGCGGAGTCGGGGTGGATGGGGCCAGGGCGTCGGCCAGCCGGCCAACCAGCAGCCGGCGGTAGTGCAGGCCGCTGCCGTCGGAAACGTTCCCGCCCACCCAGCACTCGGAGCGCGTCCACTCCAAGGCCAGCACCTGCAACCGTGAACACCAGGTTGTTAGCCAATAAGCAGGGTATCGCTTAGTCCATCTTCAATCACACTCAATGCTAATGAATATATGCTTAAAATTATATTTTCTGTTTGCTTTGGTCTGTTTGCTTCCCAAATCTCAGGTTCAGGTCTTACTTGATCTACGCGAAAATTTCCGAATACCTAAATTTGTTTCCACTTTAATTGGACCCTGTAATATTTTCAGCGCATTCCATTCATTCCCTTCTCCTGTCGAAAAGCACCGAGGGGACCACCGGCTTCGCGTCCCTTCCGAAGGACGGTACAACTCGAACAGCAGGATTCCTCCACTAATCCGTGCTGTCGAGAGGTTGATAAGCAAGGCGAGTAAAGTTGTCAAAGAACCGTCCAACCTCTCTCCCGTACATAACTGATAATGTGCATGGTGGTCACCTATCAAACACCTAACTCAGCGCTATGTTGCTTAACTTAGGTGGTCTCACGAGAACCGGTGTTTCCAACATGCCAAACCGAGTGTTACTTGTGACGGTACCGTGACGCAACGTGACGCAACGTATCGCTAGTACCTTGACGGGATCGGTGGATCGCGGGGCGAGCTCACGGAGCACCCACGCTCGATGCAGCCACGCATGGTAGTTGTTTCCGTGTCGACACGCGCACGCCTCGCTCACCTCCAGCTCGAGGTCCACCAGCTCCGACACAGCGCTCTCTGCAACCACGGCACACGGCACACAGCAATGAGCAGCAGGCAGCAAAAATAACAAGCACTGGGAACAGCTGACAACCTATCTATTATCTACCCCCAAAGCAAAAACCACCCCTGCCCAAAGCCACCCCAAAGCAAAAACCACCCCGGCCCAAAGCCACCCCAAAGCGAAAAAAAAAAACTCTTAAAACTACCAAATATAGGGCTAAGGTATATGGCAAAAGCCAGCAGAAACCCTGTTGCCGAGGTTTTTATAAAGGGGAGAAAAGTGATGGGAATACTGCTTGTACTCTAGGGGGAAGACCTTATTGATTTTCTTGTACACAAATAGCTTCGAATTTGATTGGGCCAGTTAATGAAAAAGGGCCATTATTTGGAAAAACTTGATTTACAACAAACTTTAAGGGTAAGACCAATTGAGAATGTCAGAGTTTCAGGACGTAGTACAGTGGGATGGATTTCAAGACCCGATTTGAAAATTATTTGATGTATCCCCAATGACAAGATCCACACTTTGCCAGTGCATCATTGAATTTGGAACAACTGCAACTAATGGATTCCTTTTCCTTTGATGCACGCAGTCTTTATAGTTACCTGGCATGGCAGGCTTAGCCTCCAGCATGTGCTCTATCAGCCACCGCCGTTGGGCAAACACTTCGGCACACTTGGGTCTCCGAGAGAGAGCGACGGCAGCAATTCTCAGCTCGGCGCTAGGCTCAAGACGTCCAGACTGCACCAGGAGCTTCCGCGCGTTCCAGAAGCTGGGGTTATCTGGGTTCAGCAGCGCCGCGCCCAAAAGCCAGCGCGCCCTCTCCGCCGGATCTGTAACCAAGCAAAGTGAGCCGTAATTCAGGTTGCCCACTTGCGGTTTTAATGCTAGGAACAGGAAGACTCGCTACCTTCTCGACGATGCCGTAGCCTCTTCTCGTCCATGATGTGTTGATAGCAATAGCAGTAGAGGTGTCGGATGCACCAAGATTCCAGACCAAGGCAGTGCTCGGTGTGTATTACTGGTGATTTGTTCTCATTCAGCTTCACTGGTATAATGTCGAATTCTTTCCTGAAAATGTGAGCGAAAAATTAGTTGAGGCCCAAACTGTATGATTGCAGAATGTGTGGGTACTAATTTTACTTACAGCTTGGGGTCTTTCTTGAAAACCATCTCAATATCAAGAAGAATTTTCTTCGCGGCAGCAAATTGGTCGTCTTCCATGGTTTATTGCGTATTTGCAAGGTATTTCAGTTAAATGTCAGTTTTAAGGTTAGCTCGGTAAGCTGTCAGAACGCAATGTTCGTTTCTAGCCGTGCGTGAAGGCAGCGCTAATTCCGACGTTGAGACTGGAGCTGAGACTGGTTTCACCATTTCAATGGTTTCACGGTGACACCAAAAAAAAATACTTCACGTTCGTTTGGATTTCCCAATTATATTATTTCAACTGATCAATTATTCAGGACTATAAGCAATGAACAAAAACACTAGAATTCATTATTTGGAAACAGTCTATATTTAACATTAGTACGAGGAGAAAAAAATGTGTACATAATTAACTACATATACATAAACACCAACTGTAAACATGCCGGGAAATAGAGGAAAGAAGTAAAGAGGTTTTTGGGATCGGATCATTGGATCGTGAGTTGAGGGTCTGGGTCCAATTGCTAATTCGAAAAATAAAATAAACTCATAATTTATACATTTTATAAACACGACACAAACTGTGAGAAAACTGTTGAGTCGTGTCGCTATTCCTATTGTTAACTTGCTATTCTGATCTCAATGCTAATAATGGATTCGGAAAATACGTCTGCTGCACCCCAAATGTCTTATGTTTCCGACCTCATAAAAATCAGCCTAGCGACCTATCCAACTTGTATAATGCCCTCCTAGTCTTAAACCTGCTATACATTACATGGTTTTTATACACAGCACAGCCTGTACACAAAGGGGAAAATAAATATAGATTCACAATATTAATATTTCATGATGAAGAGCAGTGATAATGAGCGAACCCAATCCCTTACCTGCCTCCGGCCGATCGAACATCAGACAGCAAGCAGCCTGGAAGCCTGCATCCAAGCCTGACAAACGCCCTCCCCCCGGAAACACAAACAGTGACCCCGCTTCATCCAGCCAGCAGCCTGGAGGCCTGCATCCAAGCCTGGCAAACGCCTTCCATCTACAGCCAGGGTCCGCGCTTGCTGGATGGAGCGAACCCTGGCTTTGGCGACGGCGCCGGCGCCGGCTTCTCTTCTTTCTTCTCTTCCTTTTTCTCCTCCTTCTCCTCTTCTTCTTCCTCCTCCTTCTTCTCCTTCTCGGCGTCCACCTTTCCCGCCTCCTTCTTCTCGACGACGGCTTCCTCCACTTCGATCCTGACCAACGCCTCGGCCTGTAACGAAGGACGCCAGCAAGTCAGCAGTTTAATTTGAGCGAGGCAAGGAAAGGACAGCGAGGCAAGGAAGGGAGACTGACCCTCGGCGGCGTCGGCGGCGTCGGCGGCGTCGCCTCCTCCTGCGCCGGGTCCTCGGGGATCGGCGTGCGCGACCGGAAGTCCCCGAGCTCGGCGACACGCACCGACGAGCGCGGCCGAGGACGCACGATGCTAGCCGTCTCGTCGCAGGTGGTCACCTGTTGACATGGAGGTCACTTGGTGACATGGAGGTCAGCTGTTGACATGGAGGTCACTTGGTGACATGGAGGTCAGCTGTTGACATTGAGGTCACTTGGTGACATGGAGGTCAGCTGTTGACATGGAGGTCACTTGGCGACATGGAGGTCAGCTGTTGACATAACATAATTAGTGATCAACAAGATGCCGGTAAACCTACCTCGACGGGCGTCGGCGTCGGCGTCGGCGTCGCCGTGAACACGTCGTCGTCTCCGCTGGCCTCCAAGTCTCCTGCCCGAGCACGCGCCTTCTCGTGTTCCTCCGCCCGCTCCGCTTCGCCTTCCTCCACCAGCGCGGGGTTGTCCTCCTTCTCCTGCGCACCGGGGTCGGGGTCAGGGTCAGGGTCAGGGTCACATGTACTTGAAATCAGACAACTCTTTGGAGGAAAAACTAGCGAAGACCCGTCGTTTTGATAATAGATAGTCTTAGATAGCCGGATTGCTAAGGACGACTCACTCTTTCGGTACAGGCCTACCAACACTATATACATCTGGGACTTTAAATAGTCAGTTCAAACATAAGATAACAACACTATCTGGTACTTTGTGAACATCCCGAAGCAAGATGAAACAATTGACATATAAGCGTGATGTTTAAGACTGTGAGCAAGCTTAAAATCTATGTATCGGACACTATAGCGTTCCTGACGGGACGGTATCTTGTGGGATTTTAATGTTGGTACCAACACGGTGCTTGTGTCTCTCCAGCAGCCGTGACGCAACAGGCGAGCAGCCGCCCACTCACCTTGTACTCCTGCTGGATCTTGCGCATCTTGAACTTGGCGTAGGCGACGCGCGCAGCGGGGCTGACCAGCGACAACTTCGGGTTGTACTCGATGAGCTTCTCTGGATCCATCGACTCCAGCGCCGAGCCCTGGTTGTCCAGGATGTGTCGCCGCAGGGACTGCCGCGTCACGAACTCCGACGTGCTGCCGATCGGGTCTCGCTGCAGCGTGCTGCGTCGCACCTGCGTAGAACACAAAGAAAGTTCGATAAGAAGATTCGGTACACTGGATCATTGACGGTTCCTGACCGTTCTGGCGTTTCGTTTATCATTGCGCCCGTAGCACGCTGGGTGCGAGGCGGACGGCTGGGAACGTGCGACGCGTTCGGTGGGACGTTGAAGCGCGTAGCGCGCTGGGTGCGAGGTGGACGGCTGGGAATGTGCGACACGTTCGGTGGGACGTTGAAGCCCGTAGCACGCTGGGTGCGAGGCGGACGGCTGGGAACGTGCGACGCGTTCGGTGGGACGTTAATGCGCGTAGCACGCTGGGTGCGAGGCGGACGGCTGGGAACGTGCGACGCGTTCGGTGGGACGTTAATGCGCGTAGCACGCTGGGTGCGAGGCGGACGGCTGGAAACGTGCGACGCGTTCGGTGGGACGTTGAAGCGCGTAGCGCGCTGGCTGCGAGGTGGACGGCTGGGAACGTGCGACGCGTTCGGTGGGACGTTGAAAGACAATGCGCAAAAATCAATAACACGATCTGCTCGTTTAAGTCAACGAACATCAGAAGTTCTAGGTGAAAGAAAGCTGCCACGAAGTTACTCTCTCACTTAAAATGTTGGCTGTACATTTCCGACTGCTCCAGCCAAGCCAGCCAAGATGCAAGGAGTCTTACCATCGCGTTCCAGTCCTTCTTCTTGCGCTGCGAGCTGGTGCGTCGGCCGATGGCGCGCGCGATCTTGCTGAAGACGTCCTTGGGCTCCTTGTCGTCGGTGATGGCGGCGTTCACGACGCCCTCCACGAAGCCGATCTGGAAGTCCTTGAGCAGCCGCCGCTCCATCACGCGCCCCTTCTTGCCGGGCACTGCAGCAACAAGGCGGAGGGTCAAGCACGCCACCTCGCCGCTCCATCACGCGCCCCTTCTTGCCGGGCACTGAAGCAACAAGGCGGAGGGTCAAGCACGCCACCTCGCCGCTCCATCACGCGCCCCTTCTTGCCGGGCACTGAAGCAACAAGGCGGAGGGTCAAGCACGCCACCTCGCCGCTCCATCACGCGCCCCTTCTTGCCGGGCACTGAAGCAACAAGGCGGAGGGTCAAGCACGCCACCTCGCCGCTCCATCACGCGCCCCTTCTTGCCGGGCACTGCAGCAACAAGGCGGAGGGTCAAGCACGTCACCTCGCCGCTCCATCACGCGCCCCTTCTTGCCGGGCACTGAAGCAACAAGGCGGAGGGTCAAGCACGCCACCTCGCCGCTCCATCACGCGCCCCTTCTTGCCGGGCACTGAAGCAACAAGGCGGAGGGTCAAGCACGCCACCTCGCCGCTCCATCACGCGCCCCTTCTTGCCGGGCACTGAAGCAACAAGGCGGAGGGTCAAGCACGCCACCTCGCCGCACAGGGCGGCGGTGGACTTCGATGCAACTTAGATGGACAACGAATGCAATCCCTCGCATTTCTGCATTGATAATTATTGAATATCCGACTGGCCATCGAATGCCACCAATGGGGGCGACGTTAAAGTGATGCTTGTTTCACTTTATGGAGCTAAGATTGATGTTTCTAGGTAAAACAATCGCAGCACCATGAGTCACAAAGGGCAGTAAAGACATTGTTCAATTCGATGATATTAGATTAGGATTCCTCTAGAGCCGAGAGCAGCCTAGAGCGGCTACGGTGGAGATAGTGAACAACCGGTTTCCCGTTCTTAGCCTGGTAATTTTAGCATCGCCTTTATAACACCCAGTCGAACGTAGAGCGCGTCCCCGTGTTCTCCAGGACTTCTTGGACCCTCAACTATAAGTTACCTACAAGTCGGTGCTACGTCGGTGTTATTTTCATCAAAAGCAGCATCTGCAGCAACACAGCAGCGCCGGCGGGTGATGCTAGGTGTGGACTGTGAGTGGTGAAGAAATCCCAAACTGCCTACCTTGTGACGCGCTGTTGGCGAGAGTTTAAATGTCCTGGGTAAAGGGTGAATTTGGTAAAAGGCTAAAAGGGAAGGAACAATGGGAGACTCAAACTAAGCTTGCAGATGCGCAGAGTTGGAGCTCCATGTTACACACGTTCTAGAAACACTGATAAATAATAACACGCGAAATTCGTATGTCGCGACCTTGCCTCCACGTCTACCTGTCAGTGGCGAGGTTGAGAGAAGAACTGAACGAAAAGCTCACCACGACACGAGCCGGTAAACTTGACAACGCAGAAAAAACGCGAAAAAAAACCCAACTACAACCAGCTGCAGCACACAGGCAACCAACGAAAAGAAAAAAATGACAAAGCGACAGAAATGGCGTGAACAACATCCAGCTCCAGGTGTTCTCTAAGCCGAAGGACGCACCGTTGGACTCGCTCTTGTCCATGTTGGGACAGTTCATGCCGTTGTTGCGCAGGATGTCGATCAGCTCGAAGCGCAGCGTGGAGATGTCCTGTCGGATCTCCATGACGTCATCCTCGGTGATGCCGACGTCATCGCGTTTGCGCTGCTCGGCGGTGACGTAGCGTCGCACCAGCAGGTGCATCACCGTGTCGTGCCGTTCCTGAGCCTTCTCGCGGTTCTTCTTGCGCTGCGCACGCAAGACAAGACAGGATTGCAACACAAGACAGGATTGCAACGCGGTGCAGCCACAGCGCGGGTCAAATCGCGTTGCAACTCTACAACCTCTGTATCCTACCGCATCGACTTCCGGCTAGCCAATAGCTCTTACGTCAAAAGGTCTCAATGATTAAGTAATCACGGAGAATGAAGATAATTTGAAGACGGCCGATCTGCCTTTTTGTTTCACGTTAAGCCACGTAGGAGGTCACCTTTCGGCTTTCGCCTCATCAAAATGCAAGTGAGTTACTTGTGGTATGCAGAAAGCTGTCGTGGACGTCGGGAAACGGAAGCCGCCGTGGGGAGGAAGCTTCAAGGAGCTTAAATCAGGACGAGTGGAAACCTAGTGCTATTTGGAATTTCCTTATGGTCCAGCGCCCCGAAGTGGTCGGTGGTTACTCACGATGGTGGAGCCTTTGGAACGCGAGCCCGCGACGCAGCCGAAGATGATGCTCAGGCCCTTCGAGGTGGGTATCAGGTTGAAGGGCGGCGGAACCGTGTCCCCGTCCTCAAAGTACGACATCCACAGGTGGCTGCGCGCAAACTTCCACTCGGTGTCCGAGCGCTCCTGCGACAAACCATCCCGAGCAGCGCCACCAAATTAACAACGATAATGCATGCTATAGTTGCTGGTAGCAAGGCCGGGCCAGATGACGCTATGGGGGGGGGGGGGGGGGGAAATCTTACACCTACTCTATTTGATCAAAATTCAACCAACATGACGTCATGATACCCACTCGGTAAAGCCAGGTTGAGCAATTTGGGTTGTGATTTCCCCATCTTCCTTTGTTATTTAGCAGAGCTAATTAATATTATATTGGGTATCTGACGTCATTTTTCTCTGAGTGAAATATGTCTATTACGACGTTATTTAAGCAGGGAGGTAAGTTTGAAATGAGATGTTATCATGCATGACGCATGACCAACCTAGTAAAGATTATTTATTATATTAGTGTATAACGACTCACTGTCTTGAAAACTAGCCCTTTGGCACTGGTCTAATGGTGTCGGTGAATGAAATGGTGATGACGGGGGTGATGATGAACCCAACCTAGCCTAGAAGGGAGCAGGGGAAACCCGGTGCCGGCACGTAGCCTTCTCCTGTCGAAAAGCACCGAGGGGACCACCGGCTTTACGTCCCTTCCGAAAGACGGTACAACTCGAACAACAGGATTCCTCCGCTAATCCGTGCTGTCGAGAGGTTGATAAGCAAGGCGAGCGAAGTTGTCGTACTAACTTCAAGCCCTCCAACCTTTCTCCCGAACAGAACTGATCACGTGCATGATATGGTCACCCATCTAACACCGAAATCAGCACGATGTTGCTTAACTTAGGTGATCTCACGAGAACCGGTGTTTCCAACGTTGCCAAACCGTTCAGTACCTAGTACAGCAAGCAGGTCTAAGGTGAGTGAAGAGGCCAACAGTGAACCTACCGAGATGATCTGGTAGGAGTTAGACATCATGGCGATCAGCATGTTGAGCAGCACGATGATGTTAATGACGGAGTACGAGCCGAACAGCAGCAGCGCCCAGAACCGCGTGAAGCTCTTGATGCCCGTCAGCTCGAAGGCCATCAGGTCGACCATGCCGAAGCTCGCCCAGAACAGCGACTGCGACGTCTCGAACAGGCTGGAGGCGTTTCACAGGGTCGACGCGTTAGGCGGTCTCTCCCAAGACCCGCTCTTCGAGAATATTTTATATCGTTTTCAAAGTAGGTTTTTACTGCCTCACGAGTCCAAGCTCCCCAAGCTTTGCTCCGTGCTGATGATATTATGATATCACGATGATAGCAGCATGATTTTATCAAAACTTTGTTTTCCTGTCTCTAACGGTTATTAAAGCTTCCTACTTCGAGCAAATCTTCCTCCCTTCGAAAGGGATGTCCCTGCTAGCTACGTGCTACGTGCTAGGTGCTACGTGCTACGTGCTACGTGCTACGTGCTACGTGCTACGGGACAACGGCTCACTTGGAGAAGCGCCGCCAGATGGAGCAGGCTTTGTCCTCGTTGTCGAAGTCTGCGTGTCCGTCGGGAGTGTGGTAGCACTTGGCTCGCTCGAGATCCGCGTAGTACCACATCAGCTGGTTCATACCTGCATCAATCATACCTGCATAAATCAACCAGCAACAATCAACCAGCAACAATCAACCAGCAACAATTCAACCTAGACCAGCCAACAAGCTTCTAGTGCATCAGTCTAAAGTTGAGAAAAGAAGGGATGGGTTGGCATTCGAAGCATATGTAATTCCGGGGATGTCGACACACAGCACGGGGGAAGTGGACTTCCGTTGACGGCGGGGGTGAGATCAGAGCATTGGTACGAAACGACCGGAGTAGGGGTGGCTTTCAGCCGAAGAGCGAACGGAATTGGCCGTGTCGGTGGCACTCACCGCAGCCGAAGGCGAAGAGCACCAGGCTGTAGATGAAGAAGAACTTGAGGATGTCGATGATCATGCGGCCGAGCGAGATCTGCAGCGGCCCGAGGTGCGGGTTCACACTGAAGATGTGCACCAACTTGAGGAAGCTGCGGACAGAATCAAGCTCGCGTTTCACCCGCCTCTGCAGTTGTCCGGCTTCGCGATACGAAGCCGACTTGGACGGCTTCGGCGACACCAGTAAACAACACCGTTTGCTGGTGGCTCACAAGTTCTGCATGGCAGCCTATACTCACAACTAACAAATACTTCATACTCAATTGCTGGACATTCCTGCAGCCATGGTCACATTTCTCTCAGAAGTAGGGAGAGCCAATTTCATCCACTTCTGCCGGAAGTAATTTATTCAGCCTTGGCTTCAACATCCTTCGAACTTCGAAGTCGAAGTGTGCTTTGTGTAAACGTAATTGCCAGGTGGAAGCCCTATAGGTACTGTCCGGCATTAGCACAGGAACAAAGAGTCTGCTGTCAGTGTTTTCAACCGCTAATGCAGGGACGCGTACATCACGTTTTATTGTCTGCGTCAAATCAAAGACTTCTTGAGTCACATTGACCGCCGGAATTTGGCGCATAGCAGGTATCGGTCGGAAGGCAAGTAATGGCACTCTCGCGACGGTACCTGAAGATCATGCCCGCGGCGAAGGCACCCTCGGAGAGCAGCATGGGGTCGAACTGGTCCCACATCTCGCGCGGGTACCACGGGTCTTGTCCGTTCCACGCCTCGCGCTGTGACGCACGTGGGCGCAGGGAACACACGAGCACCGGTTATAGCATGGTGGAGCAGCAAGCTGCTAGCAAGCTGCACGCGGGACGTTGCACGTTGCACGCTGCACGCTGCACGCTGGACGGTGCACGCACGCAAGCAAAGCTAAATGCTGCACATTCCACAATCGCCATGGGTGCATTTATGTGGACTACCTCTAAGTCAGGAATGCGTACAAACACTTTACAGAAGTTAGCTGATTTTCACATCAAGACGATAGTGAACAAGGATGCCTCGAACAGACCAAGCCTGTAGGGAGACAGACAGGCGCTTGAGTGAAATGAATTGAATCCAATTTAAGTTAGACTTGGATTTAAATTGATATGAAAGGTGTAGGTACCCCCTGGCAGTGGCGGCAGTGTTACCTTCACGACGAAGACCGATGTGAATCGTAAGCAGATCCACATCATGTAGAAGCAGTTGGTGATGAAGTCGACGATGTTCCAGAGGTCGCTGACGTACTCCATGAGCCCGTCCGACCACAGGGAGCGCACCTCGCTCCAAATCAAGCCTGCACAGTCGGGGAGGGCGATTAGCCGGCGTCCGACCGCCGGCCGGAGGGTAGACTCGGCTGCTTGCTGCTCGCCACTCACTGATCACGTAGATGATGACGGCGAACTCGACGAGACCGGGCAGCGAGCCGCGCTCCTTGCGCTTCCACTCCTCCAGGATGGCACGCATCCAGTCGGTGCCGAACCACTCGATCAGAAGGAACTCGACCCTCTGGGAAGCCAGCCCCAGCAACACTGCAAAGAAAGCTATCTTTCAACAAGAACTGGACCCTCTGCAAGCCCTAGCAACACTGCACACTGCACAGAAGCTACGCCGGTTAGACGCTAAGCCAGAAGGCGGACATACGTAGCAACTTCATCCCCTTCGCGTCCGGGGGCATCTTCGTGGTATTTTTGAGAAAAAATATTTCCAAATTAATTTCGAAGCAAGACAAAATAGAAAGATATTATTTACTGATTGATTTCAAGTCCGCTGAAGAATGCTGTGCATGAATAACACGCTGCTAGCGTCTAATCAGGACGTCGGCAGAATTAAGAGATTGAGTTGAGAAACCAAAGAGAGACAGGGCACTCACTGAGAAAGAACGCGTACGAGGTCGAGTGGCAGATGAACTTGACGAACGGTTTCTTCATGAACATGCCCATCTCGGAGGTGGGCGCCATCATGTAGATGCCGCTGTAGACGGGGAACATGGCGCCGAGCTTGGCCACGTCGATGATCTGTGCGACCTGGCCCTTCCGCCGGAAACCGGGCAGGCCCTCGTACCAGATGGCGGCCAAGAGCTGCTGCACGCTGGGGTGCGCCACGAACTGGACACACCGAGGGTACCTGGCGTTGAGAGATGCGGCCAGCGACGCACGGGACAGCGGCTTTGCACCATCCACAGGCCGATTTTCATTTGGCTGGTCAGTATTTTAATTAATGTTTGTTTGAGCTGCAATGTCCTTGGTGCCGGTGGAATGTCTTCCGTGATTGCCGCAATGTCGCCGTGGCTTTGGGAGTTGGACGGGGTGCGGGATTCCAGGGGTATTTTTGGGAGAAATCCAGTGGTCACAGAACAGACAATGAAGGGAAAGAGGAATGGTTGCGTGCAGCGCGTTCTCACCCGCTTCTGCTTGTACTTGATGGCGAGCTTAAGACGCTCGAGCGGCTGGCGCTCGCCGGGCTCCCACGTCTCGCCGTCGGGGTTGTGGTTCAGCATCACCTCCAGCTCGTGCGACGTGCGCGCGTGATCCAGCAGAGAAGTGGCGAACGTCTGGCAGCGCGTGCGCATCTCCTGCAGCAACACGAGGCACGATGCACGATGCTCGATGCACGATGTACGATGCTCGATGCACAATGTACGATGTACGATGTACGATGTACGACATACACGCAACGAGGCACGCACGCCTTGCTAGCTTAGACTACAATTGCATCTTGCCCGGTATATTTTAAGAGACTGGACGGGGCGGGGCTGCACTCACGTTGTACTCGTCCCGGAACTCGTTCTCCATGCGCGACAGCCTGCGCACCTGCCAGCTGAGCTCGAACGCGGTGAGCAGCGGGTCGCGCGACGACAGCGCTATCAGCGACGGCGCCGTCAGCGCGCGGTACGCGTTGATGCGCGCCTGCGAGTGGCGCAGCGAGTCGGTGCGGCTGGACACCACGCACTCGTCGCAGCCGCACCTGCAGCACACGCACGACGAGGTCATCCAGCAGCGAAATGCTACCTGCCAGCTTGTCACTGATGCTCCATCTCAAATGTATAAACCGACAGTTGACATATTAAAGAGAATCTTTGCAGGTGATAATAGCAATTGCTTACTTTAACTTCTAGCTAGTCAGCCAGGTTCGCCAACAGCGCATTTTCGCTCGATTTCGCCGAGTTTCCTTGCAGCTTAGTAAGATATTTGGTTGGGCGCTTGATAAAGCCAACAATGGAGGTAATAGAGAGCTAAAGAGAAGCTTAGAGGCTCAAAATGAATGTGGTAAGCCTGCCAACGCCAGAGAGTATTGCAGTGCTATAACACACGAAGGCCGGACCCAAACCGAATGCCATCAAAAACAGGCCTTCCCGTCCTTTGGTGCTTCAATTTTTTACACTAGGGATGGTCACGCACACATCCACAAGATATGCCGACAACCGTAGCACCCAGCAGGGTTAGCATCAGTTTTTTTTTACTTTTTGTTCGGTAAATTCTTGATTCAGCGGACACAATGACCCACTCTTGAGATGCCGGAGGTATGATTGGTCAGCTGCACTCTATTAGCTGCAATGTATTCGACCATAGAACCTTCCAAAAATAACAGCTGTCTGCATACTATACAGGAGCGAAGCGTGCTGCGGGCAGCAAAAGGTTTGGTTGTAAAATATGCATGTGGAGGAGAGAGGAGAGGATAGGAGAAGAGAGGAACGCAGGTATGTCGAGCGTGTCTTCGGATGGGTGGCTGGCTGGCAGGCGTCGCGACGCCGACCTACCGGACGTCGTGCGGCATCGGCAGCGTCGCACCGCGGTCCAGCAGGATCTTCAGGATCTCGTAGTTGTTCATGTGCGCCGCCAGGATCAGCGGCGTCATGTCGTTGGTGAAGGTCGACGCGTCGCGGTTCACCGCCTCCCAGCTCTGAAACATGTCAGCGATGGCGTCCCTCAAGGGTCCACGTTAGGGCCTAGGTGCAGATATCGATGTGCAGTGCGTGTGGGACTCACGTAAGGCTCGCCGGGCACGTGGTTCTTCTCCTCCCACTCGAGCAGGATCTCCACGGCCTCCACGTACTCCTCCTTGATGGCATGCAGCAGCGCGTCCTGTCGGCAATCGCGGCAAGCGTGGTCAGTCCGGCTCCTTGGCCGCTGGATGGGCGGTAAGTGAGACACGGCAGGTCGGGTGGCGCACCTTGACTTTGATCTTGGCCTCGATGAGCAGACGCATGAGCTCGATGTTCTCGTTCTCGATGGCGGCGATGAGCGCCGAGCGATTGAGCGGGTCCACGCAGTTGATGTCGAGCTCGGGCCGCCCTTCGTACTCCGCCAGCAGCCTGCAGGACCACACAGCGCCTCGCGTCAGAACAGTGCCAGCAGCGAAGCTGGCAGGGCTTGCAGCATGGCCACCATGAGCTCTGATATAAAACATCTCGTTCGGATGCCGTTGTGTTCGCCGCTAGAACCCCCTGAACCTGGACTAGCATCGGTAACACGGTCTGACGCTCATCGCGTAGTTCGCGCGCTCACCGTTTGACGGTGGCGCAGTCTCCGCGCTCGGCGTGAAGCAGGAACTTCTTCTCGATGGCCGTCAGGCTGACCTCTGGCGGCGCCTGCAGCGAGCTCTGCGACTGCAACGCGCTTTCGCGGCCGCCCACCAGGTTCTCCTTGGACTGGGACATCATGGTCGGGCAGCGCTTCTAGCTGCCTCCACGCGGGCCCCGAGGGTCGGGGCGTTTGGCCGGCTCGGTGGCGTCACACAGTGCACTGCCAACAAGCGTTAAATTTTCTTCAACGGATGCTTCATTATTAATGTCGGAAGGTGCTTGATGGGAGAGGCGAGTGAAGCTGCACTTGCCTCGAACACTGTCACTTCCCTAATGACCCAGAACAATTCGAACAGCAAGATTCTTCCTCCAACCGGCCATGATGAGAAGTTTATCAAACTATCTTCTGTCTTTTGAGTCTTTACTGAATTGAGACAGCGAACCAGCACAATTTTCTGACACATATTAGACACGAGTATGCACTCACTCAGTTCGGAAGCTACAAGCGACTGCGCGCTAAGGGGTCAAAGAGTTGGTCGACACCGCCCGAGGGCGAAATCGACACTCACCTGGCGAGAGCCCACGACGCCGACGATGCAGACGTCGCGAAGATCGGCCTCCGGTGGAGGACGCGTCGATCCTCGGTTCGTGTCCTCCTCGTCCCGAGCGTCGTGGCGGCCTGGGGCGGTCTGACACCGACGCCGACGCCGACGCCGACGCCGACGGCGGCCGTGACGCTAATAGGATCAGCGCCAGCGGCGCGCCGTCCGCAGAGAAACCGGGTCGGTCGAGGCTCGGCGCCGATACAAACGCTGCGCATAACTTGCTATACGTGATATCATAAGACAGATATGGTTTGATTTCGAGCTTGCTACAGGGTTCCGGCGATTAATCCAAGTGATCCTAGTTGCATCTGTCTTCGTGTACTCTTCCGGCGCTGCTTGCGCAAAGTGTCGCCCTCGCACGGGAAGTCTGAAGGAGTCTCGTGACGTAGCCATTGGATTGGAATCGGTCTACCGCTGCGGGAAAGTCAGCCGGTGACCTGCCCTGTCGTGTGACCTGTGCCCTGTGACCTGCGCCCTGTGACCTGTGCCCTGTGACCTGTGCCCTGTGTGCGATGGTATTGGTAGGTATAATATAAAGCATTGCACGAGCGTCAGCCCATCAACGTCGGCTACGCACGCGTACTAAGCCGCGCTCTGATCGGATTCATTGACTTGCGAAGCAATCTGTTTTGTGCCGGCCGGTGAAACCTTGTTCTAGACTCAGAGATAAACCAGATTAATTGGATAACACGTAGGGTCAATGAGGTTATTGGGCTATCGACAAATTCAATTTGCACCGGTATTTTCAATGAGTCGACTGCATGAAGGGATAAACATTGTTTTGCTTTTGATACTTCTGTTGTGGTTGCTTTCTGATCTGAGTCACCATCACTGGCAATCGCGATTGCATTGAAACAAATCGATTTAAGCGCACAATATTTGCATCCGTGTGGAGCAACACGGATTTCCATTCCGTTAATCTTGTCCTCGAATCATCGGCGTCATCCACGCCGGCTGGTCGTGTGAACGTTGGTGGGTGTTAGTGGCATGGGGGGGGGGGGGGGGGGTTGACCCCACGAGGTCAGCGTGGCCGATGGGACGCGGCGATGTTTGATGGCGGCGATCGCTGCGCCCCTAGAACCCATTACCCCGGTCGTCGTCGTCGTCGTCATCGGCAACGGGATCGAACACATGTGCCCGTCGTTGATGCCTAGAGGGTCATGCTACCCGGAGAGTGGCCGACTCCTCGCCCAAAGTCCAGACTGACAAGAAAATGTGGCAGGGATTTCATTGGATGCATTCAGTCTTACATCTATCAACTTATTCATTACAGTGAAACGAGTCTTAGCTTATTCTTGTGACAATATTCATTTTCCTGAAATGTCATTGAGAAAATCGCGGCGATTTCCGACCAAGACACGTTGAATGCGCTACTGTGTTACAACGGCACAAAACAACTCATCGTTCTCAATCCATCATACTTTCATTGCTTTCATTCAGAAAAGTCCAGCCGAGCGAGGAATCTTTGATTGCAACCCAATCAGCTGGTCTCGGACAAGCAGCTCTGTCCTTGCCCGGGTCCGCTTCCCCGATCAACTATAACAAGGACTAACCACGGTATCCCTGGCCGACTGCTGGACCTGGTCGAGTGCTAGACCTGGTCGAGTGCTAGCCCTGGTCGAGTGCTAGACCTGGTCGAGTGCTAGACCTGGTCGAGTGCTGGGACGAGGCAGCTTGGCAGGTATGTCCGGCAGACGGCAAGAGGACGGCCGACGGAATCCCATTACCTGGCGGCGGCTTAGCGAAGCCCCACGGCGTCGCGACGCCGACCGCGACGTCGATCGATGTCCTCGATCCGGGGCGACCCGCGCCGCGGGGTCAGCTGCTGCCGCGCTCGACGATCGACGATAATATGATCCAGCGATGAACACAATCAGATGTCTCACCAGGCTGTGGAATGTGGGAAACTCGCGGCGATATCTGGCTACAAAGCGCTGGTGGTGAACCTGGCTGACTAGCTAGGAGTTAAAGCTCATGCAAAGATATACTACCCTACCTTTTATTAGGAATGATTCATCTCCCGTACTTGCAATGAGTATTTGCATTTAGGTTCAATCACATAAGATATACTTTTCTTTTCTTTTCAAGTCACATTTTCAAGTGTCAGTCGACGTACGTGAGATTGAGCAATAGTGGCAAACGAAGCTCCCTCAATATTGTCATGAAGGGTGTTCTACCTTCACAATATTACTTAAGATAGTAACGTTGATGTTAATAGGTATACCTATAGATGGCTGTGGTGATTTAATTCCTAAACCAGCCGCCTGGAAGCTAAATATTCAGTCACCAGCGCAACAAAGGTATTTCGGGAGAGTTTCTTGCATTCAACAGCCTGGGGAGATAAATTGGCTATACGATCTTTCAATGTTGGCAACATCTGCTAACAAATCTATTGTCGGGCCGCTTGAGAAAGGAAAAAAGGCTGCGAGTTAGTACCTTGTGTAGTTTGAGTCATGTGGCGTCCCCAGCGGTTGGTTGAAAAACTAAAAGCCAGCGCTCGTCGATTGTAGATGGCGGCGACTGCGGCTTGATTTTGGGTATCTAGGTTTCATGTCCTTTAGTTTTGGCAACCAGATTATTAAAATAAACTTGTGCTGAAGGGGTTACAGGATTGATCTAAAAGTCAGTGAGCAATACTTGGAAGGAGGCGGCCGCGGGTGTGGCTGGATCTGAGTTGCTATGAGATTCTGACATCGCTAACCACGAGACCGACGGGGCTGAAACACAGCACAGGGTCCTTCACACCACACGGCGTTGACGACGTTTGATGCAGTACAAAACGACGTATTGTATGTGGACTCTCCCTGCAACAGTTTGGCGGAAGGAACAGGGTTCAGCCAAGCAACCAACAGCTCCCGGCTAAAATGTACACATCACAACCTCTTTATTTCCACTCAGCCGGCGTCTGTCAGAACTCCAGACAAAACTCTCGCCGACCGCATCCTGCAATCCGCACCACATTGCGCCGAGGCCAGCCGAACAAAGCCGAGGCTAGCCGAACAAAGCCGAGGCTAGCCGAACCGCGAGTAGTCCCTCGCAGGGTCCACGCCGAGCTCGGGTGCGAAGGGCGGCGCGTAGAGCCGGTCGTCGACGACGTCCTCTTCGTCGACGGCGTCCTCCTCGTCGACGGCGTCCTGGTCGTACTCGGCCTGTCGCTTGCGACGCGGCGCCGCCTCGACGGCATCGTCGCGGCCTTGGGTGGCGCGGCCGAGGCGGATGAAGTTCCGGTCTGCTAGCTTCCCCCGACCGAACAGCTCGGAGAGTCCGGAGCGCGCGCGTCCGAAGCGGACAAAGTTGTCGCTGCGGCCGAGCCGGATGAACCCGTTGGCGTTGGCCAGCGCAGCGTTGCCGTTGGCCGTGCTTCGGGACGGCCGCTGGCTGCCAGCGTCGCCCGTTGGGCTTCTTCCAAGCCGAAGGAAGTTTGAATTGGGCATCGGGTCTCTTCCAAGCCGTACAAAGTTGGAATTAGGCATTGGATCCCTTCCAAGCCGTACAAAGTTTGAATTGGGCATCGGATCCCTTCCAAGCCGCAGGAAGTTTGAATTAGGCATTGGATCCCTTCCAAGCCGTACAAAGTTTGAATTGGGCATCGGATCCCTTCCAAGCCGCAGGAAGTTTGAATTGGGCATCGGATCCCTTCCAAGCCGTACAAAGTTTGAATTGGGCATCGGATCCCTTCCAAGCCGTACAAAGTTGGAATTAGGCATTGGGTCCCTTCCAAGCCGTACAAAGTTTGAATTGGGCATCGGGTCCCTTCCAAGCCGTACAAAGTTTGAATTGGGCATCGGGTCCCTTCCAAGCCGTACAAAGTTGGAATTGGGCATCGGGTCCCTTCCAAGCCGTACAAAGTTTGAATTGGGCATCGGGTCCCTTCCAAGCCGTACAAAGTTTGAATTGGGCATCGGGTCCCTTCCAAGCCGTACAAAGTTTGAATTGGGCATTGGATCCCTTCCAAGCCGTACAAAGTTGGAATTGGGCATCGGGTCCCTTCCAAGCCGTACAAAGTTTGAATTGGGCATTGGATCCCTTCCAAGCCGTACAAAGTTTGAATTGGGCATTGGATCCCTTCCAAGCCGTACAAAGTTGGAATTGGGCATCGGGTCCCTTCCAAGCCGTACAAAGTTTGAATTGGGCATTGGATCCCTTCCAAGCCTCAAGAAATGCGTGCGACCGAATCGAATAAAATGGCTGTCGTGCGCACGCGCCAGCCTGGCGAGGGAGGCGTTGCCGGAAGGGGCGGGCTCATCCTCGGCCCCGCCCCCCCGACCCAGCCGAATGAAGCTGGCGCCGACATCGCCGCGGCCGAAGCGCTCGTTGCCTCCGTTCTTCGCCGTCGCCTCCTTCACGTCGCCGTCGGGGCGCCGCGACGCTCGCAGGAAGCCGGCGTCGGCGACATCGGCGTCGGCGTCGGTGTCTGCAAGACGCGGGGGTTAGACGGGGCGACACGCAAAAACTTCAACGGGCTCTTACTTCGTGCGTTCAAGTATTGATTAACAAATCAGGAAAATTTAGTGAAACTTTCAAAGAATTGAGTTTCAAGCAAGATTGAGGCTCAGAGCTAACGGCAAGCAGGTTGCTTGTAGTAGGTACGTAGGTAACCGTTAGGGGCGTAGTTAGAATTGAAGAGGTAAGCCGAGTTAGAATGACCAGCACGAAAACACGGTGGATGAGACGTTGCTGCGGGTGAAGGCTTATAGTTGGCCGTGACCAACCCCGTACAGTGGCGCTTTCATTCATCAACTATTCGAAGTGGAGCGGCTCGGTATAAAAAAATAATAACATGAAACAAAAGGTAGAATAAAGATTGGATGGACCTAATCAAGTCTGTGATTTTCTGCTTTGCCTGTCAACACGAAACAGAACATCTGAAATTAATTAAATAGACGGCGAACTGTAAAATAGAACTGATTGACGACGTATAAGCTACAAAGAAACGAGCTAACGCGTCGGTAAAGTAGTGTGTTACCCGTATCGGTGTCAACGTCATCCAGGTGTTGAAGGGACGAGGCCTGGGCGGCTGCGCACAAGGGCAGCGCCGCGCGCAGACAGAGCATCAGCAAGAGTGCGCGCTGCATAACAACGGGTGCAGCGATCTGCAGAAAAAAAAGTTGCTAGATGATGATTATGGTTATAGGTGTATAACGATGCACTGTTTTCACAACTGGCGCTATGGCACTGGTCTAATGGCGTCGGTGAATAAAAGGGTGATGATGAACCTAACCTAGCCTAGAAGGGAGGAGGGGAAACCCGGTGCCGGCACGTAGCCTACTCCTGTCGAAAAGCACCGAGAGGACCACCGGCTCTACGTCCCTCCCGAAGGACGGTACAACTCGAACAACAGGATTCCTCCACTAATCCGTGCTGTCGCGAGGTTGATAAGCAAGGCGAGTGAAGTTGTCGTACTAACTTCAAACCCTCCAACCTCTCTCCCGAACAGAACTGATCATGTGACACGTTGCTAGGTGAACAACACAAGTTAAAAGTTGCAACACATGGTTGCAATCGTTTCAGTTGCGATTTGCCGGCATTAGCTGCCAGCTATTAATGTTTCGTCGTAAATACTCAGCAATAAGTCCCTTTAAAAGCTGATCACGATTCTTGTAGTAAAGTAACCCTCGATGTGATGGGAAGATTCTGGAAGTTGCTAGAACGTTTTAAGGGCCATTCACAACCAACTCAGTCATCAGCCATCAGCCATACAAATCATCAGCAAAACACATCGAAACTGGGGCGATCCGAGGGTAGGGTCGTGTGGCGATGTCCCTAATTGGTCGGACGGCGTCGCTGGCAACAAGTGCGTGCGGTGGCGGCGTCGGCGTCGGCGTCGGCGTCGGCGTCGGCGTCGGCGTCGGCGTCGGCGTCGGGGCAAAAAGGCGTCGCGGCAAACGAGCGGATCATTGCACGGCGACACGGAAACAGTACACGGCCCCGCATTGCTTTCCCATTATCATGCAGATCGATCGCCAGCGCGTCACGCCGTGGCGATGGCCGTGTCGCGTAGCAACAATGTGTCGCTGCGATGCTGCCATGGGAACAAACTCATGGGTCATACAGGACATTTATCTCACAGTCCATTCACAAGCACAAGCACAAGCACAAGCACAGTAGCACACACACCGTGGCTGTTCGCAATGGCAGCTATCAAAGACCGATGTCTTTATGTAACATTTTGGGCTTTAGATACAAGGCTGTAAATTATCCTCTCAGATTCCACTCAACGGAGAATTTTCATAAACGGAGCTTTAAAATATCACACAGGGACTATAATTAAATTATTTGTCCCTAGACGGGACTCGTCGGCAGTCAAATTCAAAATAGATAAATAATAAGCTCCGATAGAAATTATAATCTGGTTTCCGAATCCCCCTTATTTCCATCTTTTCCGTGCATGCTCCAATAAAGTATCTACATAGTTTTTTTGAATCTAGCTACAATTTACAGTATCTATATTTTATTTGTATCAAGATACATTTAAAACATAGTATATATGATTATATCTTTAGAAACAACTGTCAAAATTGGTACTTCATTACATTTTTGATGCTGCAGTTGTTTTAAGAATCTCGGCAGTCGGCAGTCGCAACCAGGTAGCAACGGTCCGTTGGACAGTTAAGCGATGCAGAGAATCCGGTGTGCAGTGAACATCCGGCTGCTCCCTGATCCCACCCGACTCCGTGGAATTATCCCCCCCCCCCCCCCCCGCTCCCACCCATAACAAGCAACAACCATCCGCACTCATGCAGTGATATAATCCGCTCTCCCGAGCCGTGATCAGTAAAACCCCAAAACAACAAAACAAAAACAACAACGACGAAAGCAGCCGTGAAGGCAACAGGATACATTCCATCCCGATCGTCCTCCACCTGCTAAATGAAGCCAGTCAAACGCCTCCCCCGCTGATGCCATCGCCAGCAATAAGTAACGGGGAATGTGTTAGTGGTGCTACGATACGATCATTAAGTGTTGATACACATCGCTATGCTCTGCAGTCGTAGGCCCATCGATAGCCACTCGACGCAAACATGGTACACTTTGTCCCACCAGGCTGCGCTGATTCAAGCAGTTCCCAAGTCAGAGCGCCACAATGGCCCAGCGGGTTTTCCTGTAGATGATCTAGGTGGCCGGGTGGTTGTGCATAGACAAGTATGGCTTCCTAAAACAGTTTAAACTGTTATCGGCGGTATGAAGCGACAGTTTTGATTTCAATCGACAGAGGACAAGAGACAGCCTCGTGAGATGTTTGCTGTTAGGTAATGCCCATCATCGGTACGCCATCTTCGCAGGCCTGCTTCCGTCGTCGGCGTCGGTGTCGGCGTCGGCGTCGGCGTCGGCGGGTAACGAGGCCGGTAAGGCGACGCCGGCGGCGACCCGACGCGGAGACAAAGCGGCCGACACGCTCCCTGGGGGGCGATCGCTCGCCTCGACAGCGCCGGCTAATTGCAGACACCCGACGCGACGGAGGCGTTGTGATGATGTTGTTGGGTTGTGTGGCAGAGGGGGGGGGGGATGGGGAAACCCGAGCCGTGTGGTCCCAACACTCGATCGCACGCACGCACGCAAACGACGCACGCACGTAAATTGTTTGACTTATCGACTCTGCGACGCGCCGTCCGCGTGGATTTATTGCAACGCGCGACGTTTCACCGCTCGTCTGTAATCGACTCTGACACAAAAACACCGCGACGCTCAAAGGGGCCGCGGCGATGCCGATTAACGCGGAAATTGTTTCGCACACTTTTGTGTCAAAAAATGTAAATTCTTCTGCATTTAAAACGTGGATTGTGGGCGTGTGTTAATGAAGGTGGCAGAAATGCGAGATCGATGCATAAATATGAATGAATTGCAGGTCGTTTGTTGCGCCCGAGCAATTGCATGTTCGATGCAATGCATTTTAAATCTCGTCCGATCGGAGCGACCTGATTTCGGCGAGATCAAAGGGCGGCGGCAAGCAGGGGTCGTGTCTGTGACGTCACGATCCGTTCGGGGGTTGGCAGTATTCACACGTTCTTCAATCTCGGCCTGTCGTGAACGCGACGTGAACGTATCGCATCGCATCGCATCGCATCGCATCGCATCGCGACACGAGAACTAATGTCTGCCACGCTTTGCGATCTCTTGCTGTTTCAAGACTTGCCGAAGGATGGGCCAGGACGCCAAGAACACTTGGTTTTCAATCCCAGCACTGTCTTCCGTCAGGAGGAATGCGCGAATACAACACGACACTTGACAATATCTTGAGATGGTTTGGTCCGACCTCCTCATCGACCAGACTTCGTATCTCCTCGATGTCTTCAGGTTCACATTATGAACTCAGTCGTCTACTTGGTGCTTTTCAATTCAATTAAAATTCTATCAAAATGACGTCATGATACCCACTCGCTAAGGCCAGGTAGAGCGATTCGGGTTGCGATTTCGCTATATTAATCCTTTTACGTCCAGTGGATATCTGACGTCATTTTTATCGGAGTTTAATAGGTCTATTAGCGGAGGTCATTGGTCCGAAATACAGATAATCCAGATTTCTGGTTCATGGCTGCTATATTTTGGCTAATTGCAGCGGCAGCGACGCTCGAAGGTGTCCAGTTGCCGTCAATCCTGCTCCGGCGGTCCGATTTGAGACATATTATTATCCTTCCCTCTGTACCCGCGCGTCACAAGTTTCACTCTAAATAGTAAACAGTTCACCAGTTGTGTGTTTTAACTCGTACAAGTTCTTGCCTTATGTCGCCGAAATATTGTTTATACCGTGTAAATATTCAACAACGATTTTCTGACAGCCAGTCATGACAGCAGCTGACCGCGTTTTGCTGTCATTCTTGCCGGGTATTAAAGTTATGACAAGAATCATTGCTTGTGATTTTCACGTTTCTGTGGCTTGTCATTCTAGCGTCGTTTGTCTGTAATCGACTCTGACACAAAAACACCGCGACGCTCAAAGGGGCCGCGGCGATGGAAATTGTTTCGCACACTTTTATGTCAAAAAATAACAGCTTTGATCAAAAGATAAATAATATACAAAATAATAAATGTTAACTTAATATGCTCAATATAATTAAGATATAATATAAAACAATCTTGTCTGCAGGCTTTAGTGTCTGGCCAAGACGTCAGTAGATACTGCCCGTGTATGACGATTGACGAGCAAGCCACTTACCATATTTATTAACCGATGTCCATTTCTTAAAAATATTGTTTGTGAAAATTTTCGAACAAAATACGTCTGGGAAAAGTGAAACTATTCCCGTGTCGTGCCACTCGAGTGCTTCACGCGGAAAACTGCCGCCTGGCTGCTGGAAGAAGTGGAGTTCTGTGTTCCACGAAATCCCTACTGATTGAGAATCAGTATCCCCCCTCCCCATGGCAACAAGCAGAGGGTGCTAACTTCTCGTTAGCTTGACGGTTGCTATGCAGCCGTTGTCAAGACTCCCGTCATCCCAAGCCAGCCGCTCTTACCCCTTCCCCTAAGGCAGTGTCAAGAATCGCACTTTCTTCAGACTTGCATCGTCTTCATCGACGCCATTGCCACACACCACAGAAAGTAGAAGGCATAAAAATTCAAAAGTTTCCCGATTTTCCCTCTAATTCTGTCTCTGAGTCTCGGGTTCGCCAAAAAACACACCGAAAATTCCTACTTCGAGACTAAATCCAAATACTCGTACGCATTCACCGATACAATAAATTGTAATGGAAATTTATTTTCTAATAATAAATTTAATCAATTCAAATCATCAATCAAGTTATCAAGTTATTATATGTTTTTGCAGCCAGAACGCCGAACACACCACCGTGGTACCTAATGTCGAGTCTGTTCCTTCCCCCCCTCCCCACCCCTAGCGGCAGGCCGGGGTGTGAGCCCCGCCGGGTGGAAGGTGGGGTGCGGGGGGGGAGGCGTTTAGCAGGCTCAGTGCTTCACCCGGTCTAATGGATGCTTTACTGCCGGCGCGTGACAAGATGCCAGTGTTGCAAACAGCAAGCTCCTAGCAAAGTACAGACCATGCCAACCATATGGACAGTGGATGGTGTCACGGTTTCACCCTTTGGTGTCACCCTTTAGTGTCACCTGTGTCCTCGGCCTGGCACTTGTTGCCAGATGATGCTTTGGTAACACTTGTTGCTCGCATGTTGCTGGGGACAAACCCGCCCCAATCCATCGAATAAACCATGCATTGAGCAGATGTTCAAACGAAAACGAGGATAATTTTGCATCCCTTCCCCCCTCCCTCCCCGAACTGGGCTAAGCAACGAAAATATTCCTTGCACGTGAGTCAATTTTCTGTTTTTCCACCCGATATCTCCGACCCTAACATGTATTATGTTGCGTTGCATTGCGTTGCGATGCGTTGCATACACAAGAGAAGCATGCGCCGCAGACGAAGAAATGCGAGCTTTGGGTGGAATCCACGAACAAGCTCCACGGCTTTCTGGTAAACTAAGCATGTCTTGACTTCAAATTCGTGGGTTGGAAAATAACCCGTCCGCCCATGGCGCTAATACAGTCAACATTAATACCAACTTGGTGTATGGGCACCAATTGCACTTTATGTCGAACTGCATTTGGATGTATAATAACAACTAAGTGAAATGCTAGAAGCTATGATGGTGATGACATTCATGGATTGTTCAAAACGATTATTTTATTTGCTGTCGACATATTGAAATAACGCCATCCGCATTTAGTTTTTATGACGGGGCGGAACAAGAATGTAAGCCTCTTCCCTTTACAGACTCTTTTACTTCCACATGCTCGTCGCGTGCTGCCTCTCACATGCGACCTTTGGAATAACAAGAGATTTATTAAAATTAACACGACTTTCAACCGACGAATGTGCCACCCCTAGCATTGTGCCGGCCTGCTTTCCAGGCATCGCGTCCCAAGGTTTCCACCCCCAAACACAGCAGCCCCTGGGCCGAACAGAACACCAGCAGCCCTGAGCTGCGTTTCGGGCCGCAGAATCTTGCGACCCGACGTCTCGGCAGTCCTCTGTTCGGGCCGCACAGTATTGCCGAATCCCTCATCACATTTTAGCCGTTAGGATCGATGCTAATCCCTAAAAAGGCCTCGGTCGACGTGTCGATCACGTTGGGATGAAGGTCATCTTCAGAACCAAAGCCCCACTGATTCCACCGTTAGCCCCGAACCACTTTCCTCCAGCTAGAAGCCAACATCAACATGTGCTTCTTAGGTAAAGAGTTTGGCGGAAACTGTGATGGAATTTTGACTTACGGTGCGCTTCTTTTCAAACTTAAGATTTAACAGGTTTAGTTAGCTGAAAAATTGGCCTCCATGACCGACTATGAGTCCTCGAACCGCGCTCCGAGCTTGTCAAACGCCCTACCCCTGCCTGCAGACATGCACCACGTCGCCGGGGCCTACCTGAGTTTGTGTCGTCGACGGCGTCCTGGCGGGCGCGCTGCGTTGCACGTTGTGCTCGGCGTCGCGACGCTCCCCGCTTTATAGCGCCAGGCGTCGCGACGTTCCGGCCCACGCGCCGCTCCGGGACGCCCCCGACGCCCCCGACGCCGACGACGCCGGACAATGCAGCGCCCTGGGTCCAGCAGATTGCGAGGATGGAGCCAGCTGCCAGCTAGAACCGAGCACGAGATGGAGTTGGATACACTTGGGTAAGAGTTAGACATTTGGTTTGGGACACAAAATTAGCCTTACGACAAGACATTTGGCTGTATATAGGCAAGAAATTAGTTAAGGGTTGATAGGTGTTTGACAATAAAGAGTAAAATGAGGATAATCGAAAAGAAGTCTAAACGAATGGCAAGAAAATGAGCAGGTGTCATGCAAGGTCGACGGTCCTGAAGCCAACGTGTGCTCAGGAAGGGGTCAGAACGAGGTCACAGCGAGGTCAAAGCGATGGCGAGGAGGGCGTCGTACGGCAGCAAGCCCGGCAAACGCCCCCGCCGGAGTCGAGAGGGCTGAGTCTTGAGTGAGTGTCATCCGAACATCACGACCCCGGGCACGTCCACGGGCACGACGCATGCGAGGACAATTAGGCTTTGTGCATGACCCCGGCGTGGGGTGGGGGGGATGACGTCACACGGCTTGATCCCGTGACAAAGAGCCGGCCACTAAGATACCGGACGTCTTACAAGTCAACACGAGGAGCTGAGATTCAAGGCGGCGTTGTTTACTGGATTGTCTGCTGTTCGGCCTGCCGACTCACTGCAAGCAGCAAGCAGCAAGCAGCAAGTAGCGAGCAGCAAGCAGCAAGCAGCAAGCAGCGAGCAGCAAGCAGCAAGTAGCGAGCAGCAGCAGCAAGCAGCAAGCAGCAAATCGAGCGATGCTGGAACTTTGTTTGGCCCAAGTCGAACTGTCAGTGTTCGTATCTTGCAATGGCTAAGCAATTGGCTATTAGCTAAGCAAAAAGTTCGCCCGAGCAGGGGTTCGTACCCAGGGAAAGCTCAACCGACTCTATAGGACCCGGGCTGCCAGATTACACTTATTGACATTGCTTATTATTATTAACTTATTTAAAAGTACAAAGCGTGATATTGAAAAAACGAAAATTTTCAGTTGCACGAAATTTCATAAATTGTTGGCCGATTTGTTTCATTGCAAAGGTTGCAAAGCGCAGAGAAAAACAAAACAACTAAAATTGGTTGTTGGTGGTAATGTTATAAGCATACAAACATTCCGTGTCCTGTTGACTTCTACTTAAAAAAGATCTGGAAGCAATATTTCGCCGCGAGGCACCCTGACGGCGCGGATTAGTCGCATTGTCCGGCGGGCTCCGCACTCACCCGCGCTGAGCCGCTTAACACCCCCCACTCCCACCACCCACCGCCCACCGAACACTGCTCCATTCTTTAGCAATCATAAATAAGAAATCAAAACATATTTTCCAGCCTACATTACATGTCCCTTAGAGAGCGTTGCAACCTCGCAGCAGCGGCAGCAGCAGTTGCAGCAGCAGCAGCAGCAGCAGCAGCAGCAGCAGCGGCAGCAGCAGTTGCAGCAGCAGCAGCAGCAGCAGCAGCAGCAGCAGCAGCAGCAGCAGCAGCAGCAGCAGCAGCAGCAGCAGCAGCAAACAGCAGCAGCAGCAGCAGCAGCAGCAGCTGTAATGGGTACAATTATGTAGCTGGCATGTTGGCTACACTGGGCGAGCCGGGCGGTCAGCAAGATGGCAGCAAGCCACCAGCATGGTGTGTGTGTATCGTAGATCTGTTTGTGAAATAAAACCAAACATTATATTGTTATAATACGTTCTTTGATTATAAACCTAAACCAAGTATTACATGGTGTCAGAAGTTATCGAACAAAACTCTGAAGAGAATCGAGGAGGGTACGCATCAAGAATTGTTGAATACCTAGGCGGCTGAAGCACGTCTCGAAACCAGAAACAACATGGCGCATTGCAGGAAGCTACCTGAGTTGGAATTCTCGGGCAACGTTGCGGAAAAATGGAAGCAGTGGAAGCAGAAGTTCGAACTGTTCATGAGGGCCTCAAAAGGATACAAGGAGGACGAAGAAGATCAGATCGCGATCTTGTTAAATGCAATCGGTGATGATGGATTAACCATCTTCAATACTTTTGAATTCGAAGGGGATAACAAAAAGAAGATCACCCACGTGTTAGCCGCGTTCGAAAATTACTGTGCGCCTAGAAAAAACCTTGTGTATGAACAGAGTGTGTTCTTTACGTGTTCACAAGAAGAAAACGAAACCGTAGATCACTTTCTCACAAGACTGAAGAGTCTAGCCAGTTCATGTGAGTTTGAGACTCAGCTAAAAAGGATGATAACCCTAAGGTTAGTACTGGGCGTGAATGACAAAGTTCTGAAGGAGAGGCTGTTGCGTGTTCCGGATTTAACGTTGGAAAAAGCAGCCGAATACTGTCGTGCGTCGGAGGCAAGCAAGATTCAGCTACAGGCTATGGAGGAGAAGGAAGTTACTCAAAAGGTTGAAGCCATACAGATCGCCGCTGCGATACAACATGAAGTGGACGAAATCAAGAGTGCGCCAAAACACAACCCGAAAGAATGGTGGCGCAAGGAAGACAACCCGAAGACTCCTAACACTGACTGGCGACGCAAGGAAGCTGAGTTTCCAAAGAGGGGAGCTAATGCCACTGGGGACGGATACAACTGTAAGAAATGCGGGTATCGTCACAAGCCGAGGCAGTGTCCTGCCTTCAACAAGAGCTGCGCTAGGTGCAACGGTCCGAATCACTTCGCCAAGATGTGCCAGCAGAAGCAGGTCCGAGAGTGTCAACTAGAGGAATCGTCATCGGAAGAAGATGAACACAACAGGGTCCAGTACGTAACCAGCATATCTGTAAAAGTGCCTGGCCTACAAGTCTGTTCTGTAAAGAAAAGTTACAAATTTCAGGCTCAATGGCTTGAGACTATTGATATTGAGGGACAGGCAGTTCAGTGCAAAATAGACACGGGTGCAGAAGTAAGCATTCTCCCGTCAACCTTGTTTGCAACCATTCCAGCAAATGCAAGGCTAATTCCCACTAAGGCAGTCCTAGTGGCTTTTGGGAACTCAAAAATATTCCCGAAGGGCAAAGCAATTTTGAGTTGTAAACGTAGTGACACTGAAAACCCCAATGTACAAATAGAATTTATGGTAACCGATGTTAAGACCATGCCAATGCTAGGGTTAGGTGACAGCCAAAGGCTGGGGTTCGTTCCTCTCAATCTACCAATATCAGTATTAACTAGGGCTAAGAAAAGGTCAAAATCTGAAGTGTTACAGACGTACAAGGATGTGTTCACTGGGTTAGGATGCATGCCGGGTACTCATAAGATTGTACTACACCCTGATCACGCACCTGTAATACACCCAAGTAGGAGAATTCTCCTGTCATTGCAAGACAAATTGAAATCTACAATAGAAAATCTTGTAACTCAAGGGATTGTGGAAAAAGTGGTAAAACCAACAGACTGGTCGAGTAACCTTGTTATTGTCGAAAAAAGCAATGGGTCGCTTCGATTATGCTTAGATCCCAAAGACCTTAACATGGCTATCAAAAGGCAGCATTACCCCATTCCGACAGCTGAGGAAGTTATTGCAAGCTTAAGTGACATGGAGCACTTTTCAATTGTAGACATGAAAGAAGGGTTTTGGCAAGTGCAGCTGGATGAAGCCAGTTCGGACCTATGTACCTTCAACACGCCTATGGGTAGGTTTAGATTTAGGCGACTTCCATATGGAATAAAGTCCGCCCCTGAAGTCTTTCAGCAATTGAATTCTGAAAATTTTAGTGACATTCCCGGTGTTCAGATTATATTTGATGATATTATTGTAGCAGGGAAGACAGAGCTGGAACATGACAGGGCGCTGACAGCGGTGCTAGAACGTGCTAGGGAGCGGAACATTAAGTTCAATCCGGACAAGTTCCAATATGACATCAAGGAGGTTCGATACATGGGTCATGTACTATCGGGAAAAGGTGTGCACCCAGATGAGCAAAGGATCAAAGCGATAGTGGCCATGCCTGCCCCAACAAATGTCAAGCAAGTTAGAACGTTCATGGGCATGGTCAACTTTGTGGGAAAATTCATTCCACGGCTATCAGCAATTTCAGAGCCACTGAGAGACCTACTAAAAGCTGACAGTGACTGGCAGTGGGAACATGAACAGCAGAAAGCTTTTCAGGAGATTAAGGACAAGCTATGCTCTGCACCGGTCCTTGCATTCTTCAACAGCAAGGAGGAGACTGTACTGCAGGTAGATGCTTCGAAGGGGGGATTAGGAGCCTGTTTGATGCAGGCAGGCAGACCAATAGCATACGCTTCAAGGAGCCTAACAGATCTACGATACACACACACCATGCTGGTGGCTTGCTGCCATCTTGCTGACCGCCCGGCTCGCCCAGTGTAGCCAACATGCCAGCTACATAATTGTACCCATTACAGCAGCAGCAGCAGCAGCAGCAGCAAACAGCAGCAGCAGCAGCAGCAGCAGCAGCAGCAGCAGCAGCAGCAAACAGCAGCAGCAGCAGCAGCAGCAGCAGCAGCAGCAGCAGCAGCAGCAGCAGCAGCAAACAGCAGCAGCAGCAGCAGCTGATCTGACTGATTTTGTTCTGAAATTAAATAGACTTAAGCGGCTGGTCTAGCGGTCACCCATCCGACAGCCGGGCGTCGCGCGCTGTTCATTAACGCCGTGCTGCGCGCGCAGCAGAGAGCGCGGCGGCCGGGGGCGTGTTGTTTGTCGGCGCGCGACACGGATCGACCATCGGCGAGCGGTGAGCCGTGTCAACATGGGCCGTGTTGACACGAGGCGTGATGACACGGGCGTGCATATCCCGCGGCTACACGAAGACCTGTTGACGACCGCGCGGGGGCCGGCTTACCCCAAGCCACAGGTCTCCACCGCGCTGCTGCTGCCGCCCCCGGACTCGGGGGTTGCTCGGGGGGTTGGAGGGAGTGTCATCGATCGGCGGGCGCCTAACGAAAATAACCGCATTATCGGGTCGCGGCGAAAAAAAAGCAGCGTTAAGTGTGATTGTGATTTGTGCAAGCCACGCCAGGAGCGCGCACCGGCCTCACACCCATGCTTGCATCGCCAGGCCATGGCATTACTCCAACTCCAAATTCAATGGAGGTGCTTCAATGCTAGTTGTAGGGTCTTGCATTGAGTTTGTAGCTACAAACTTGATAAATATGTAGCATGTCTCTTTGGGAGTCGCGGCGCAAGGCAGAGGTACCATCGCTCAATGCTGTATGCTGCTGTAGATGAAAATACCTACAGAATTTGATGGGTCACATTTGTGAATAGCCCTCCAACCCTTCACGTTCTTATCCGAAGCATGACTTCCCTCCACAACGTGGAATGGAAACTACCTCTTCACTTTACGCAGCCCCAAAATGAAGAGACATTTCAAAACCTAGATTTTCACCCGTGCTTTTGTCGCATAACTTACGACGGCGAATATCCGCTCAGAGCTGGCTGACAGCATCGGCTCGTAAGGATGCCAATCCAGAACGCAGAGGATAGGAACAGGAAGTACTTGGTCAGTTGCTGCAGCCGAGAAAATAAGGCGATCTTTACGTAAAGATTTATTAGTCACCCGAGGCTCTCCCAGCTGTTGAGTCGAGCTACTCACTTAGCACTCGGCTTCTAGACGAAGTCCAATGGGACATCCCGCCACGCGATGGCTATCGTCGAAGCCAAGCCACCAATCATCGACCAATCGCAAGCCGTCGCCACCCAAACATGGCCTTAAGCCACCCAAAGCTGGGCTCTGAGTGTTAGTCTCATTAAAATTATATGCCGGCATTTATTTTTCACTGGCCAGTGTCCATCGTATTCGTAGGAAATGGCTGCTCCAGATCTTCTACTGCGGTATCTACTAATTATTTTTACCACAATTTCCGTGCTTTTGTGCCATCGAATCCTGTTCGCAAGTTGCAAAACCTAGTTTTCAGTCATTGATCGTCCAATGAAATTTTAGTGACTCATTTTTGTTTGTCCTCCAAAACTTGTTTACAGCTGGATTATTTTGACTACAAAGTTTTCTTTTTTCGAGATGGGAAATCTCATGACATCGAATCAACTCGTATGCTTTTCAGAAAAACAATTCAACGGGGTATTGAATGCCAAGTCCCAAAATGCTTAAGTCCCGGTCGAATAATGTTTCTGAAATCTAACTTGCTAAGATAAGAAAAGACAAGAAAGTAATTACTTGTATAGTATTTAAGAATATCTTCTTGAAGTTGTTGGCCACACAGAGCTAATGGTTACGAGCAAATGTTGGTTGTCACTAAGATTGTGTCAAGAACACCGCCTCCAAACACAAGCGGAAGGTTCGTTGTCGATGTGTCGATCGCGTCGAAAAGGGATTGCTTGGATGTCACGACACACTGCCATCAACACAATCTCGTCTTCCTTGGCCTGTGATTGGTGCAAAGTCGAGCGAGCAAAACGCAAAGGGCATTGACATACCCTTGACAGCGTCAACCGACCAGGATTATATCAGCAGCGTCAACCTACGAAACTGCCGCCACAGGACACGGGGAAACGGAAGGGACACAGGACGGGGGCAAAGAGCACCGGCTAGAAGAACAAGTCCGAGCGCCGAGATTGTTGAACATCGGACTGGATTGGTTGGCCAGCAACCGGAGACGTAACCAGCGTTGGAAGCCGTGCGCCAGGATTGGTTGGCCAGCAAGTGTGAGCGTGGCCGGGGCACGCCGCCTCGCGGCTAGCGGCCGCCGCGGGTTTCCCAGCGTCCGATTGGCCGTGGGCGGCGTGGGCGGCGGTCAGGGCTTCTTGAGGGCGGCCCGTTCTCGCGCCTGCTCGTAGAGCGGCACCAGCTGGCCCTCGCGCGCCAGCCCCTTGAGCACCTCCAGGATGAGCGGCAGGTAGTTGTGTTTCCGCCTAACGCTCTCCGCTTGGTACCTGCAAACACCGCACAGCCGTCAACGAACATTTCAAGTACCTAGCTACCGTCGCTGCTTGATTCTGAGAAACGAAATATCAGTTCCAAAATTTATATCCATGCGTACCTAACGTTTTAATCGGGGTTAGTTGAGTTATTGGTGTGTGATTGCAGCATAGCGTCACAAGATTCAGCGCCTTATATGGTCATTCATAGTCCTGATTCTATCTTCATGGAACCCAACAACTCAAATAAACTTTATATCGAATCCACAGTTATTTGTCCGTGTAGCATAATGGAAAAGTGCAGCGCCCCGGACAGGCAAAGACCCGGGTGCATATCCCGCCATGGACACATATATTGGAATTGATATTTTGTTACTAATAATCATTGCCTACCGTACATGCACATTGCATTAGGATTAAATTCATACCTTCGCTGCTTACTTCACACTATGGAAAGATTAAGCTACGTTTGCTATTTCACATTGTGAGCTTGCGCTGTGGTGTTCTCCAAACAGAGTAGGAGTTTTGCAACTAGCAAGCTTTACAATCGCTGCATTTGCCGAGCTCCAACTGTTGAATGAAGGACAATATTTCCAATCATTGCGCTGGATTTTTCGCTGGCTCGCCTCATTCTTTCATGAAGAGCATCTCAATGAGCTACAATCCCCATTTTATCTGACAATGCCTGCATCTTACTATGACAGTGGAGGCAAAAGGAGAGGAAATTTTTTGAAATTTTGCCACAATCCCACCCATTTTGTTGACATACATCAACAACACAGCACAGCGCTCCACTGTTTTAAACAACCCAACACTAGTAAAGCCACAGCGCAACGCTCCACTGTAAACAACCTGGCGCTAGTAAAGCCACAGGGCAACACTCCACTATAAACAACCCGGCGCTAGTAAAGCCACAGCGCAACACTCCACTGTTGTAAACAACCCGGCGCTAGTAAAGCCACAGCGCAACACTCCACTGTAAACAACCCGGCGCTAGTAAAGCCACAGCGCATCACTCCACTGTTGTAACCAACCCGGCGCTAGTAAAGCCACAGCGCAACACTCCACTGTAAACAACCCTGCGCTAGTAAAGCCACAGCGCAACACTCCACTGTTGTAAACAACCCGGCGCTAGTAAAGCCACAGCGCAACACTCCACTGTTGTAACCAACCCGGCGCTAGTAAAGCCACAGCGCAACGCTCCACTGTTGCAAACAACCCGGCGCTAGTAAAGCCACAGCGCAACACTCCACTGTTGTAAACAACCCGGCGCTAGTAAAGCTTTAGCAAAATGCTCCACTAAGCCTGTAGACTAATGTTGATAAAATTTTCCATTGAAAATGTAAGTCCACAAGAGAAGATATCCCTGTGCAAGGATGAATTTTATATTCAAAATTTTCTTAAATTATAGCGTTGGTAAGTAAATACAACAGGATTTCAGTCAGGTTTGATTCCGATCTGGTCAAAGATCAGGAAGGTGATTTTTGTAAAAAGAAATATATCAGTATTAAGCCTCTATTTAACTGTTGAGTAATTTTTTTATGAATTGTCATTGTCTTACATACTAACCATATCGGTATTGGGGGTATCCATAAATATATACTTCAATACCCGGCTTAGGTCACAACACCCGCACGTTATCTTTGTTGTTTCTTTTTGTAAATGTGTAACAGGCCCTCCTGAGTCCATGCCTGGCGGCGGTCCGTCGGTTTCCCCTATGGTCGAGTTGGCTCACCTGGCGGCCTTGCGTTCCTCCTCGGCAAGCAGTGCGTCTAGCCGCGCGATCTGAGCTCGTTGCGCCTCCCCGCCCGCGGCCCCCGCAGCTGCCGCCAGCTGCTCTCGCTGGGTCGAATAGCGTCGCCTTCGATCGGACACCACCGCCATCAGGTTGAACCGGATCTCGCCCTCGGTGTACCTGTTGACACGCACCTTGACTCACTCCATGCGATACTGCACCCCATCTCCACGGGATTCAACGAGCTATCAGCAACGCGCGCTAAAGCCCAACGCTTCCGTTTGGATACTGTGGGTGCCGGCTAATTCATCGTTGGTCTGCCGTTTGCACGGGAAGACTCACATTGATTTCTTTCAGTTGTTTCAGTCAGGATATACATTTTTTAGCTGTCCATTGTTTTCAGTATTAGTACAAAATCAGATCAGGCACAATGACTTGTCAAAAAACAATAAGTAAAAATTATGGAATTCTACCATCCTGTCTTTTAAGTTACCACTGTTAAGTGATCAGCCACTTGAAAGCTTTGTGAACGCAATTATTGCATCAAGCTGTGTTTGCTCCGGCTGTAACTCACCTGCTGATTCGCTTCTCGATGATCGGCCGTACAACGTCCAGCCAATCGGAGTCGTGCGTGACGGTGCCGAGGTCGATCGGCCCCGCCTTCAACCCGTCCAGCTCGTAGAGGCGACCCTCGATGGGCATGTAGCCGACGAAGTGGTAAGCCTCCTCCTCCGGGCCCAAACTCTGCACAACAACAAGTCAGTTTCCTTCCCGCCACGTTTTACGTGGAAGCACCAAGCCGTCGTGCAAACAGCCCTACCTTTCCGTCAAACTCAAACAGCGCCTGCCGGGCGAACGAGTTGTGCACGGCCCGTATTGTCTGTGAGTTGCTCAGCGCCAGGCCCTTCATGCCAGCGTCGAAGCTGCCACAGAATTCCCGGAATTCCGAAAGTGTGGATCCCAGGCTGATGTCTGGGTGTCTGAAAGCCGGGCGTTTTTATTGTCATGTGTGGTGGCAAAAGGCTTTATGCATCCAACTGATAACTTGTGTGCATTTGGTAGTTACCTGCAGTTCAATAAGATGCTGAGGATGGCTTGTGTTGCACACGCATTGTTGATCACCTGCTTGGCAAAGAAAATCTTCTCAAGTCGGCTGTCTTGAACGATTGATCCCGATGGCTCATCATCAGGCACCCATTTGAAGAGAAAAACTAGTCCGTGTATGGGCCTGGAACCGAGATAAACAACGTTGTTGATCGAGCGGTAGCTTTTGGGTTGAACTGCAGAGAATTTGTCGACTCACTTAAGTTCCTCAAACTGATCCGCGTCTAGACTCCAAAGTTCTTCAACTTGTACGCCCTTGACTCCTGAAACCAAGAATATACCAGTAAGAAATCGCAGATTAATTCTGACAGCAGCGCACGCCAACAGGCCCAATAACCTCATTCCGGCATAACGTACCGAACTCTTTGATCAGCTCTGTGAATATGCCGGGGTCGCTTTCGATGAGGCACCAGTTGCCCGCACTGTCCGACATGTTCCTAACTGACTGTGTTGTCAAATCGGTGACCAATTAGTTCTTCTAGGAGAACATGCACTTTTTCGGCGAACCCACAAATACGATCTCAGTCGAAATCCAGCGGCCCTTCATTCGCGTATTCGCGTTAAAATCCGCTGTGTGCTGCGCAGTTGAACAGTGCGCACATCTCATTTGCATACTTCGAAATCAGCTGGACACTCCGAATTTGGCGCCGTACTTCTTATTTTGCAGTTGCGTGTTTGCCGCCACCATTCCCAAGTTGAGGGACGCAACCTGTTTGACGGCGATGAAAGACAATTTAACAGGGTAGGAAACACTTTCTGATGGATTACGTCCAGCCAACCAGCCTCTGGCTTGCTATTCGCCGAGGTGCTTGTGAAAGGGTTGAGCCTCTCACTGACAGTTGCATGGAAACGTGTTGCAGGTCAGACCTATACAGGCGCCTCGTGAGCAGACTGCCTGTGTCGGGCCGTGTGTCCCTCGAAGGCAACGTGGGCAGCGGCAAGAGCACGTTGTTGGAAGCGCTGCGGTCTCGGCCTGGGGTGACGGTCACTCCGGAGCCGCTGGCTCGGTGGCGAGGATCCAACCTTCTCGGCCGACTCTACGCCGATCCCAAGCGGTGGAGCTTTGCGTTCCAGTCCGAAGTGCAACGAGCAAGGCTTGCCGTTCAGACCCAGCCCTGCAATGAACCACTGCACGTCTTCGAGCGATCGCTGCAGAACAATCGGTACACAACGTTGTGCAGCCCCACGGGAAGCATCCCGTACTAATCGGTTGATTGTAACGTTGTAGCTCAATCACTTCTCAACGGAGTTTTTCATAGCTTGCTGGTTGTTCTGTCCGAACAGAGAGGTGTTCGTGGAGATGGGGAAGGCTCGAGGGGATCTGAACGATTCCGAGTACCAGGTTCTCTGCAGCTGGTACGACTGGATGCAACGCCATGCCGAGATCAAGCTGGACCTAATCGGTAAGCATTCTCACCTCTGCCACGTGCCAGTTCAGGCACAGCTCTAGCTGGCCTTTCAGTCCAAGGGGTGATGCCCAATGGACAGCATTTGTCCCAGTCTACCTTCAATAATTGGAGTCTCTACCAATACTTTGACAGCTGGTTGCAATTTGCATCCATGCTTCCATTCTGCCATTCGTTGACCCCTGACGTGTCTTTCTTCAGTCTACCTGCGTTGCCGGCCGGAAACAGCGCTGGAACGAGTTCGCCGGCGCCAGCGCGCTGAAGAGGCCGAGATGACGCTGGAATTCCTACGCGAGCTGCACGACCGACACGACCGCTGGCTGCTGCCGCCCCATTGGTCGGACGCGGCCCCCGTCGCTTGCGATTGGCCGGACGCGCAGCAGCTGCAATCCTATTGGCCGGAAACACCCGTGCTGGTCCTTGATGCCGAGCAAGACTTGACAGCCAGCTGACCTTGTTAACAAGACAACCAAAAAAAAAAGACTGACGATACTCTGCGCTGTTTATGATACAAAGCAAGTCCAATTCTCTTGATTTCAAACTGTCTCTTACAGCTTGGATGCTGGGGTCTGAGCGCTGCTGTGTTTATTTTCAGACATAGTCCAGAGTTACCTTTATTGCTTTGTGACTATTGATCATTAAATGACTTGTGATGGACAAACAGCGGGTCCACGAGGTTTTATTTTGTCCTGTGAGCCTTGCCGCTGACTGAAAAGTGATGCAACAGTGAAACTGATCCAAAACAATGAATTTGTTGCCACTCACTTCCCAACCTTCTTATTCTATGCTACAAGCAAAGAAAATATATATGTTTCTCCTATCCTTAGTCTCCGTCATGGACATTAATATGCTTTCCAACTGTGTAACATTCAATTCTTCACCAAAAATTCACAACCACAGCCCACCAACAGCAGGAGTGGCTGGAATCCGTGATTGTTGGCAGGGATTTAATGTTATTTGTCCGTTTCAATTCTGTGTTGCAACGTACTATCCGCCATCCCAGGGAAAAGGAACCACAAAATGTGGTAGTGAGTTATTTAAGTAAATTGAGTGGTAATAATTTTATAACAAAAGTATTTTTCTATAACAACAATATATAATGCACGGCTCTTCTTAAATAACTGCTGCCCGAAGTGTCCTTCTGCCGCAGAAGCACATCGCAGGGTGTCCGATTTGGCACTCGAGGGTTTGTCGCAAAGTTTGCTGTGTTCCTCTGACAGGGTTGCCAACACAATGTCACTAACACAACGTCGGTCTTCACAGTTGATTCACAGCGAGCGGGTCGCTTAACTTTAAAACCTTTCGGATTCAAACACATGAAATCCCGGTTAATTTTAGCTTAAGATTGGGATTAAAACTCTGGGACCAATGTATCAGTAGCAACGTCACAGTGTGGCAACAAATGCTTATATGGCTTTAATATTTCATAGGCTGTTCACGTCATACGAATATTGATTGAAAACGTAGAAAATGAACAAACTTCTCCACTTCTCATGCTTGAAAATAAAGTGCTGCCGATAAGAATCAAGATCCCCGATCGTGTAATGATCGTAGATTGCAGCCCAACGCAGCAAATCAACCGCAAGATGTCTGGTCGACCGCCAGCGGAATGGCTGATGAGCAACTCTCAGCACGGCGATACTTAACGCCTCCGTTGGACTCACAGAGGCGGCATGGGAGGCGGTGGCGGCGGCACGAAGCTCGACTCCGACTCGGAGAAGGAAACCGTCGAGGCCAAGCAGCCGCCAGACTTTTCCGAGCTCCCAGTAACCGAGTCCGAACTGGCGAGGGTGAGACTCCGTTCAGGGCAGCCAACATTCAAGGCTGCGTTGTCATCGGAGCGTAGATCGGTGATTGTTGATCCATCGCCCACCTCACAGCACTCATATCCCGTGTCATCAGCGCTCGGAATCAGAACCGTTGTCGCCGAGCGGCAATCCGCGACCGTTCCTTCGTTGACCGCCCGGAGAGACTCGACATCCGCGCCGGCCGGTTCCAGGGTCGCTTCGCGCGGCAGAACGCCGGCCCCCGCGGATCCCTCCTCCCCGTGCAGCGAGGCAGCTAGAAGCCCGCATCGCGGCTCTTCATCAGGTGCATGCGCGGGTGCCACGGCAACTTGCGGAACGTGTCCCCGCGTCGCGCCGCCCCCGGTCCCGCCTCCGGCCCCGCCCCCGGCCCTCGGGGGGGCGGGGCGTGCAGGAAGGAGGCGTTGCGTGGGGCGTACGTCCAGGCGTGGCGCGCGCACACGGGCCGCGCGGGGGAGCGGGGCCGCGCTGCCGCGATGCCCTTCGGCGGGCGCGCCCCCCGCGGCGGGGGCGGCGGCGGCGGCAGCGGCGGCGGCGGCGTCGGACAAGGCCAGCGAGAGTGCGCGGTGGTAGACGCGGCCGAGGCGGCGACGTGTCCAGGAAGCGGAGCCGCCGTCGCCGCCTCCGACGCCGCCGCCGCCGCCCGCCGCGCCCGTCAGTTTCCCGCGCCGCCGCCGCCGAGGGCGAGTCCGTCGGGCATGCGCGTCCGATACGACCTGTGGACATGCGCAGCTGCAATCACGCCTGGCTATTTCTTAACTAAAGAATTTTTTCTCTCTGAAATTTTGACTAGAATGATGTATATAATGCTTTGACAAGCGTGGACCCACCGCTTCCAGACTTCGAGCAGCAGCACGCACGAGTGGAAGCGGAAGAACACGAGCAGCGGCAACGCGAGGCGCGACACAACGCCCCAGGCCAGCACGCCGAAGAAGCGCAGTTGCAGCTCCTGCGACAGCCAGCTCTGCGTGACGAACGTGTCGAACGCCCAGAGCACGGCGTTGGCGCACAGCAGGAAGGTGACGGCTTGCCGGCCGGGCTTGCTCAGCATCTGTTGCCGGCTCATGCAGGCTCGTCTGCAACGTGAAGCAGGCGGCAGTCAGCAGTCAGAAGTCAGTAGTCAGGAGGCAGCAAGCAGAAAGCAGCAAGCAGCAAATCGACGATGCCGAAACCTTGTTTGGTCCACGGCAAACTGTTCAGTGAGTGCATCTCGCAATGCATCGGTTGGTCCGTGGGCCACGTCCAGGAAACCTCTGCAGAAGAAGTTACCAAGGAAAACTTGCCAAATCACTTCAAATTCGCAGGTATCACTCGGTCTACATGGAAGATGTCGGACTAATCTCCCATGAAAACTTTGGGAATCGAGCGAGTGTTGCCGCCAAACTTCACGTTAGAGTACCTGTCTCGGCTAAGCAAAAAGTTCGCCCAAGCAGGGGCTCGAACCCTGGACCCTTAGGTTAAAAGCCTAATGCTCTACCGACTGAGCTACCCGGGCTGTCTATGAGCGGACCTATGTATGGCGGAAAAAATGAAAATCTAATCTAAATACAAATATCCATATGTATAGTATATCTATTCTAATCTAAGTAATCTAATCCAACCAAACACACCAGCAGGTAAGTCCGTCACCCGAAAATCGCCGAAAAACACCTTCAGATAAAAAAAACTCAGCGGATTACAACATTAACACATCAATACGCATCAATCAACACCAAAAAACCACAAATTTCGACCATCCGCTATACTAGGATTATACCGGCAGGCGACAATTCATACAAGCAACTATTTCGAGGAAATTGGCAAGAACACTCATCGAAATTCTTAGTAGTGCATAAAAAATCACACTTGTCTTTGTGTAAAGACTTTGATTTTGTCAGGGGGTCGGGGGTCGGACGGTCGACCGAACGGTTTGACATGTTTGAAACATCGGTTCTCGCGAGATCACCGAAGTTCGAGTTGTACCGTTCTTTGAAGGTGGTCCCCTTGGTGCTTTTCTACTGGAGTAGGCTACGAGCCGGCACCGGGTTTCCCCTCCTTCCTTCTAGGCTAGGTTAGGTTCATCATCACCATTTCAATCACCGATGCCATTAAACCAATGCCTTAAGGGCCAATTTTCAACACAGTGCGTCGTTAAACACCAGCAATCAAATCAGTCGTGTGGTCACCTGAGCGCCTCGGCGAGCAGCGTGGCCTGCGCAGCGGCCTGCGCGAGCTGCAGCAAGCTGACTGCGAGCAGCATCGCGTTCCTGCGTCGCGCAGCGCTCCAGGCCGCGTCTGCGCCGAGCGTCAGCCCCGCGGCGCCCACCAGCGCGCCAAACACCGCGTACAGCGCCACCCCCGACGAGGTGGCCGTCGACAGAAGCACGTCCAGCGCGCTCGGTTCCCGTCCAGTCACAGACAACCTGTCACGTGACACCAGACCAGGCAAGTCACTTCGCTGTCTCCATAGAGTTGCATTACATGCCACGTTCTCATGACTGATAGGAGGTTTCAGGGTAAACACCGAAAAGCGGCCTCTAATGGGGTGGTCCTTAGACAGAAACAAACAGGAAAATGGTTGCAAAAGATAATGAGAGAGTTCTAAGCTCATGGTGCTTCATCAAATAGATCTGATGGAAGCTGTCCTATGGTTATGTTATCATGGATCAGTCATACTCATCGCCATCAACATGCACATTGAAATACAAACTGGTTATTTGTACAAATCTCGGCAAATGTGAGAGTTTCAAAGTCTTTTAACTAAAGTTTGTTTTAGATCGTGTTCCATGACTTTTTGGCAATATGCCTTTTTCAGGTCTCCTATTAAATCTCTCAGGTTGATTCGTTCCATCCTAAGCATATTATTTGAGCCCACGCAGGGAAATGCGTTGGACCGGCTACCGGCGCGTCACATGTCCCAACCTTCGAATCTGCACGAGCCCCACGACGGCGACCACCAGCGCCACGGCCAAGATGGCGGCCGCCGAGCCGGAAGTCAGCCAGAAGATCGTGTCCGGCGGGAAGTCGTAGTCCTCCTTGACGACGAGGAAGATGATGATGACGACGACGCCGGCCACGAGGCAGAGCAGCCCGAGGAAGAGACCCTTGCTGGCGCCGCCGCAGTCGACGGTGAAGCCCTCGCCGCGGTCCGGCGCCGGCGACCCCGACTTGCCGCCGCCGCCGCCCCCGCAGCCGCCCACGGCGCCGCCCCCGCCGCCCCCGCCCAGGTAGCGGCGCAGGCGCGAAGCGACGCGGTCTCTCCCGACGTTCTGACCCATCACGAAGGTCACGGCCGCCGCGATCAAGCTGTCGGAATCATGGGCAGGGTCAAGGGGCAGGGTCACACGAAGTGTTGACCCTCGCAGGGACGTGCGCACTGCACACCGGCTAGGGTCACCCAGGATAAGGTCATACTCTAAATATGAACGCCATTTACATTTAAAAATCAGTTGCGCTGTTTCAAAATATCAAAATCTAACACTAGAACTCTAATAAGCTTTTTATTTAGTAATTGCATATATCTTCTAGAATTATACTAAAAACTTGTTTCTATTTTTTAGCTAATAAAGTTAGAAAACTATGTATAAATTGGTGACTGCAAAAGCATTTCTCAGCATTTAGGTATTCACATTGACTATTAGCGCTGAGCGGACGGGGTTATTTTTAAATTAAATGTTGTACTAAGGTTGGGCTGTGGCACACGAGGTGTGGAGTAGTCTTTATACTCAATGGTAGAGGCATGCCTACCTGAACTGCACGATGAACGGGTAGAGGAACGGCATGCTCGCCGTCCACAGCTGCCCCAGCGAGTTGGTGTTCAGACACTCGTGCAGCGCGACCACCTGCGCGACGTGCGCTTCGGACACCGGCCGATACGTGGCGTTGACGAGCGAGCGCGTTGTGCGCACGAGCGACATGGAGCGCGGAAAACCGCGCAGCTGCAGCGGGGTGGGGATCGACAGCGCCGGCCCCCCCTGCGATGACAATGCACCCGGTCGTGTCATGACTCTCTCTTGCTCTCAAGGAACAGGGTGTGTGCCGTATCACGCGTGATGGCCGGCAAATGGTGCGACGCATTACTGGAGACTGTGGGAGGCTTCCAGGCGGGTGTGGCAGGCTTAGAGGCAGGGCTTAGAGACAGGGCTTAGAGGCAGGGACTCACCTGTGAGAGGTAGACGAAGTAGGTCCACTCGTTGCCCGACTCCCAAACGACGAGGCGTGCCCAGAGCGCCAGGTTGGTGGCGGCGAGGTGCGTAAACCCGAAGCGCGCCGCCGGCCCGAACCGCTCCACCAGCACCTGGAACCACAGGCACCGTTCACGACCACGATCACGACCACGGTCACAGCGTGACCTTCCGGGGAAGAAAGCGCACACCCCACATGAAGCCACAATTCCCACTTATTTTTATTTAAGGCAGTTTCCCAGCTTTCCTCATGTGCTATGCATAGACAGACAACAGCTTCTCTCTGAATATGACATGAAAGGTTGTAACTTGCTGGCACTTGTTATGTATGCTGTGAACAACGATATGAAAGTATGGTCTGTTTTGTTCTTATTTATTTGAGTTTTGGATCGTAAGAATGTCTACATGCCAAAAGCGGACGTTTCTGTCCGCGAGGGCGAGCCATCTTGAGGGCTGTGGTGAAGCTAGTGGTCATGGTCGATTCTTTAGCAAGGAGAAATACCGTACATCACAACACGAAGCACGGCTCAGAAGCCCGAAGCCCTCCAGCGAGTATTTCTTACACGATCAATGCAGAGGCATTGGTCATGAGAGGAGAGCCATGAACCGCATGGACATATGCCCTTTGTAAATCTACGAATTTAATAGATTAGCTTAAGTTGCAATCAGAATCTTACTTGTCTACAAAACTCACGCTTAAATAGGGTTTCAATTAGTTTTCATTTGCGTGTCGCAGTGAGAAGTCAATGTACAGAGATGAAAGAGTCAGGTGGCTGGCTGCAGCTCTACGTAGAGCCTGGTTGCGCGCATGGACGGCACGTAACGCGACGTGACGCGACGCGACGTGACGCGACGTGGGGGGAACGTGTACCTGCGAGTTGACGAAGAGGAAGTGCATCTGCAGGAAGGTGAAGAGTCCGTGCAGCACCGGATGCACGAAGACGACATCGTTGAGGCAGGAGCCCTCCATCATGGAGTGCATGGCGACCTCGAGCCCGTTGAACAGCAGCGTGCCGAGCCCGAACGCTGCGGAGGAAGCAGCACGGGGCCGCGGTCAGCATGGGGCTCCTTGCCGTACTTGGTCATATTGTCTACTGCATCGAGCACAAGCGACATTTTGCGCTATGATTGGCTATTGGTGGGTCAGAGAAGGCATACACCTTTATAAGATTATGGCTATTGTGTGTTTTTTTGGGGAGATCAAAGCTTGCAAACCAAAATTACAATTAGAATGTGACTATAGTTTCTAAAACCAATTTAAGATTTATATCCACCAAACGTGGTTCGGTATTGAGCGTCCCCTAAGCGCCAAGTGCGAAACACCAAGTTAGAACAAATGCAAAATGGGAAACTTGTGGATTTAGATCCTTCCCTCGACGCCTAGGCCGCGCTGACGATCTGAGCTCAACAATGCGATCTTGGAAGAGTTTCCCATATTGTACTAGAAAGACATTGACGTCTGATTGTCGAGGTGACGTGACATACCGAGCGCGCCGAGGCGCAGATAGAAGCTGGTGCCTGCGACGGCGCCTGCGCCGAGGTGCGCACGCTTCAGCGAGCCGAACCGCGACATGGAGAGCGATGCCATCTCGGCGTCGCAGTCGCCCACCACCGTCGTGGTAACGTTGGCCGGCGTCGCCTGTCCGCCGCCCCCGCCGCCCCCGACGCCCCCGGCGCCGCCGCGGCGCGACGTCAGCGACGCGCAGCTGTCCACCAGCACCCAGACGTAGATGCAGATGATGACCGCGATGCTCCCGACGTAGAGGTACATCAGGAAGATGCCCTGCGGGTAAGCCACGGCGTCAGCGATTGCCACAGATGCCAGGCGCTTGCTTGCCATGACGACGTCAAAATGGTATCGAAAGCTCTTTCAGATGTTGCTAACAACGAAGCGTTACGCCGTTAATCCTTTGTTAGACCTTTGTGATCGTTGCTTTGCAGCAAGGTGCGGATAATCAGTTATTTACGGGTTGGTTTAAAGCTGATTTTACCCAAGGAAATTCCTTGTTGTAAACAGAAAAGACGCCAGCTACAAAACGCCAGTAAAACGAATCTGTACGCAGGGTTCAGGGGCCACGGAAAGCCGCGGAATGCAGCTACCATGGAGACGCCAGCTTGCAGATAGTTTGGAAGATTAGTGCAGAGATTTCTAATCGCTGCTTCGCGCGTCCAATTCTGCGTCGTCACGCATGCGTGCGAGCCAATTTCGCTGCGTCATCGCCGATGCCACATGGTGTAAGCCTCATGGTGTAAGCCTCATGGTGTAGGCCACATGGGGTTGGCAAGCAAGCCGAGTGAAGCTGTTGCACTGGCTTGAAACCCTGCAACCTCCCAGCAGACACAGAAAAACTCGAACAGCAGGATTCCTCCACCGATCCGTGCTGTCGAGAGGTTGACAAGCAAGGCGAGTGAAGCTGTTGCACCGGGTATCGGTCCTGAGGGTGGGGAGGGTGTGAGGGTGACCCTGGCCTACCTGCAGAGAGAGCAGCTTGACGGGGTTGTCCATGACTTCAGCGAGGCAGAAGGCGACCATCAGGACGATCACCAGTTGCCCGTAGAGCGAGCTGAGGGTCACCCACAGCTGCGAGCTGCAACAAAACATCTGCATTGCTACGTGATTTCCTCGACTCAGACTCAGTCACATTGCATCAACAATAGTCAATAACACATAATATTAGACGCTCTTGACGGGGAGCATGTATCAAATAGCTTGCCAGGAATATATGGAAAGCGTATGCGAAATTGGACGACAAAGAAGTGGTGGCGACTTGCAAACCTGGCGGACTAGCGCGTAGATAAAGTAAACAATAATGGCAATATACTCTTTGATATGTCAACTGTCAATCGACTACTACTCAATCGACTGATGGGATTCTTGATGGCCGAGTGTCCTGCATCCTACAGCCTGCCAACTGGTAAGGTACTTGATGGCAGAGTGTCCTGCATCCTACAGCCTGCCTACTGGTAAGGTACTTGATGGCAGAGTGTCCTGCATCCTACAGCCTGCCTACTGGTAAGGTACTTGATGGCCGAGTGTCCTGCATCCTACAGCCTGCCAACTGGTAAGGTACTTGATGGCAGAGTGTCCTGCATCCTACAGCCTGCCTACTGGTAAGGTACTTGATGGCCGAGTGTCCTGCATCCTACAGCCTGCCTACTGGTAAGGTACTTGATGGCAGAGTGTCCTGCATCCTACAGCCTGCCAACTGGTAAGGTACTTGATGGCAGAGTGTCCTGCATCCTACAGCCTGCCAACTGGTAAGGTACTTGATGGCAGAGTGTCCTGCATCCTACAGCCTGCCAACTGGTAAGGTACTTGATGGCAGAGTGTCCTGCATCCTACAGCCTGCCTACTGGTAAGGTACTTGATGGCAGAGTGTCCTGCATCCTACAGCCTGCCAACTGGTAAGGTACTTGATGGCAGAGTGTCCTGCATCCTACAGCCTGCCTACTGGTAAGGTACTTGATGGCAGAGTGTCCTGCATCCTACAGCCTGCCTACTGGTAAGGTACTTGATGGCCGAGTGTCCTGCATCCTACAGCCTGCCAACTGGTAAGGTACTTGATGGCCGAGTGTCCTGCATCCTACAGCCTGCCTACTGGTAAGGTACTTGATGGCAGAGTGTCCTGCATCCTACAGCCTGCCTACTGGTAAGGTACTTGATGGCCGAGTGTCCTGCATCCTACAGCCTGCCAACTGGTAAGGTACTTGATGGCAGAGTGTCCTGCATCCTACAGCCTGCCAACTGGTAAGGTACTTGATGGCCGAGTGTCCTGCATCCTACAGCCTGCCAACTGGTAAGGTACTTGATGGCCGAGTGTCCTGCATCCTACAGCCTGCCAACTGGTAAGGTACTTGATGGCCGAGTGTCCTGCATCCTACAGCCTGCCTACTGGTAAGGTACTTGATGGCCGAGTGTCCTGCATCCTACAGCCTGCCAACTGGTAAGGTACTTGATGGCAGAGTGTCCTGCATCCTACAGCCTGCCAACTGGTAAGGTACTTGATGGCCGAGTGTCCTGCATCCTACAGCCAGGCAACTGGTAAGGTACTTGATGGCAGAGTGTCCTGCATCCTACAGCCTGGCAACTGGTAAGGTACTTGATGGCAGAGTGTCCTGCATCCTACAGCCTGCCAACTGGTAAGGTACTTGATGGCAGAGTGTCCTGCATCCTACAGCCTGCCAACTGGTAAGGTACTTGATGGCAGAGTGTCCTGCATCCTACAGCCTGCCAACTGGTAAGGTACTTGATGGCAGAGTGTCCTGCATCCTACAGCCTGCCAACTGGTAAGGTACTTGATGGCAGAGTGTCCTGCATCCTACAGCCTGCCAACTGGTAAGGTACTTGATGGCCGAGTGTCCTGCATCCTACAGCCTGCCAACTGGTAAGGTACTTGATGGCAGAGTGTCCTGCATCCTACAGCCTGGCAACTGGTAAGGTACTTGATGGCAGAGTGTCCTGCATCCTACAGCCTGGCAACTGGTAAGGTACTTGATGGCAGAGTGTCCTGCATCCTACAGCCTGCCTACTGGTAAGGTACTTGATGGCAGAGTGTCCTGCATCCTACAGCCTGCCAACTGGTAAGGTACTTGATGGCAGAGTGTCCTGCATCCTACAGCCTGCCTACTGGTAAGGTACTTGATGGCAGAGTGTCCTGCATCCTACAGCCTGCCAACTGGTAAGGTACTTGATGGCAGAGTGTCCTGCATCCTACAGCCTGCCAACTGGTAAGGTACTTGATGGCAGAGTGTCCTGCATCCTACAGCCTGCCAACTGGTAAGGTACTTGATGGCAGAGTGTCCTGCATCCTACAGCCTGCCTACTGGTAAGGTACTTGATGGCAGAGTGTCCTGCATCCTACAGCCTGGCAACTGGTAAGGTACTTGATGGCAGAGTGTCCTGCATCCTACAGCCTGCCAACTGGTAAGGTACTTGATGGCAGAGTGTCCTGCATCCTACAGCCTGGCAACTGGTAAGGTACTTGATGGCAGAGTGTCCTGCATCCTACAGCCTGGCAACTGGTAAGGTACTTGATGGCAGAGTGTCCTGCATCCTACAGCCTGGCAACTGGTAAGGTACTTGATGGCAGAGTGTCCTGCATCCTACAGCCTGCCTACTGGTAAGGTACTTGATGGCAGAGTGTCCTGCATCCTACAGCCTGCCAACTGGTAAGGTACTTGATGGCAGAGTGTCCTGCATCCTACAGCCTGGCAACTGGTAAGGTACTTGATGGCCGAGTGTCCTGCATCCTACAGCCTGGCAACTGGTAAGGTACTTGATGGCAGAGTGTCCTGCATCCTACAGCCTGGCAACTGGTAAGGTACTTGATGGCAGAGTGTCCTGCATCCTACAGCCTGCCTACTGGTAAGGTACTTGATGGCAGAGTGTCCTGCATCCTACAGCCTGCCAACTGGTAAGGTACTTGATGGCAGAGTGTCCTGCATCCTACAGCCTGCCAACTGGTAAGGTACTTGATGGCAGAGTGTCCTGCATCCTACAGCCTGCCTACTGGTAAGGTACTTGATGGCAGAGTGTCCTGCATCCTACAGCCTGCCAACTGGTAAGGTACTTGATGGCCGAGTGTCCTGCATCCTACAGCCTGCCAACTGGTAAGGTACTTGATGGCAGAGTGTCCTGCATCCTACAGCCTGCCAACTGGTAAGGTACTTGATGGCAGAGTGTCCTGCATCCTACAGCCTGGCAACTGGTAAGGTACTTGATGGCAGAGTGTCCTGCATCCTACAGCCTGGCAACTGGTAAGGTACTTGATGGCAGAGTGTCCTGCATCCTACAGCCTGCCTACTGGTAAGGTACTTGATGGCAGAGTGTCCTGCATCCTACAGCCTGCCAACTGGTAAGGTACTTGATGGCAGAGTGTCCTGCATCCTACAGCCTGCCAACTGGTAAGGTACTTGATGGCAGAGTGTCCTGCATCCTACAGCCTGCCTACTGGTAAGGTACTTGATGGCCGAGTGTCCTGCATCCTACAGCCTGCCAACTGGTAAGGTACTTGATGGCAGAGTGTCCTGCATCCTACAGCCTGCCTACTGGTAAGGTACTTGATGGCAGAGTGTCCTGCATCCTACAGCCTGCCAACTGGTAAGGTACTTGATGGCAGAGTGTCCTGCATCCTACAGCCTGCCAACTGGTAAGGTACTTGATGGCAGAGTGTCCTGCATCCTACAGCCTGGCAACTGGTAAGGTACTTGATGGCAGAGTGTCCTGCATCCTACAGCCTGCCAACTGGTAAGGTACTTGATGGCAGAGTGTCCTGCATCCTACAGCCTGCCAACTGGTAAGGTACTTGATGGCAGAGTGTCCTGCATCCTACAGCCTGCCAACTGGTAAGGTACTTGATGGCAGAGTGTCCTGCATCCTACAGCCTGCCAACTGGTAAGGTACTTGATGGCAGAGTGTCCTGCATCCTACAGCCTGCCAAATGGTAAGGTACTTGATGGCAGAGTGTCCTGCATCCTACAGCCTGCCAACTGGTAAGGTACTTGATGGCAGAGTGTCCTGCATCCTACAGCCTGCCAACTGGTAAGGTACTTGATGGCAGAGTGTCCTGCATCCTACAGCCTGCCAACTGGTAAGGTACTTGATGGCAGAGTGTCCTGCATCCTACAGCCTGCCTACTGGTAAGGTACTTGATGGCAGAGTGTCCTGCATCCTACAGCCTGCCAACTGGTAAGGTACTTGATGGCAGAGTGTCCTGCATCCTACAGCCTGCCAACTGGTAAGGTACTTGATGGCCGAGTGTCCTGCATCCTACAGCCTGCCAACTGGTAAGGTACTTGATGGCAGAGTGTCCTGCATCCTACAGCCGGCCAACTGGTAAGGTACTTGATGGCAGAGTGTCCTGCATCCTACAGCCTGCCAACTGGTAAGGTACTTGATGGCCGAGTGTCCTGCATCCTACAGCCCATGGCTACTGGTAAGGTACTTGATGGCAGAGTGTCCTGCATCCTACAGCCTGGCAACTGGTAAGGTACTTGATGGCCGAGTGTCCTGCATCCTACAGCCTGCCAACTGGTAAGGTACTTGATGGCAGAGTGTCCTGCATCCTACAGCCTGCCTACTGGTAAGGTACTTGATGGCAGAGTGTCCTGCATCCTACAGCCTGCCAACTGGTAAGGTACTTGATGGCCGAGTGTCCTGCATCCTACAGCCTGCCAACTGGTAAGGTACTTGATGGCCGAGTGTCCTGCATCCTACAGCCTGCCAACTGGTAAGGTACTTGATGGCAGAGTGTCCTGCATCCTACAGCCTGCCAACTGGTAAGGTACTTGATGGCAGAGTGTCCTGCATCCTACAGCCTGGCAACTGGTAAGGTACTTGATGGCAGAGTGTCCTGCATCCTACAGCCTGCCAACTGGTAAGGTACTTGATGGCAGAGTGTCCTGCATCCTACAGCCTGCCAACTGGTAAGGTACTTGATGGCCGAGTGTCCTGCATCCTACAGCCTGCCAACTGGTAAGGTACTTGATGGCAGAGTGTCCTGCATCCTACAGCCTGGCAACTGGTAAGGTACTTGATGGCAGAGTGTCCTGCATCCTACAGCCTGCCAACTGGTAAGGTACTTGATGGCAGAGTGTCCTGCATCCTACAGCCTGGCAACTGGTAAGGTACTTGATGGCAGAGTGTCCTGCATCCTACAGCCTGGCAACTGGTAAGGTACTTGATGGCAGAGTGTCCTGCATCCTACAGCCTGCCAACTGGTAAGGTACTTGATGGCAGAGTGTCCTGCATCCTACAGCCTGGCAACTGGTAAGGTACTTGATGGCAGAGTGTCCTGCATCCTACAGCCTGCCAACTGGTAAGGTACTTGATGGCAGAGTGTCCTGCATCCTACAGCCTGGCAACTGGTAAGGTACTTGATGGCAGAGTGTCCTGCATCCTACAGCCTGGCAACTGGTAAGGTACTTGATGGCAGAGTGTCCTGCATCCTACAGCCTGGCAACTGGTAAGGTACTTGATGGCAGAGTGTCCTGCATCCTACAGCCTGCCTACTGGTAAGGTACTTGATGGCAGAGTGTCCTGCATCCTACAGCCTGCCTACTGGTAAGGTACTTGATGGCAGAGTGTCCTGCATCCTACAGCCTGGCAACTGGTAAGGTACTTGATGGCAGGCTGCAGGTTTCTTCGGCGTCAGGTGCTGGAGTTGTTTGCTTTCTTCGCGCCGCCATGCGTATCCTCGCAGAGCTGCGTCAGCTGGACTCTCGATGACCGCCGCCGCCGACCGCGACGCTTTCGCTCTCGACGTCTCAACGCTTTACGCTGGACGCCTCAAGTTGTTACTAGATGGCTGTGGTGCTTTAGTTCCTAACCAAACCGCCTAAGTGGCACCGACAGTTCTGTCGCCAGAATATCAACAAAGCACTTTTGACCGAGTTTCCTGCATTCTACAGCCTGGTGAGGTATTTGGTGACACTGGCCAATGTCGGACAATGACAGCCAATGACGGACAATGACGGCCAATGCAGCGCTACTCACAACGGGTCGGGCGCGTCCCGGAAGCCGAGCTCGCGGTGCGAGAACGTGGATGCGGCCATCTTGCGTGCGCGTGCGCAACGCAGGTCGGAGTCCGGCGACGCCGAGGAGCGTGCGTCGCGTGCGTCGCGTGCGTGCGCTGCGTCGGCGTCCGCGTCGGCGCACGGCAACTCGTTCAGGCTGTCCGCGTCGTGCGCACCGCGCTCATGGTACACTGCAACAGCCGGACGTGACGTCATCACTCGGCACGCGGCGGCGATGGAATCACGGGATGAAGGTGTCGGCAAAACGGGATGGAATTCGAGTTTGAAATTTTGATACTGAGCCTCGTTAGGAATCTCCAAGCTACAGGACACTGATTACCTGGACTTTCGGCTTCATACTCTTGTTGTGATTTAAACAGAGTTTGCAGGAAAACAATGCTGGGTGACGGGTTTGCAGGTAGCCGCTAATGTTTGATCGCCAAGCGTTCCGAGCGGTCCGCTTCGCACCACCGTTCTACCACTTGCTACGACGGGCGACGCCGACGCCGACGCCGACGCCGAGGAAAGCGAGAGGCGCATCGAGGAAATGAAGCGTCGCGGGGAGTCGATCTCGGGGCGTCGAACACACGAAGAAATCGCAGAGTAAAAGGGAAAACTCGGCACACGGCGATTACATGAATTAATTGTTATTTATGAGTCGCGGATCGTGTTTATGATGCGCCGCGCGGTGATTTCACTCGGCGATCGCCGCATTATTTCACGGGCGACGGACCCCCGCGTAGCCGCCGACACCCGTCTTTCACTTCTCCGTCGTCGCGTTCAAGCAACGTGACGTCAGCGGTTCATGAAGACACCGCGGCTTGCATGGACTCCCTGGCTTCCGGAACGGCTCTCGAAGCACAATACTCGACCAATATACTTTATCTTTCCAGGAATCGACAGGATAGTGGCATCATACGGAGCTCCTCGGCAGTCCTGTCAACTCAACACCGAACGCTAGTGTTTAGTAAAGCTCTGAAGAACACCAGGAAGGATGCAATAGCAAGCAGCAAGCAGCAGCAGCAAGCAGCAGCAGCAAGCAGCGAGCAGCAAGCAGTAAGCAGCAAGCAGCGAGCAGCAAGCAGCAGCAGCAAGCAGCGAGCAGCAAGCAGTAAGCAGCAAGCAGCAGCAGCAAGCAGCAAGCAGTAAGCAGTAAGCAGCAAGCAGCAAGCAGCAAGCAGCAAGCAACAAGCAGCGAGCAACGAGCAGCCAGGAGCAAGCAGCAAGAACAATGGGTCAAATCTGCTGCGACGACAGGCTCGAGCGCGTGACAACGCCCGCTGCGTGCCGTACTCAGCACGCGTCGCGTCGCGTCGTATCGCGTGCTTCCAACACGGAAGTCAACCTGTCTGCTCTTCAGAACAATCCCCGTGCTGTGGCTGAGGGGTGCCTCCAATGCCACCAAGTTACTCAGTGGATAATCGTAGCGTTACGTGGTGTCTTCTACCCAATGCACACAATCGAAGCTTTCAAAAATATTAATTTGAGTTTCAGATGCCAGCCTACAGCTCGCTATATCCTATCCTGCTACGTCAAGAGGAGCGCTACGATGGCAACCACGCGGACTGGTTTCCCTGTCGCTGCCATCGACGCCCGCCCACCCACCCACCGGTGGCCGATGTAAGGCGGGTATCCGGGGAGACGGTCGCGTGGCCAGCTCGCCAATGCTGCCCGGGGCGTTGGCACACTTCGCAACCGGGTCTCCTTGCTCGTAGCTCACAGCACGTAGCTCACTGCACGTAGCTCACAGCACGTAGCTCACAGCACGTAGCACGCAGCACGTAGCTCACAGCACGTAGCACGCAGCACGTAGCTCACTGCACGTAGCTCACAGCACGTAGCTCACAGCACGTAGCTCACAGCACGTAGCTCACAGCACGTAGCTCACTGCACGTAGCTCACAGCACGTAGCTCACTGCACGTAGCTCACAGCACGTAGCTCACTGCACGTAGCTCACAGCACGTAGCTCACAGCACGTAGCTCACAGCACGTAGCTCACTGCACGTAGCTCACAGCACGTAGCTCACAGCACGTAGCTCACTGCACGTAGCTCACAGCACGTAGCTCACTGCACGTAGCTCACTGCACGTAGCTCACAGCACGTAGCTCACAGCACGTAGCTCACAGCACGTAGCTCACAGCACGTAGCTCACTGCACGTAGCTCACAGCACGTAGCTCACTGCACGTAGCTCACAGCACGTAGCTCACAGCACGTAGCTCACTGCACGTAGCTCACAGCACGTAGCTCACTGCACGTAGCTCACAGCACGTAGCTCACTGCACGTAGCTCATAGCACGTAGCTCACTGCACGTAGCTCACAGCACGTAGCTCACAGCACGTAGCTCACTGCACGTAGCTCACAGCACGTAGCTCACAGCACGTAGCACGTAGCTCACTGCACGTAGCACGCAGCGCGTAGCACGCAGCGCGTAGCTGGAGACGTGGAGACGCGACCTCAAGCGTGGACGCGGAATGTAAACAAATACCTCGGCAATTCGTCGACGGAATGTATCGTTTACTTTTATACACTCTACACTCTACACTCTACACTCTACAACACCCTACACGACAGCCCTCTCTGCCGATAAATAACCTCCTACGTATCGGATCCTGGGCATTTACATTAGGCATTGCAACTTGGCGTTGCATTGTGCTGTGGCAAATAATAATATCGACGTAACCGACCAGAGATCAGCTGAAGACAATGAAAGAACCTACTATAATTCCTCCGATACATCTCCCAGAACCTAATTAGAAGCTTGGAGTTTAACCAGTTGAACGTCGACTTGGTCACGACGTAGGGACGAGGGTGAACTGACGCGAGAAACTGACCAAAAGCCGAGATGGTCAAGTTTGAGATGAATCTAATCGAATTGAATGGATCCAACTCTCTTCTCCAGTCTTCAGTCGCAGCCACCCAAGGCCGCCGCTTGAAAGGGGTCATCGCGATTCTAGTTCAAGTCCACGCCAACATCATCTTACTTCAATCTTTATGACATCCAATCCAGTCCGCGATCTGCATATGCAGATCAAGAGCTAGCGGCATTCCGCGTCGCCTTTCTTCTCGCCACCTCGCCCGACATCTCTCCCGCAGGGGGCGTTTCACTACCTCGGTGACATCTCACCCCGCAGGGGGCGTTTCACCACCTCGCCCGACATCTCTCCCGCAGGGGGCGTTTCACCACCTTGACGACATCTCACCTCGCAGGGGGCGTTTCACTACCTTGGCGACATCTCATACCGCAGGAGGGCGTTTCACCACCTCGGCGAAATCTCTCCCGCAGGGGGCGTTTCACCACCTTCACGACATCTCACCTCGCAGGGGGGCGTTTCACTACCTTGGCGACATCTCATACCGCAGGGGTCGTTTCATTACCTCGGCGACATCTCACCCCGCAGGGGGCGTTTCACTACCTCGGTGACATATCCTAGTTTTACCTTCCTCGTAGTCGCTCTCGAAGCAGACGACGTGACCGCGGGCGGCCGTCGTGCCTCCACGAGGACGCCGCCGACGCCGACGTCGGGAGGCGTTGCACTAGCACGCGGCGCGACACCACCGGACACTCACAACACCGACACCGCGTTCGACCCCGCGCTCCGTCCACTCGCTGGCACACGCTCGAAACCCACTGAACGCAGACACTTAGTGCAGATCACTTAGTGCAGACCACTTAGTGCAGACCACTTAGTGTATCACCTGTCCCGTGTGAGGACGGAGCAGCTGCTTGTTGCGCGGTGCTCGCGATGCAGCGGTCAGTGGACGACTGCCGGAGTGGACCATCGCGCTCCAGCGCGCCTCCGGTGAAAGCAGCGCAACGCGGCGCAGCGCACATACTGCCGATGGGTGGTGGAGGCGCTAATGGTAGCCCTGGCAGGCTGCTGGCGAAGGCCGGCCAAGTTTACCGGCAAGGTGCCAGGGTGAGATTTTGTTTGTAATGATTAATATACATCAAGAGACTGCATGGAGTTTTGGTTTCAATCGTCTTTCAAGTTTCAATGATATGTTGAGTTGCCTGCAGTCGGGCAACATCCGTTCTAAACTCTTCCGTGGACTTCGTTTGCCGATTTTCAGCCCCGTCAGACCCCGAAAACCCAAAACAAGCCACGGCCGCCCCCTTTATTGCCTTTTCGCAGTGGTGCAGTTTTAATGCGAGCTGCCGTGGAGCGTTCATTTTCAATTTTTCACCCCCCAGTCCGTACGTGCCTGTACTTCCAGATACCACCTCTGACGCATGCTTGGCGAAACAAAACCTCACGTCAACACAAATGCAGCAGCGGCCGTTATCATACTGCATCACGATCTTCAGGTTCTTCGGGTTCTTCCGGACAGGAGCATGCTGCCGACTTACCGACACCTCTCGCGAATAATAGGAACGCATCAATCACCAAGTTTCTTAATTCCTAATCACATTCCTATAAATCATTCACGTCGTCAGGCGAGCGATGAACTGCGTGAGAAATGCGATTGCGTCGTTGAACGCAACGCCCGTCGGACATGATACAGAGTGTCCGACGCAGCATCCAAGTCCGTAGCGCACGGCGGTGCAGACTTTAGCCCCGGGCCAAGATGCTGTTCTGAGCGGGGGACATTGCTCCTTGCTGTTGTCTGCCTGCCTGCCTGCCTGCCTGCCTGCACACTGCAGACTGCAAACTGCTCACAGTGAGATTGAGAAGCAATCGCCTGCAAAGTTCGGGGGTTCGAAGCCCAGCAAGGCATATGCATCGACAGCAGTGTTGTCAGAGAGTTCCTACAGAACCAGGGCCTAGGCTTCATGTCACGAGACATCGAAGCTGCAGCCGTCGACAACAACAATAACAACAAACCTCCGCTGCCGAGCGGCGCTCTTCACCGGTCACCGACGCGCTGGGCCAAAACAGCGAAAGCAATGCACGCATGGAGAAGCTCGAGACTCAGGAAGCTGAATCGCCAATGCAGAGACCTGCAGCTCGGTTCGATCCTGTACAAGTATGGAAGAAGTAAGGACCTCCCCGGCGGCAAAGCACCGGCCCCCCCACGCGGACTCCAGCTGTCAGCAGAAGTCAAGGAGTCACCACTTGTTGCAGAAGCCCGTCCAGCTTCCAGCTCGAGGACTCGTGTCTGCAAGCAATCGCAGTCCAGAGCGTAGCTTGAACGCTAAGCCTGCTCACGCTGGTCCCGACCACTTGCCGCTTCCGGAGGTCGAAGGCGGGAAGGCAGATGCACTCCGACGTCTGCATTCAGCGAGGATGCGTGTGCAGCGATGCAGGCTGCAGGTCACGCCGGGTCGCGGCTGCCGGAGATGATGATGATGATCAGATGATGATGATGTCGACGAGGAGGAGGATGGTGACGGTGACCCTGATCGCGATGATGGGGCGATTACCATGCTTGCTTGCCAGCTGTGAGTGGCGGCGGCGAAAAAACCAGCCGCGCCGAGTAGAACCTGACAACGGTGACGCGGACGAGGACGGAGTGCTCGAAAAAACGTTGTGTCTCCGGAGTTCCGCAAAACCTTGCTGCCTGCATCCAAGACCAAGACATTCTTGACATGAGTGGATGGAACCCTCACTGTCTAGTTTCCAGCTGCCTGCATCGTTCAATAAGTTCTCATTATCTCTTGATAGCATCGACTTGAGGAAGCAATCTGTGCATGCTCAGCTTGACAGGCAGCGTCGTTGACCCGGGGTCCGAGGGTTCGGGGTTCGGACGTCGCTCGGGCCGAGGAGCGTCCCGGCGGGTGAGATCGCCTCCACGGGCCGCGGCAGTGGATGGAGGCGATCTGCAAAGTCCGGCGCCGGCGCAGTGGCGGCCAGCCTGACGGGAAACACTCTCCCCGCGGGTCAAGCCAGGACCTCGCGATGCCGCGGACTTGACGCTGCGTCGGCAACGAGGGATTCGACGAAATGTTACCAGCAGGACAGTAACATCGGCCAGTGCATGGCATTAAGTTCCCTGCTATCGTGGCCACATCGAATCGCTGCCTCGCCATCGTCGCAACGACCCGTCGGTCGTCTTGACGACGCCACGCCACTGCCTAACGGACCGCTGCCATGGCAACACGGCGGTTGCTGACGACTAACGAGCAGCACTTTGTTAGCGATCCGACGCTTCGCTGGCGACGCGAGTCCGACGCGCCGTTGCCAACGGCAACTGGCAGCGACGCCGACCGTTTTGGAGGCGCGGGCCTCGAGCGGGGACCCGCCGCCGCCCGCCGCCGCCCGCCGCCGCCGCTGCCAGCCGGAACCGAGGCGATGCGTGAACGCGAACCCGGCGCCGTTTTGTGAATCGCTTCCTGAATGGAAGCTGCTGCCCGGGCGAACTCCGGCCGAGTGATTGCCACTCAATGCACCAATCTTCGAGTGCACGATGCCATTCCTTCCACCATAATAACACCCTCCGGCGCCGGCTCATTTGCGGTCTGGAGGAGTTTTTACCTTGCCAATTGAACCGTGTAAGATTCTGCTTGCAAATTGTTTCCCATCGATGGAAATCAACACGCCCCGAGGTTCGCCGAAGGCCGAGAAACAGGTAAAACGGAAAGAAACAAGTGTTGATAGTTGATCAACACTTGTTGACGTGTTGATATAATTGTCTCCTGAACTGCAAACAACCGAGCAGCGGCGCCGCTCCGCTATGTGCTTGATGCAAAGCAGGCTGGCGATCACAGCGATCGGAACAAGCTTGTCGAGGGATCTTATCCCGCCCCGGCGCGCCCTGGACAGCTAGAGGTGGTAAGGTGGTAAGGTACTCACACCCCCAGTCCTTCGGCCAGAGCTCGGTCATGGTCATCGCCCGCTTGACGGACTCGCCCTCGCTCTGCAGCCGCCAGTTCTCCCTGCCCGGCGTCGGCGACGGGTCGTCCTCCTCGGAGGTGGTCGTCGCCGGCGTGGCGTCGCGCGCCGCTCCCGCACTGCCGTCGCCGCTGCCGTCGCCGCTGCCGTCGCCGCCGCCCTCGGCGTCGTGTCCCCCGCCGCCGCCGCCGCCGCCTCCCCGGTACGGTCCGACCAGCCCCACCGCGGGCCGGGACAGCAGCCCTGCGGGGTCGCTGCACGTCGCGAACATCGTGCACGGGGGGAGGGCGTTTAGCACGACATGCGCCGGACGCGTCGCCACGTGCGCCGAGGCCGAGTTGAGGGGACGCCTAATGGACGGCACCGCTCAGTGTTGACACTGCACTTGTCTCGACGAACACGCCGCACTCTGCTTCGGGGTCGTGTAGGGAGGCGCGCTCGACGTAACGCACCGCGCACCGTGTGCCGCAAGACTGTGTAGCGGCTCGCTACGCGCCGCGTCCAAAGCTGCTCGCTCCACCGCCGGCTGCTGTAACGGCCGTTGCACGCTATCATACACACTGTACACTACACACTGCACGCTGTACACTACACACTGCTCGCTGTACGTCGGTCGGCGGGCTGTCTGCGTGTGTCGGCAGGCGTGCTCGGCGCCGGCAGCTCTACCCACCGAGCAGACCGCCCCTCGGCGGCGGGGTGGCCGTGTTCGCAATGCGTGCCTCCATGCGTGCCTCCATGCGTGCCCCGATGCGTGCGGCGAGCGGCAGCGGGACAAAAGCCTTCTGAGGCGCGCACGTACGTCCCTTAAAGCTGTATCGGGACCCTCGAGGACGTGTGTGTACTATTTGCGGTACGACACGATGCGATGCGATGCGATGCGATGCGATGTACATTGATAAGGCGTACGGCGCCCGAAGAAATGCAGCATTGTGTTCATTCATGGCCGGTGAAAAGCACGGACTCTATTTACGACACCGATGCCGTGGGCCACGGAACAAATCTCGGTAAATGATATACTTAGTCAGGTGGTACACAATGTTCGGTTGAGAACAAGGTCAAGCCCATGGGTGCCATTGAAAGCGTCTCTGCAGCGCGATTAGTCGGCACTTAGTGCCGGCCGGCCGGCCGGCATCATCTGCCTTACTTGTCGTCTCATCTCGTCGCAGCTTTCCACGCTCCGGCTCTCGCCTAGAATAGTCATGTGCTTTATGCAAAGCAGGCTGGCGATTAATCGCCCGCGGCGCGGGTCACTCTCTGTCTCATTGTGTCGAGCTGTTCCTCTCAGAGAGCTGTCCGAAACCAGCAACTTTCCGCCATCCTTACTCGATCTGTCCAGCGCCCGGCGGGCAGAGAGTGAATTCCTGGCGAACAGGCAAGCTGCGATGAGCAACAGAAGGAGGACGCTGATGACCGATTCATTGCCGGCCACGGGGGGGCAACGGACGGCGTCGAAGTAGCGAGTCCATCTGCAGACGTCGCCCATCTGACAGCTGCCGTCCGACGGCCGCCGAATCGTGGAGATAACATCTGCCGCGGAATCTTTTCAGTTTTCGGTGATTGTTTCCAGTCATGTTGCGATCGTCTTGTTTCGCGCTCTCCTCGCTAAGGAGGCTGGACCGCCGCGGGGACGGCGTTGACGGCAGAACTTGCGATCATCGCGCATCTTGGCATTGTGTTTACTTCTCCCTTATAACTCACGAAACGGGCGCTTCTTCTTGCGGTCATTGCGACCCACTGCAACAGTTCCACGAAGCATAGAGCTGACGCCAAGAATGCTGAATTCAATGCTGCTTCTATAGCTGTCAATGCTGCTACTGGTTTATGCTGCTACTGGTAAACTTAAGCTATATAGGAGGCGAGCTTTGGGCGGTCCAGGCGGCTGAACTCAGGGCAAGTCTTAGGCGCTAGTCTTAGGTGCAAGACGGCGGAGGATGCAGGACCGGTGGTTGACGAGCATTCAATTGATCGACGAAACGGCAAACTTTCGGTGGGAATTTTTAATTGGCTCCATGCAGCCTGCGTTCGCGGAGTCGGTGCAGTGCGTGGTAATTGGCGAAGTGAATCTTTTCCCCCGTCTTGCTGCCTTGCTGCTATCTTGCTGGCTTGCTGTCCTTCTCTCTTGATGCCCCTATTGCTGCTCGTCTTGCTGGCAGGCTAAACATGTCACAGGCGGGCAACGGCAAGGATTGACTCCATCGACCAACAGATGCTTTTCGTCGAGAGTACCGCTAAAGAAAGATAGCAAAGATGTCGACCCAAACCAATTTCGTCCACTTTTACAGATGGATAATAAAATGTAGTATATCAGCCTTCGAGAGAAATTTCATTGTGACTCTGCTACATATTTATGTTTATATAAATGTGGCACTTTGCTAAATACCATCATCATCGACAAAATATGCAGGCACATTATCTACCTGAGAGATTATGGTTGAAATGTATACATATAAATAAATAATAAATTGGCGTGATTCGAGTTTATTGCTCCGTGCATTTCTCGAATCCTCTTACCGCGCAATCTCGCAGATTTCTCGAGCGAAGAAATCGCGGCGCCGACTTTCGATCGAGATTACGCGTATCATAGTATTTACTCGGGCAGTGTAATGAATGTGATGACCATCGAGCGATCGCCGGCCGCGAGATAGCAATCGAGAAGGCAGTGATGCTGGCAGCCTGTACGCACGGCGCATGCCCACCGCCTTCCCACGCATCATCGCGGCCGATCGGCACGGCACGCTGGACGCCACGGAGCGGATCGCATGCAGATTACACAAGGCTGTGCTTACAGAGAGTGGACCCCCACGCGCTCGGACGCCACGTTGGCCCAGCACGCAGAAATTAAACGTGTTGTTTGATTCACATCTACTTCGATATAATGATGTGTTTATCCTAGAGACTGACTCCAGAGCATTTACTTCTAATCCATACTTCTGATGAGGTATATTACTTCTGAAATGCGTTATTAAATTTTCGAGACACTCATCTGAGTATGGCCATCCAATAAGTAAGGACGACGAAGACGACGGAAACAACCAAGCAAAAAAAAACAAAGAAAACGACACGTTGAAATTGTAAAGCGATCGCCAGCGGCTACAGAAAATGAAACAGTTGTATACTTAGCGCTGGCATCAAGCAGACGGTGTGTTACCGTTGTGTGAGATCCGAGATCCACGGCTCTCTATACGCATCGCCGGCGCAACGGAGAAAGTGCATCGCTGGTCGCTGATGCGGTGGTCATCTCCGACGTCTTGGGTCGATACTATCTGATCCAACATCTAACAAGTCAACTACTAATCCCCAACAATATATGAACTACGCAGTCATGAGCAATTAGCAATCAGCATCAATCTCCACGTGCTTTATTATCAGACAAAGCTTCGCCTCGGCACAAAGCCACCGCCACCTAGATTGGTGGTACCGTTCCCTTAATCGCTACTACACGCTTGCAATTAATTACAATTAATATCGAATAGGCCGTGGCCACACATGGCCCGGGCTCCGAAACAAGTGACACGGAATGCGAGCATCCGATTGGTATTCCCTGCAGCAGTCCGTCCGCTTCCTATTGTCATGGCAACGCGTTGACGACGTGACGGCTCGCAGTTGCTGTTTTGCTTTTTTACATATAGTGAGCTTCGCATAGTTACCTACTATAGCTATTTGCTTAGTTAGTCCGCTTAGTATAGTTTAGTATAACTATTGCTAGCTGCCGGTTGATAGTTGCTAGTTGTGATATAGTTCACAAATTGCCGTGCAGGACAATGCTATGCAGGACAATGCTGTGCAGGACAATGCTGTGCAGGACAATGCTATGCAGGACAATGCTATGCAGGACAATACTATGCAGGACATTGCTGCTGAGGGGTTCCCGCTGCTTGCAAGTTGCAAGACGGCAATGACAGGAGCCACGTGAACTCGAGGAAGCCGTTGTCGGCGAGAGTAACAAAGGCGGCGGTCCAGTGAAGCCGATTTAATCACGCCGCCCTCCCGAAACAAAGCCATCAAGGAGGCGCTCGCTGTGTCATTGTGTCTGTACGCACACTGGCCGTGCTGCGCGTTCTTCGCGTCTTCGCAGAAATCCCGAGATTTGGTTCCTGCACACGGTGCATGGAACTCGGCTGTCTAATTACCGCGGGCGCCGGCCCCGGGTCCACAAGATGACTTGCACGAAACGAGCGAACTCTTCTTCCGAGTGAAACGTTGCGAGTTCATCTCATTCGCGAGGCGAGGAGCGAGCTGAGCGAGCGGCACGAACACCGCCGTGTTGATGCCGTCACCGCCTTGTCGAGTGTCAAGTGTCGTCTGGCGACATCACGAGGCACCCGCCACCCACCGCCCCAGAGAGTCACGATTCACGGGCGACTTCCGCTTGCTCCAGATCACGGCGACCCAGAGACAGCGGGGTTATTAAATCAGTGCACGCCGCCGCCGAAAACAACTGGCTCGTTTGCATGCCATTGGTCGTTTATGTGTGCGAATTCCTAGCAGCAAGACGCATGCCTGTCGTGCAACCGTGCAAGACCTGTCTTCAAGGATGGATTAAGGATGGTGTTGCCTGTCAACACCAATCCGTTGAAACGCCCCACTGCTACATTGCCGTTCCCTAGCGATCAAGCTGTTGAAACGCCCCACTTAGACCCTGCCGTTGCCTAACGACCAAGCTGTTGAAACGCCCCTCGACACGGCTGTGCTCCAGATCGGGACACAGAGCGTGCGGGCGGAGGTCGCGTATCGGACGGGGAAAGCGTGCGACATCGATTGGAGGCGACGTCGGGCAGAAGACATCGCCGTGCCGCGCGCCACGCCGCGATCCGGGCCGATCGATTGGCGGCTGCGTGTGTGACAGCTGCCCTCGATGTCGCCGCGCGCTGCCCAGCGGTCGCTTGCCAGCAACATCATGCAGCATCCACACAGGTAACATCAGCCGGGACGCTGTCTGCATCCACACAGGTAACATCAGCCGGGACGCAATTGATTGATTGATAATTGGTGTTTAACGACGCACTGTTTTGACGACTGGCCCTTTATTATTTGCTAACCTGCTGGCCACCTGCGACGCTGCACGCTGGCTGCTTTGAATGGACGTGTACTTTTTCGTCGAGCCAGGATCGGTCAGCAGAACCAAGTCTGCCGACGCAGAAGGGGAACCGGAGGCTGTGCTAGAAGGTCACAGTGGCACATGATGCACGGTACACTCTAAATTATTATTTTTTATTGTATCATACTAACCAATTAATCAATGCCGCCATGATGTGTTGATCTGTTTTTGTGCTCGTCTGTTTTTGTTCTTTGTGGCCCGGAGTGTGGAGTTTTGCCTAAAGTTATGTTATTAATGTTATTAATGTTAATTATGTATCTAATGCAAAATTATCAGTTACTTAGTTTTTATTATTTAAGTAAATCGCGCATCCACCTGCGCAGAACGTCGTGATTGGCTGAGAGCAAAGCTGAGATCAGTTAATAACAATAACAATAACAATATCTTTGCTCTATACATGGCAGCCTCTATAAACATATTATATTACGGTTGATACAGCGAGATATTAAATTAGGATTATGCACAAGTCGGTCTTAATAAACTAGAATGCAGATTCAATAGATTACTCAGTGAGGCGGACGGTCATGGCCGTTTTCATAGTAAAGTGTAATTGTGATTGACAGCAGTGGCTGTTAAGTGTAGCTTGATTGATTCTAGCCCAGCATTTGCTTGAAAGGCCGAGGGAAACCATGAAAAACCTCGGTCGGGCGACCTCACGAAATGTCTTCAGAATTCTATACAGGAACTGAAAAGAATTTGGAACATAGGTGAATGTTCAACCATAATCCTAGTTACATTTTCAAATTGATATTGTAACTTTAAACATAAGATTGAAATTAAGTGACTGTGAAAAATCTACAAAACTTTGCAAAAACGTTTCAACATTTAGTAAACGTTTTAAATTTATAGTCTACATGCCTGAAGTTAATTCATGTGTGAGACAATGGAGAAGAAAAAAAAATACATTGCAAAAAAACACTCAAAATCCAAAAAATAAACCCACCGGCACCAACCCCCCTTATTATCCACCCCCCTTGGTACCCCACCCCCATAGTATCTACCCTTAGTATCCCTTAGCCCCCCCATGCAATGCAAGTTTATTAACTTCTCGTACGCCATCAACACAAATCTATCGACAAAGTTTTATGTCGAACTCTGTATCCTGCAGCTACATTTTGATTTTTCGCAGTCCCTTGAATAACCAGCTATATGCTATAGTTCTCCCTGTTGTTTGTAGCAGCACTCTTGCTAATGGCATGCGTCGGAATGGATGGCAATTAGTCTGCTCTGCGCCTGAGTCCTAACTCTTCTATTCTAAATCTTCTTTTTCTTCTTCTAATCTTCATCTTCTTCACATCTTCTTTCTCTCGGAAAGTCCCAGAGGTTCTATCTAAAGGGATGGTGATTTCTGCAAAAGAACAAGAAAATGATGGGAAATATTTCCACGATATTTCTATACGCGACAAATAAAGAGAAAATGATAAAAACAAAAATGGCCACCATACTTTTTTCAATGTGGCTTATTCTGCTCACTGCAGCAATGGAGAAGTTATCAGTTGCAACCCTAGCAACCAGATGGACCGATAAAAACACACTTTATTTAAAGTATGACCCAATTCTAGAGATTCCAATTCCTATACTAGTTTGTAAAAACTTGATTTTACTGAAGTCAACAATGTTCCTCACACTTCTTGTGACCATTTATTATCTAAAGGAAATACGCCGGTAGCAAACCTTGATGGTCGACGCGGAAAGAAGCTCCTCGAAGGAAGCAGCAAGCAGACATCCTCTCGACAGCGGCCTCGGAGTGCTCTGCAGGTGAAACCTCCCGGCAGGTGGATCGGCATGAGGCAGAGATGGAAGGAGCGATCCACGATGCCCGGCTGCGGTCGCCAGCAGGAAGAAACGCAGACCTCAGCACACGGGAAATCCCTTCCTCGGCTCCAGCCCGCAGCCCGCAGTTTTACTAAAAGTCGTGTCGCAGCAATCTGCAAGGAAAACTCATTAAAAGATGGACAATGTCTCTACTACCAAAAACAAAAATCATTTTATTCCAAATCAATTGCTGTCTCACCTTCTGTGTGGCCAATCGCTTTCTGCAGCATCAAGCAAGCCCGCAATTTACCTCCCAGGTGGGTCACAGCAATCTGCAAGAAATAACAGTTTACATGTTTCATAATTTCTCCTAATAGCAAACAGATGAATCCATTAATGCAGAAATAATGTCAAACGTACCTTCCTCCTTGTGGGTGAGAATTCTCTCTGCGGCATTGCGCAAGCCCGCAGTTTTTCTTCAAGCCGTGCTACAGCAATCTGCAAAGAAAAATTGTTTAGGCCCCATCGTATCTTCTTCCTAAAACTTAAAAAGTGTACAAAATGAAATGTCTGCCTTACCTTCTACCGCGTGGGTAATTTTTTTCTGTCTTTGACATCTTTAAGATTGCAGCTCCCTGACCAGCTGTGCTGTTGAAATCTGCAAGAAACAATTGCAGAGGTTTGAAAATGCACACATGTAGGTAGTTCTATGTACATGATTCATTCTTGCCTTCGGTACAGGAAATAAATAAAATGGGATTTTTAAAAATAAAATAAATGGCTCACCTGGAACAGCGTTACCTGCGGCGAAGTCTTCTATCTGCCGTAAGAGTCTATGTTGACAGTGAAAGGCGGCAGCAGATATTAAACCAGGTGCTGATAGTAATAGATACCTAAAAATGCCGCCCATTGGGTTGAGACCTGAAAAAAAACATCAAGCTTAAAAAAACACTGTTCCACCGAATAATTTTCTAGTCATAATATTATGACCAAAGTGAGCCTATTTGTGGCCACGTCACCCATACCTTCCTCATACAGCAGTCCTCATGGCTGTTTTAGAAACACCCAGAGTTAAGGATCCAGCGAACCAATCTCTCGGTGAAGCTGGACGAACGGTGGAGAGGCTTGTAGGTCGAAGCGGAAAGAAGCTCCCTGAAGGAAGCAGCGTGCAGACATCCTCTCGAAAGCGGTCTCAGAGCGCTCGCCCGGTGAAACCTCCCGGTCGGAGGATCGGCATGCGGCAGAGATGGGAGGATATCCGGCTGCGGTCCAACTTCACGCCAGCAGGAAGAAACGCAGCCCTCAGCACACGGAGCTACGAACCACCTTCCACGGCACCAGGCAACTCTGTTGGGATTTTATGAAAGCAGCAAACAGAAAAATACATATGCATCGAGGATAAGTAATGTGATAAATAGATGTTAAATAACATAAAAATAATTGTAATAGCATTTAATTGTAGAGTAAATTGGTCCAGGTATACTTGGGTATAGTGTCTTCTTCATATAAGAACACTTTTATTTTCGTTAAATGATATTCAGCTGTAAATGTTCTGAAAAACAAAAAAATGCAGTTAGGTGGATTTCGGTGAAGTATAAAGGTGAATGGTAGATAATGTGTGGAAATATAGTAAAAGCAGATGTAAAAGACAAAATAAGCCAATGCCAATGGATACTTCTCTAGTACCTTCATATGAATAGATTCTTCTTATTTCGTTGCAGGATTTGCTGCTTTCATTATTCTGAATCGATGCCCAATTTTTCATTTTTCATACACTTGTTTCACATCACTCGAAACGCGGGCACAAATGTCAAAGTGACAATGTGCATTCGACCTGTCGCGGTACCGAGCTAAAGAAGCTAGAATGCAGGAACGTAGGTTCACACTGCATTAGGGTGGGTTTCCATGAAAGCCATGGAGCCACCCTTTAAAGAGCAGAGGCCACGCGACTTGAAGAGCCCGTTGCCCCGCTAGACACATACTTCAGGACGGTGTTGGTTTGCGCTATTTTGTGTTTTCCCCCAAAATCGAGCGTGGAGGTCTCGAAGTTCTGCGTTGGGACTCAATTGGGCCCACTGTAATTAAAACAACTACCGGGCCAGGGGATCTAGAAAGCTAGAAAGGCAAGGATTTTAACCTTTGCCGAAAGTCGATTACACACTCATTAAAGTGGAAGGAAAATTCATTGAGGATAAAACTGTACTAACGAGTCTCACAGACAGAAGGTACAACTTGAGAATGAATGTCACAAAACTACCCGGCAAGAAGGGGATTCTAGTCCCGGCTGCTTTGCTAAGCTAACCTGCCTGGGGCTGGGTCACAAAGTCAAACTCTGGTTTAAATGAAGCCAGGGGTTGAGGTCTCCAAGCAACAAATTTATTTGTGCTTTTAACACTGCGGGTCCGCATCGCAGGTACAGGTATTGAATCGGTATTCAATACAAGGGGTGGACAACTATCCCTTGTCATACAGCATACAGCTATACAGCATGAATCGGTATTCAATACAAGGAGCGGACAACTATCTAGAACTATACAGCACTTGCTGTTCTAACTACGAGCTAAGGACTCCAAGCAACAAACTGTATTGTGCTTTTAACACTGCGGGTCCGCATCGCAGGTACAGGTATTGAATCGGTATTCAATACAAGGGGTGGACAACTATCTAGAACTATACAGCACTAGCTGTTCTAACTACGAGCTAAGGTCTCCAAGCAACAAATTGTATTGTGCTTTTTACACTGCGGGTCCGCATCGCAGGTACAGGTATTGAATCGGTATTCAATACAAGGGGTGGACAACTATCTAGAACTATACAGCTCTTGCTGTTCTTACTACGAGCTAAGGTCTCCAAGCAACAAATTGTATTGTGCTTTTAACACTGCGGGTCCGCATCGCAGGTACAGGTATTGAATCGGTATGCAATACAAGGGGGAACAACTATCTAGAACTATACAGCACTAGCTGTTCATACTACGAGCTAAGGTCTCCAAGCAACAAATTGTATTGTGCTTTTAACACTGCGGGTCCGCATCGCAGGTACAGGTATTGAATCGGTATTCAATACAAGGGGTGGACAACTATCTAGAACTATACAGCACTAGCTGTTCTAACTACGAGCTAAGGTCTCCAAGCAACAAATTGTATTGTGCTTTCAACACTGCGGGTCCGCATCGCAGGTACAGGTATTGAATCGGTATTCAATACAAGGGGTGGACATATATCTAGAACTATACAGCACTAGCTGTTCTAACTACGAGCTAAGGTCTCCAAGCAACAAATTGTATTGTGCTTTTAACACTGCGGGTCCGCATCGCAGGTACAGGTATTGAATCGGTATTCAATACAGGGGTGGACAACTATCTAGAACTACACAGCACTTGATGTTCTTACTACGAGCTAAGGTCTCCAAGCAACAAATTGTATTGTGCTTTTAACACTGCGGGTCCGCATCGCAGGTACAGGTATTGAATCGGTATTCAATACAAGGGGTGGACAACTATCTAGAACTATACAGCACTTGCTGTTCTTACTACGAGCTAAGGTCTCCAAGCAACAAATTGTATTGTGCTTTCAACACTGCGGGTCCGCATCGCAGGTACAGGTATTGAATCGGTATTCAATACAAGGGGTGGACAACTATCTAGAACTATACAGCACTAGCTGTTTTTACTACGAGCTCAGGTCTCCAAGCAACAAAATGTATTGTGCTTCTAACACTGCGGGTCCGCATCGCAGGTACAGGTATTGAATCGGTATTCAATACAAGGGGTGGACAACTATCTAGAACTATACAGCACTAGCTGTTCTTACTACGAGCTAAGGTCTCCAAGCAACAAATTGTATTGTGCTTTTAACACTGCGGGTCCGCATCGCAGGTACAGGTATTGAATCGGTATTCAATACAAGGGGTGGACAACTATCTAGAACTATACAGCACTTGCTGTTCTTACTTTGAGCTAAGGTCTCCAAGCAACAAATTGTATTGTGCTTTTAACACTGCGGGTCCGCATCGCAGGTACAGGTATTGAATCGGTATTCAATACAAGGGGTGGGACAACTATCTAGAACTATACAGCACTAGCTGTTCTTACTACGAGCTAAGGTCTCCAAGCAACAAATTGTATTGTGCTTTTAACACTGCGGGTCCGCATCGCAGGTACAGGTATTGAATCGGTATTCAATACAAGGGGTGGACAACTATCTAGAACTATACAGCACTAGCTGTTCTTACTACGAGCTTAGGTCTCCAAGCAACAAATTGTATTGTGATTTTAACACTGCGGGTCCGCATCGCAGGTACAGGTATTGAATCGGTATTCAATACAAGGGGTGGACAACTATCTAGAACTATACAGCACTTGCTGTTCTTACTACGAGCTAAGGTCTCCAAGCAACAAATTGTATTGTGCTTTTAACACTGCGGGTCCGCATCGCAGGCACAGGTATTGAATCGGTATTCAATACAAGGGGTGGACAACTATCTAGAACCATACAGCACTAGCTGTTCTTACTACGAGCTAAGGTCTCCAAGCAACAAATTGTATTGTGCTTTTAACACTGCGGGTCCGCATCGCAGGTACAGGTATTGAATCGGTATTCAATACAAGGGGTGGACAACTATCTAGAACTATACAGCACTAGCTGTTCTTACTACGAGCTAAGGTCTCCAAGCAACAAATTGTATTGTGCTTTTAACACTGCGGGTCCGCATCGCAGGTACAGGTATTGAATCGGTATTCAATACAAGGGGTGGGACAACTATCTAGAACTATACAGCACTAGCTGTTCTTACTACGAGCTAAGGTCTCCAAGCAACAAATTGTATTGTGCTTTTAACACTGCGGGTCCGCATCGCAGGTACAGGTATTGAATCGGTATTCAATACAAGGGGTGGACAACTATCTAGAACTATACAGCACTAGCTGTTCTTACTACGAGCTTAGGTCTCCAAGCAACAAATTGTATTGTGATTTTAACACTGCGGGTCCGCATCGCAGGTACAGGTATTGAATCGGTATTCAATACAAGGGGTGGACAACTATCTAGAACTATACAGCACTTGCTGTTCTTACTACGAGCTAAGGTCTCCAAGCAACAAATTGTATTGTGCTTTTAACACTGCGGGTCCGCATCGCAGGCACAGGTATTGAATCGGTATTCAATACAAGGGGTGGACAACTATCTAGAACCATACAGCACTAGCTGTTCTTACTACGAGCTAAGGTCTCCAAGCAACAAATTGTATTGTGCTTTTAACACTGCGGGTCCGCATCGCAGGTACAGGTATTGAATCGGTATTCAATACAAGGGGTGGACAACTATCTAGAACTATACAGCACTTGCTGTTCTTACTACGAGCTAAGGTCTCCAAGCAACAAATTGTATTGTGCTTTTAACACTGCGGGTCCGCATCGCAGGTACAGGTATTTTATCGGTATTCAATACAAGGGGTGGACAACTATCTAGAACTATACAGCACTTGCTGTTCTTACTACGAGCTAAGGTATCCAAGCAACAAATTGTATTGTGCTTTTAACACTGCGGGTCCGCATCGCAAGTACAGGTATTGAATCGGTATTCAATACAAGGGGTGGACAACTATCTAGAACTATACAGCACTAGCTGTTCTTACTACGAGCTTAGGTCTCCAAGCAACAAATTGTATTGTGCTTTTAACACTGCGGGTCCGCATTGCAGGTACAGGTATTACATCGGTATTCAATACAAGGGGTGGACAACTATCTAGAACTATACAGCACTAGCTGTTCTGCTACGAGCTAAGGTCTCCAAGCAACAAACTGTATTGTGCTTTTAACACTGCGGGTCCGCATCGCAGGTACAGGTATTGAATCGGTATTCAATACAAGGGGTGGACAACTATCTAGAACTATACAGCACTAGCTGTTCTGCTACGAGCTAAGGTCTCCAAGCAACAAACTGTATTGTGCTTTTAACACTGCGGGTCCGCATCGCAGGTACAGGTATTGAATCGGTATTCAATACAAGGGGTGGACAACTATCTAGAACTATACAGCACTAGCTGTTCATACTACGAGCTAAGGTCTCCAAGCAACAAATTGTATTGTGCTTTTAACACTGCGGGTCCGCATCGCAGGTACAGGTATTGAATCGGTATTCAATACAAGGGGTGGACAACTATCTAGAACTATACAGCACTAGCTGTTCTGCTACGAGCTAAGGTCTCAAAGCAACAAACTGTATTGTGCTTTTAACACTGCGGGTCCGCATCGCAGGTACAGGTATTGAATCGGTATTCAATACAAGGGGTGGACAACTATCTAGAACTATACAGCACTAGCTGTTCTGCTACGAGCAAAGGTCTCCAAGCAACAAACTGTATTGTGCTTTTAACACTGCGGGTCCGCATCGCAGGTACAGGTATTGAATCGGTATTCAATACAAGGGGTGGACAACTATCTAGAACTATACAGCACTAGCTGTTCATACTACGAGCTAAGGTCTCCAAGCAACAAATTGTATTGTGCTTTTAACACTGCGGGTCCGCATCGCAGGTACAGGTATTGAATCGGTATTCAATACAAGGGGTGGACAACTATCTAGAACTATACAGCACTAGCTGTTCATACTACGAGCTAAGGTCTCCAAGCAACAAATTGTATTGTGCTTTTAACACTGCGGGTCCGCATCGCAGGTACAGGTATTGAATCGGTATTCAATACAAGGGGTGGACAACTATCTAGAACTATACAGCACTAGCTGTTCTAAATACGAGCTAAGGTCTCCAAGCAACAAATTGTATTGTGCTTTCAACACTGCGGGTCCGCATCGCAGGTACAGGTATTGAATCGGTATTCAATACAAAAGGTGGACAACTATCTAGAACTATACAGCACTAGCTGTTCTAACTACGAGCTAAGGTCTCCAAGCAACAAATTGTATTGTGCTTTTAACACTGCGGGTCCGCATCGCAGGTACAGGTATTGAATCGGTATTCAATACAAGGGTGGACAACTATCTAGAACTATACAGCACTTGCTGTTCTTACTACGAGCTAAGGTCTCCAAGCAACAAATTGTATTGTGCTTTTAACACTGCGGGTCCGCATCGCAGGTACAGGTATTGAATCGGTATTCAATACAAGGGGTGGACAACTATCTAGAACTATACAGCACTTGCTGTTCTTACTACGAGCTAAGGTCTCCAAGCAACAAATTGTATTGTGCTTTCAACACTGCGGGTCCGCATCGCAGGTACAGGTATTGAATCGGTATTCAATACAAGGGGTGGACAACTATCTAGAACTATACAGCACTTGCTGTTCTTACTACGAGCTAAGGTCTCCAAGCAACAAATTGTATTGTGCTTTAAACACTGCGGGTCCGCATCGCAGGTACAGGTATTGAATCGGTATTCAATACAAGGGGTGGAAAACTATCTAAAACTATACAGCACTTGCTGTTCTAACTACGAGTTAAGGTCTCCAAGCAACAAATTGCATTGTGCTTTTTACACTGCAGGTCCGCATCGCAGGTACAGGTATTGAATCGGTATTCAATACAAGGGGTGGAAAACTATCTAGAACTATACAGCACTTGCTGTTCTTACTACGAGCTAAGGTTTCCAAGCAACAAATTGTATTGTGCTTTTAACACTGCGGGTCCGCATCGCAGGCACAGGTATTGAATCGGTATTCAATACAAGGGGTGGACAACTATCTAGAACTATACAGCACTTGCTGTTCATACTACGAGCTAAGGTCTCCAAGCAACAAATTGTATTGTGCTTTTAACACTGCGGGTCCGCATCGCAGGCACAGGTATTGAATCGGTATTCAATACAAGGGGTGGGGTACTATCTAGAACTATACAGCACTTGCTGTTCTTACTACGAGCTATGGTCTCCAAGCAACAAATTGTATTGTGCTTTTAACACTGCGGGTCCGCATCGCAGGTACAGGTATTGACTCGGTATTCAATACAAGGGGTGGACAACTATCTAGAACTATACAGCACTTGCTGTTCTTACTACGAGCTAAGGTCTCCAAGCAACAAATTGTATTGTGCTTTTAACACTGCGGGTCCGCATCGCAGGTACAGGTATTGAATCGGTAATCAATACAAGGGGTGGACAACTATCTAGAACTATAGAGCACTAGCTGTTCTAACTACGAGCTAAGGTCTCCAAGCAACAAACTGTATTGTGCTTTTAACACTGCGGGTCCGCATCGCAGGTACAGATATTGAATCGGTATTCAATACAAGGGGTGGACAACTATCTAGAACTATACAGCACTAGCTGTTCTAACTACGAGCTAAGGTCTCCAAGCAACAAATTGTATTGTGCTTTTAACACTGCGGGTCAGCATCGCAGGTACAGGTATTGAATCGGTATTCAATACAAGGGGTGGACAACTATCTAGAACTATACAGCACTAGCTGTTCATACTACGAGCTAAGGTCTCCAAGCAACAAATTGTATTGTGCTTTTAACACTGCGGGTCCGCATCGCAGGTACAGGTATTGAATCGGTATGCAATACAAGGGGGAACAACTATCTAGAACTATACAGCACTAGCTGTTCATACTACGAGCTAAGGTCTCCAAGCAACAAATTGTATTGTGCTTTTAACACTGCTGGTCCGCATCGCAGGTACAGGTATTGAATCGGTATTCAATACAAGGGGTGGACAACTATCTAGAACTATACAGCACTAGCTGTTCTAACTACGAGCTAAGGTCTCCAAGCAACAAATTGTATTGTGCTTTCAACACTGCGGGTCCGCATCGCAGGTACAGGTATTGAATCGGTATTCAATACAAGGGGTGGTTATCTATCTAGAACTATACAGCACTAGCTGTTCTAACTACGAGCTAAGGTCTCCAAGCAACAAATTGTATTGTGCTTTTAACACTGCGGGTCCGCATCGCAGGTACAGGTATTGAATCGGTATTCAATACAGGGGTGGACAACTATCTAGAACTACACAGCACTTGATGTTCTTACTACGAGCTAAGGTCTCCAAGCAACAAATTGTATTGTGCTTTTAACACTGCGGGTCCGCATCGCAGGTACAGGTATTGAATCGGTATTCAATACAAGGGGTGGACAACTATCTAGAACTATACAGCACTTGCTGTTCTTACTACGAGCTAAGGTCTCCAAGCAACAAATTGTATTGTGCTTTCAACACTGCGGGTCCGCATCGCAGGTACAGGTATTGAATCGGTATTCAATACAAGGGGTGGACAACTATCTAGAACTATACAGCACTAGCTGTTTTTACTACGAGCTCAGGTCTCCAAGCAACAAAATGTATTGTGCTTCTAACACTGCGGGTCCGCATCGCAGGTACAGGTATTGAATCGGTATTCAATACAAGGGGTGGACAACTATCTAGAACTATACAGCACTAGCTGTTCTTACTACGAGCTAAGGTCTCCAAGCAACAAATTGTATTGTGCTTTTAACACTGCGGGTCCGCATCGCAGGTACAGGTATTGAATCGGTATTCAATACAAGGGGTGGACAACTATCTAGAACTATACAGCACTTGCTGTTCTTACTTTGAGCTAAGGTCTCCAAGCAACAAATTGTATTGTGCTTTTAACACTGCGGGTCCGCATCGCAGGTACAGGTATTGAATCGGTATTCAATACAAGGGGTGGGACAACTATCTAGAACTATACAGCACTAGCTGTTCTTACTACGAGCTAAGGTCTCCAAGCAACAAATTGTATTGTGCTTTTAACACTGCGGGTCCGCATCGCAGGTACAGGTATTGAATCGGTATTCAATACAAGGGGTGGACAACTATCTAGAACTATACAGCACTAGCTGTTCTTACTACGAGCTTAGGTCTCCAAGCAACAAATTGTATTGTGATTTTAACACTGCGGGTCCGCATCGCAGGTACAGGTATTGAATCGGTATTCAATACAAGGGGTGGACAACTATCTAGAACTATACAGCACTTGCTGTTCTTACTACGAGCTAAGGTCTCCAAGCAACAAATTGTATTGTGCTTTTAACACTGCGGGTCCGCATCGCAGGCACAGGTATTGAATCGGTATTCAATACAAGGGGTGGACAACTATCTAGAACCATACAGCACTAGCTGTTCTTACTACGAGCTAAGGTCTCCAAGCAACAAATTGTATTGTGCTTTTAACACTGCGGGTCCGCATCGCAGGCACAGGTATTGAATCGGTATTCAATACAAGGGGTGGACAACTATCTAGAACTATACAGCACTTGCTGTTCTTACTACGAGCTAAGGTCTCCAAGCAACAAATTGTATTGTGCTTTTAACACTGCGGGTCCGCATCGCAGGTACAGGTATTTTATCGGTATTCAATACAAGGGGTGGACAACTATCTAGAACTATACAGCACTTGCTGTTCTTACTACGAGCTAAGGTATCCAAGCAACAAATTGTATTGTGCTTTTAACACTGCGGGTCCGCATCGCAAGTACAGGTATTGAATCGGTATTCAATACAAGGGGTGGACAACTATCTAGAACTATACAGCACTAGCTGTTCTTACTACGAGCTTAGGTCTCCAAGCAACAAATTGTATTGTGCTTTTAACACTGCGGGTCCGCATTGCAGGTACAGGTATTGAATCGGTATTCAATACAAGGGGTGGACAACTATCTAGAACTATACAGCACTAGCTGTTCTGCTACGAGCTAAGGTCTCCAAGCAACAAACTGTATTGTGCTTTTAACACTGCGGGTCCGCATCGCAGGTACAGGTATTGAATCGGTATTCAATACAAGGGGTGGACAACTATCTAGAACTATACAGCACTAGCTGTTCTGCTACGAGCTAAGGTCTCCAAGCAACAAACTGTATTGTGCTTTTAACACTGCGGGTCCGCATCGCAGGTACAGGTATTGAATCGGTATTCAATACAAGGGGTGGACAACTATCTAGAACTATACAGCACTAGCTGTTCATACTACGAGCTAAGGTCTCCAAGCAACAAATTGTATTGTGCTTTTAACACTGCGGGTCCGCATCGCAGGTACAGGTATTGAATCGGTATTCAATACAAGGGGTGGACAACTATCTAGAACTATACAGCACTAGCTGTTCTGCTACGAGCTAAGGTCTCCAAGCAACAAACTGTATTGTGCTTTTAACACTGCGGGTCCGCATCGCAGGTACAGGTATTGAATCGGTATTCAATACAAGGGGTGGACAACTATCTAGAACTATACAGCACTAGCTGTTCTGCTACGAGCAAAGGTCTCCAAGCAACAAACTGTATTGTGCTTTTAACACTGCGGGTCCGCATCGCAGGTACAGGTATTGAATCGGTGTTCAATACAAGGGGTGGACAACTATCTAGAACTATACAGCACTTGCTGTTCTTACTACAAGCTAAGGTCTCCAAGCAACAAATTGTATTGTGCTTTTAACACTGCGGGTCCGCATCGCAGGTACAGGTATTGAATCGGTATTCAATACAAGGGGTGGACAACTATCTAGAACTATACAGCACTAGCTGTTCATACTACGAGCTAAGGTCTCCAAGCAACAAATTGTATTGTGCTTTTAACACTGCGGGTCCGCATCGCAGGTACAGGTATTGAATCGGTATTCAATACAAGGGGTGGACAACTATCTAGAACTATACAGCACTAGCTGTTCATACTACGAGCTAAGGTCTCCAAGCAACAAATTGTATTGTGCTTTTAACACTGCGGGTCCGCATCGCAGGTACAGGTATTGAATCGGTATTCAATACAAGGGGTGGACAACTATCTAGAACTATACAGCACTAGCTGTTCTAACTACGAGCTAAGGTCTCCAAGCAACAAATTGTATTGTGCTTTCAACACTGCGGGTCCGCATCGCAGGTACAGGTATTGAATCGGTATTCAATACAAAAGGTGGACAACTATCTAGAACTATACAGCACTAGCTGTTCTAACTACGAGCTAAGGTCTCCAAGCAACAAATTGTATTGTGCTTTTAACACTGCGGGTCCGCATCGCAGGTACAGGTATTGAATCGGTATTCAATACAAGGGTGGACAACTATCTAGAACTATACAGCACTTGCTGTTCTTACTACGAGCTAAGGTCTCCAAGCAACAAATTGTATTGTGCTTTTAACACTGCGGGTCCGCATCGCAGGTACAGGTATTGAATCGGTATTCAATACAAGGGGTGGACAACTATCTAGAACTATACAGCACTTGCTGTTCTTACTACGAGCTAAGGTCTCCAAGCAACAAATTGTATTGTGCTTTCAACACTGCGGGTCCGCATCGCAGGTACAGGTATTGAATCGGTATTCAATACAAGGGGTGGACAACTATCTAGAACTATACAGCACTTGCTGTTCTTACTACGAGCTAAGGTCTCCAAGCAACAAATTGTATTGTGCTTTAAACACTGCGGGTCCGCATCGCAGGTACAGGTATTGAATCGGTATTCAATACAAGGGGTGGAAAACTATCTAAAACTATACAGCACTTGCTGTTCTAACTACGAGTTAAGGTCTCCAAGCAACAAATTGCATTGTGCTTTTTACACTGCAGGTCCGCATCGCAGGTACAGGTATTGAATCGGTATTCAATACAAGGGGTGGAAAACTATCTAGAACTATACAGCACTTGCTGTTCTTACTACGAGCTAAGGTTTCCAAGCAACAAATTGTATTGTGCTTTTAACACTGCGGGTCCGCATCGCAGGCACAGGTATTGAATCGGTATTCAATACAAGGGGTGGACAACTATCTAGAACTATACAGCACTTGCTGTTCATACTACGAGCTAAGGTCTCCAAGCAACAAATTGTATTGTGCTTTTAACACTGCGGGTCCGCATCGCAGGCACAGGTATTGAATCGGTATTCAATACAAGGGGTGGGGTACTATCTAGAACTATACAGCACTTGCTGTTCTTACTACGAGCTATGGTCTCCAAGCAACAAATTGTATTGTGCTTTTAACACTGCGGGTCCGCATCGCAGGTACAGGTATAGACTCGGTATTCAATACAAGGGGTGGACAACTATCTAGAACTATACAGCACTTGCTGTTCTTACTACGAGCTAAGGTCTCCAAGCAACAAATTGTATTGTGCTTTTAACACTGCGGGTCCGCATCGCAGGTACAGGTATTGAATCGGTAATCAATACAAGGGGTGGACAACTATCTAGAACTATACAGCACTAGCTGTTCTTACTACGAGCTACGGTCTCCAAGCAACAAATTGCATTGTGCTTTTTACACTGCAGGTCCGCATCGCAGGTACAGGTATTGAATCGGTATTCAATACAAGGGGTGGAAAACTATCTAGAACTATACAGCACTTGCTGTTCTTACTACGAGCTAAGGTTTCCAAGCAACAAATTGTATTGTGCTTTTAACACTGCGGGTCCGCATCGCAGGCACAGGTATTGAATCGGTATTCAATACAAGGGGTGGACAACTATCTAGAACTATACAGCACTAGCTGTTCATAATACGAGCTAAGGTCTCCAAGCAACAAATTGTATTGTGCTTTTAACACTGCGGGTCCGCATCGCAGGTACAGGTATTGAATCGGTATTCAATACAAGGGGTGGACAACTATCTAGAACTATACAGCTCTTGCTGTTCTTACTACGAGCTAAGGTCTCCAAGCAACAAATTGTATTGTGCTTTTAACACTGCGGGTCCGCATCGCAGGTACAGGTATTGAATCGGTGTTCAATACAAGGGGTGGACAACTATCTAGAACTATACAGCACTAGCTGTTCATAATACGAGCTAAGGTTTCCAAGCAACAAATTGTATTGTGCTTTTAACACTGCGGGTCCGCATCGCAGGTACAGGTATTGAATCGGTATTCAATACAAGGGGTGGACAACTATCTAGAACTATACAGCTCTTGCTGTTCTAACTACGAGCTAAGGTCTCCAAGCAACAAATTGTATTGTGCTTTTAACACTGCGGGTCCGCATCGCAGGTACAGGTATTAAATCGGTATTCAATACAAGGGGTGGACAACAATCAGGAACTATACAGCACTTGCTGTTCTTACTACGAGCTAAGGTCTCCAAGCAACAAATTATATTGTGCTTTTAACACTGCGGGTCCGCATCGCAGGCACAGGTATTGATTCGGTATTCAATACAAGGGGTGGAGAACTATCTAGAACTATATAGCACTTGCTGTTCTTACTACGAGCTAAGGTCTCCAAGCAACAAACTGTATTGTGCTTTAACACTGCGGGTCCGCATCGCAGGTACAGGTATTGAATCGGTATTCAATACAAGGGGTGTAAGACTATCTGGAGATTTACAGCGCTAGCTGTACTTACTATGAGTGGGGATTGAAAACAGCTGTTGTGAATCCAAGTAATATTACTTTCACTTACTAAAAATAATCTAGCCCGTGCCTGACTGATTGGTGAGGGGTCGGGGGGGGGGGGGGAATGGGTGCAGAGAAATCCTCTCTCTGCAGACTCAACCTGTGGAATCTGGAAGGAAATCAGCCGATCTGAGAGAAATGGTGTTATCTCACTGAGGCCTTATTATCCCTAAATTCACCATCAGTTCAGTGAATTATAGCAAGAGCTGAAACGCTCTGTTTGAATCTAAGACATACATCCTGAGTGCCAGCCAGCGGGCAACTTTGTGTCGGCAGAAGAGCACGCGGACTCTGGAATCTTGTTTCAGCTAAAATGGGATCCTGCCTGGTCTTCTCATCCTCTTGATGTGCTTGAAACTGAAACGGGCCGGCGATACAGAGACAAACAAAAGACAAATGCTGGAAGAAAGTGTGTTTCCCGATAGCGCAAACCCTCGACCTGCCCTCCACTTATCTTCACTCCTTAAACCTTGGCGAACTGGAAGTCGCCGTGAGGAAGTCTGGCAGCTCGGAGATGTTGTCCCGGAGAGACTCGGGGGGACCCTGACCTCGGGTCACGTCAACCACAGATGCTCGGCAAACTTGCGTCTTGAGCACTTTCTTCTTTTCTTTGCAGTTTTCGTTCTCTGTTGAGATAACCTTACGATGAGCTACATAATAAGGACAATGCGTACCTTTTGTTGGCTGGTATGCAACTAGCAAGGTCGGGGGGGGTTTAATCGGATGGGTTATCTCGTATGGGTGTTCTTTTACCAGATTACCAACCTGCTTTCAAACACATTATAAAATCAGCAGTTTATCAAACTCTACTATGAGTTTGTCAGGATCTATGTAGCAGAAAAGAGATGAAGGATTTACAATTAAAAAGCTCCCAATGACCAAGCTGCTTTTCTGACATGGATTGGGAATTTGACAAAAACCCTAAACAGTTCAACACGAAAAGTGTTTGCTTAGTTTGGCTCGAACCGTAGATATCTCGGCTGGATCAGGGATTAGATGAAAACAGAGGTTCGTGCAACTTGGCATGCTGCGGCACAGGATCTCTCCAATTGCAGGCAACATCTCGGCTGGGTCAGGAATAAGATGAAAACACAGGTTCGTGCAACTTGGAACGCTGCGGCACGGGATCTCTCCAATTGCAGGCAACATCTCGGCTGGATCAGGAAAAAGATGAAAACACAGGATCGTGCAACTTGGAATGCTGCGGCACGGGATCTCTCCAACTTGGAACATTCGGCTTCAGGATCCTGAGTATTCTTCAGCATGGATCAGGTCAGAATCTGTGAGGGCAGACAAGTTTGGTGACCGTACATACTGACTTCAAATTCTGTCATTTATTGACAACTTCAAAACCAGCCTGACAATCACGCTGTTCACTTGAGACGTTGCAATAAATCTTCGGCGCAGCAAACTCATGAAAGTAAAAGAGCACGGCGTTTTGTTGAGATGTCGGCTGGTAGATCATGCAATTTTTAAGAGAATTTGTCATATAGTTTGAAAACAAATGAAAGAACAGAAGATTTTGAAAAGAGAAGTTGAACATTGAGAAACTAGCAGCCGACACAAAGCAGGTCTATTTGAATTTTGAACAATCTCAAGAAAGAACATCGCCAGCGCCGAGCTGAAAGCGACTCATTCGACCCGTCAACGAGCGTTGACGCCAAGAAGCTAAATGTCTCAGCCGCGGCGAAATCCCAAGCGCCGCTAGTTGTATCTGCAAACACAAAGCTATTAGCACAGAGAAATCGAAGGGCAGGGAGCGGTCTGGATTCTGGAAGGAACACAGATGTCGGAACTTGAGCGGAACACAAGACTGGATTAGCGGACTTCGACAGGCTGGAAGGTAGATTGGAGCAACACATGTTAATGTAAGACACGACATTAGAGCCTCCCAGCAGTGTTCTCTTGCCTTCGTTGAAACCGTTTGTCAGGAGCTGGGTCAGGTCAGGCAATGTGTTTTCTCTTATAACCAAAATCAGAACTGTTTCCTTGGGAATGTCAGTTGTTATCACTGCTAATCTTGATTCTAGTTCCGTCTCTGAACAGCTCTTAGACCCGTGAGAAGGCAACATGGCCTTTAAAAACATCAAGTCAAGTGGAAAGCTCCCATTCAATATTGTAGTCTGATGTGCTGCGATCGGAAACATGGCTTAGAAATGAAATGATTTGTTTATAGGATTCGGTGCCTAGGTCAAATCAATTCAAATCTGGTCAAATAGTTGACTCAAAGGGGGACTTTAATAGAAATCAAAATTCATCAACAGCTATCAAACTATCAACTATCAACTATCAAAGTTGATCCAAACAAGGTAAATACTTCAAAAAAAAAGCTCGAGTTGACTATAATTTAAAGTCGTGTACCAACCTCAAAGCCCCGCCACCGTTGCCGAGGCAGCTGTGTTGTTGCAGCTGTGTTGAGCCGCCTTTGATGCCGACGCCGCGTAGCTTGGCTCGGAATCTCCGCGTTGAACGGCTCAACATCGGGGTGACGGGATGTCGAAGTCCATGTGCAATCGGCTATCCGGTCGCTGCCCGCGTCTCAAAGCTGAAAGCAAACCAGGATATGAGCCCACTAAATTGCCACACAAGTTGTATTATCCTCAGAAGAATTGAAAAGGTTAGTGTCCATTTTGTTAAATGTTCAGGAAAAGAAAAAATTGTGTTGAAGTTAAACATATGCATTATTCACTGACAAATTGAAGATAACTAATTAAGTCCAAATCTGCAAAGCAGTTGTGTAAAAGCAGGTTGAAATGTTGCAATAAAAATGTTTGTGAAATCAGAATGGAGCAAGGGAGATTCCTGTCATTTCACATATCGATGGATATTCCTTGTTTAAGGATAATTACACAGCTAAGCTCAAGTTTACCAAAAGTCAACTGCTGAATTGTAACTGATTATCTGCAGATGAATCACAAAAGGAATCTATGAACCCAAAAGGTTGTCAAAAAGTTACTATGAAATGCTTTTAGCTGACAGAGGGTGAGGGGAACTAACCTTGCTGGACTTACGCTTTGAATCTCGAACTGCCGATGTTTTGGTACCGCTGCTGGCAAACTCATCGTAGGTCAAAGGGCAACCGATGTTTCAAGCGAGATCAGACCGCCCCACTTCTGCAACAAAACAATCGGATGGTTTAAATGCTGACTAAACAATCATCGCTTTCTATTAAGGGGTTTCACACCCACCTAAGAACGGGGTTTTTATATGTTCTATGGTTTTATTATGCTAAACATAACTTACTGAAAATATAGAAAAAAATATTGTGCAGGAAAATTGGTTAGGGGCTCGGAAAATGCGATGAAATCTTTTGTACGTTCCAAAAGTCGCAAAATTAGAGATAGCGTGGTCAGGATTTTTTTCCTAGTGCATAATTGTGGTACTTTTGTGACGAAGCATTTTTATCTCTACAAGTTTGATACAAACGGAAATAGGGAATTTTGAAAACTTGAAAAAGAGGTTCAAATTTTACATGGTTTTAAACGGACTGCCAGTGGGAAACAATGAGATATTCGCGATTTTAAAATAAATGGTCATGAGGCCTAAACCATGCAGATTCCAAATATGTAAGTTTCATCCTGATCGGTCAAGAAATGTAGATTTCCCCCTGTACACAAGCAACGGTTGCGCGAAGCAAATTTTCGCAAGATTCCAAGCCGCGATCTTTATGAACTGCCTACATACAGGCGTCAATTCTTCATCGCATAGCAGCCAGCTACAGCGACCTTGGAACGTTTCGTGCACCAAAAGTATCTCGCGCGAGAGTTTATCTCATAAGCCTCTAGTTTATATTTTTGTGCTAAGCTCAAATGAAATGATTTACGAGCACTGCGGTAAAAAGTCTCGCCTTCCAAGCTCCCGACGTATTTTAGAATGTGACAAGACTTTGACGAACTTATTTTTGTTTTTTGAGTATTCGAGCGCTGCGCTTCCCAATAGTGGTATAGCTCACCTTTTGCCGTAATTATCATTAATAATGATCAATAATTAGTACTTATAAATTCTTGGTAAATTGACCGATTGGCCGATTGGGCGCCTTCGCCTCTGTGGGTTGTCGCTATTGTAGCCTTATTGAAACTGAGGGTTTGATCACACGGAAGCACACGGAAGCACTAATAAGCAAGGGTTATAAATCACTGGTTTCGAATATTAGCTCATTACTGATTGATATTGGAGGCTGGACCTTACAGGCACTCCAGTGATATTTTCATCGATGCGATCTTTTGGTTTGTGATGTTCGAAATCCCTGTCGCCTTCCCACGGCCGTGGCCCAGGGCCTACCCACTGACTACCTGCATCTCCAGGATCGCTTCGACGGGGCACATCAGGCACTTGGCATATCTTTCTACCCCACTGAAAGCCCAACCCCTATCCCGACCACATGGCACATGACACAAAGCCAAGCATGCAAGGCGCAGCTCGACGCAGCTCGAAGTTCGGTCAGTCGCTGCTCACTTATCGTTCAGCAAACACGTTGTGTTGTGTCTTTGTGTCCTTCTGGCAGTATGTAGCATTTCGTGTCAGCTTTATTTTTTCAATTTGCGAAAGTGAATCAAGTACCTACAGCGGTACATCATTTACAAAATGGGCCCTAAACGACCATTCGCAAGGGCCAGCAGACCTAGGATGACAACGAAGCGCGCCAAACTCACCACTAAATTACGTGCGCGTGAGAAGGCATTGCGTCCGTCAAACTTCACTTGCAAAGTTCGTTCAAAAAGGAAGTCTCAATTACACACCCACACCCTTGCAATGATACTCTCTAATTAATCGTTATCAATAAATCAATCGATTTTCGGATTGGCCACTATTTATCACTGACCAATTATTTCTGGGAATATTTTATTGCCTTGGCTTAGATTTGTGAAAGAACAACATTCCGCAGTGCGATAATAGGCTTATACCGACACGACATAAAACTCGTAAAAGTAAGGAAATAGATCAATGTAATATCCGCAATTATCATCCGATCACTGCGATTCAAAATGATCTACACTCTGTATGCTGCCACGAATCCAATGGTATCAATAGCATAATAGAATTCCCGATTTTGTGTGCCATTATATGTCACTGGGATATGTTTTGAAATCAAGTGATAAGAAAAATTCCTTCTCGAGCGTTAGTCCTTCTACTTGTGGTTGTGTGTATAATGTAAGAGTATTAGCTCATGACTAGACGTTGTAGCTTAGATGTCTGCATGTGCTTTGGGGGTGGGGGGCATGGTGCAGGTGGCCAGAGCAGTTCGTCTTCGATGTTTCGCCTTGTTTCGCGTAGGAATAAGACGGGAGCGTGAGAAAAACACATCCTACTTGCTTGAGGGCGCTTGAGCGACTGATTTTAAAAGAGTACGCAGAGTACGCATTAAGAACATAGTGGAGTTGCCACGGGTGTGAATCCCGTTAACTATGATACTAAATATGACAGTCATTTAGTAACGCACAGTTCCAACGAACAATGCGCAGGGCCTTATTAATTTTTCACCGGTTACTCTTATGTTAAAAGAAACTGGTGTGAATTGAGTTAGGAAGGTGATCATTTTGTTCGAATTGACAAGGCACAACGAAATCATAGTATCAACAGCGCAAATGAAACACAAGAACCACCATCGCATTGACATGATGGTGGTATAGCATTAAAAAGAATCAGCTTTGCGTAACTACAGATTTGGCTCAGGGATGAAGTCACGCTAGGACTTGGAGAAACTTGTGAGAACTCGCCTCGGCAGTAGCAATTATCGGCTAGAATCACTACTGGCGATATGAAATTAAATGAAACTTTACCTTAGCATGCATGCTCCATCTCGAATCACCAAGAAGTTCTCCGATTGTACGATTGTAGCTCAGAATGTATGCTGCATTCAAAGCCGCCAAGATGTTGAATGACCCAGCTGACTGGTCCGGCTTGATCAGGATGCCCTGCAGTGCTGGCCCTCCTAAAACAAGCAAAATCAACAATTAGTTTTCTGTCAAAATTATCCACTGACAAATTGAAGGTAAGTTATGTTCTCTTTGGTTAATATTCAGAAAGAGAAAAATATTGTGTAAAACTTGTGTAGAAGCAGGTTGAAATGTTGAAATAAAAATGTTTGTAAAATCAGAATGGAGCAAGGGAGATTCCTGACATTTCAAATATCGATGGATATTCCTTGTTATAACAACGATTACACAGCTAAACTCAACTGCTAAATTGTAACTGATTATCTGCAGATGAATCACAAAAGGAATCAATGAACCCAAAAGGTTGTCAAAAAGTTTATATGAAATGCATTTAGCTGACAGAGGGTGAGAGAAACTAACCTTGCTGGGCTGACGCTTTGAATCTCGAACTGCCAACGTTTGGGTACCGCCGCTGGCAAACTCATCGTAGGTCAAAGGGCGACCGATGTTTCAAGCGAGATCAGACCGCCCCGCTTCTGCAACAATACAATTGGATGTTTTAAATGCTGACTAAACAATCATCGCTTTCTATTAACTATGATACTAAATATGAGCGTAATTTAGTAAAGCACAGTTCCATCGAACAATGTGCAGGGCCTTATCAATTTTTACACCGGTTACTCTCTTGTTAAAAGAAACTGTGATGTGAATTGAGTTAGAAGGTGAACACTTTGTTTGTATTGACAAGGCACAACGAAATCACTGTATTAACAGCGAAAATGAAACACAAGAACCACAATCGCATTGACATGATGGTGGTATTGTGCAAGGGTCAAGAGTAAAGTAACAAAATTAAAAAGAATCAACTTTGCATTACTACAGTTTTGGCTCAATGATTAAGTCACGCTAGGACTTGGAGAAACTTGCAAGAACTCGCCTCTGCAGTAGCAATTTTCGGCTAGAATCACTGCTGGCAACATGAATTTAAATGAAACTTTACCTTAGCATGCATGCTCCATCTCGTATCACCAAGAAGTTCTCCGATTGTACGATTGTAGCTCAGATTGTATGCTGCATTCAAAGCCGCCAAGATGTTGAATGACCCAGCTGACTGGTCCGGCTTGATCAGGATGCCCTGCAGTGCTGGCCCTCCTAAAACAAGCAAAATCAACAATTAATTCTCTGTCAAAGTATCTATATTTTATGTTGCACAGTCTAAATATTTCAAACCTAAGCAAGTCTCTGTTAACAGAGACTTGCTTCAGAGACTTCAACCCAATTGGGTTGAATTAGTTTAAGAATGTAATTAATTTAAAGTGATGTGAGTTTAGAGGAAGGCAAACATCACACCACAATTTAAGACTTGCTCTACAAATTAGGTATCGCTAGGGCACACAATACAGAGAATACTGAGAAATTACAGCAACAGGTGATTTGTCCTTTGCATGTTCAATTGTTTTTATTTTCCTTTAACCCTATTTAAATTCAATCATAATGATAGAGTCAATTCGAAGTTCTTACCGGTTGTATTAATATCTAGCAATCATCAATCATCAGCACAGCGAAATCCGATTCGAATTAGCTATAGCTATAAAAGTTGATCATAAAAATCATAAATCTGACAAGTATTTTTCGCTGATGGCCACAAAGCTCAAGATCTACACACCACCAATCGCCACGTAGCGGCAAAAATTTGAAAAGATTACGACGAATGAAATTCACGACCTCCAGACGCCGTCGCCACCTTGCGGGAAGCGCTGCAACTAGGTACCCGGAAATGAATGGAGTGAATCGAATTGGGATTTAGAAAATTGATCGTATTTTACCTGATATGATTCAATTGGGCCATGATTATGATTATTCATTGTCGTGGAACTGTTCTCCTTCTGTTTCTCAACTTTTTGGAATCTCCCAGGCGCTTCTAATGCAAAATTACATTGAAAGCCGGAGCAATCGGCAGCACCTCCGTCTCCAATTAAGATTTCAGCCGAATGAAGGCCGGAGAGGGCTCCGCGGGTGGTCGGGGGCTACAAGTTAGAACTGGTTTCCGAAATCAGACCAATCAGAGACCAGCATTTTTTGTCACGTGATCGAGGAGGGGGGGCTTAACGAAAAACTCACTAACTTTCCTGTAACAATCTGTAAAAAGTGTACAATTCCAGCTAGCTTGAAAAAATACCATTGTTCCCTTTTAACATGGAGAGAAAAATATGCAACTTTTTTTCGATAAAACATGGAAATAGTCCGAATCGAGTCGGATTTTTACGCAAAAATCGATGAATCACAGCAATGACATTTATATTTGATACAAAAATGACATTTTTAAGCTTTAATTCCCCAATTAAATACCTCCGATTACTTGACTTTTAATTGTAGCTTTGTAGACAGTAAAGGTTTCTTGGAGCCCTGCAGGAGAGTAGGAATAGTCAGTTCTGCTAAATGATGATCCCTTGAACACATTGGTTGAACACTTGAATTCGATCTGCACACACGGGTCTTGCAGACAAATCTGCAAGACGCGCATAGGGTTAACAATGCATCTCACGCAATGCAACGCATCGCAAGTCAGCAGAGATAGATCACGCGTATAAGTTGCATCGATAATTGAGCTAACAGCTAGCGCCGACAAGGCAGATCAAACGTTGCGCCCGAAACCATCACCTTGTAGGCCTTGTTATTTTACGAAATCCCCCGAAATAATCATCGTAATCAGGAATCATAGGAATCATAATCAGGAATTCTATCGGTCAATTCGTGTTCTTCTTCAACAATCCACTTGCATGGGATTAGGTGCCAGCATTGAATTCAATGGACATGTCACCCTTCCATACTGCGCAAGCCTATCTTATTATTTGACCCCTGCAAGAGGCTATTTCCCTATGACCTATATATTGCATGAGGTAAAAAGTTGTACCCCTGCTGCCATCATTCAAAGTGGAAGCTCTGATTGCTTAATATATGATTATTTACGAATTACTTGATCAGAGGTAATTAATCTGAGGTGTCCATACTTTCCATCAACTCAATGATTCCTAATACTTGACTGGATTTACTTTCAAAGCAAGACATGTCGAATTTAACGAGTGTAATAAATAGGTGGTCATGGTGAATACTGCGACAACGATTGCAAAAGCGCATACCGACCAACATTCTTAGCAAAAGAAATGCTGGAAGAAAGTGTGTTTCCCGATAGCGCACACCCTCGACCTGCCCTCCACTTACCTTTACTCCTTAAACCTCGGCGAACTCGCAGCACCGAGAGGAAGTCTGCAGCTCTGAGACCTCGTTGTCCCGGACGATGCAGGGAAGACTTGTGTCGCAACCTCCGTGGTTGCGGTGGCACCGATCGGCGAAGGATTCTTGTCGGCTCGACGATTTCTTTCAATGCAGCAGTAACCTGCAGAGAAGAAAACGAAATATGTATCAACATTATACTAAAAGTAAAATCAGGTTTTTCGTTGCCATGACATAACTATACCTATATATGGTTCCCGGTGGCACTTTTTCAATTTTAACGTGTCCAACACCTTTTGTGAAAATTATTCGCGATTTGGTTTTTAATGCGAGAATAATTTGTAGAATTTCACCGTGTGAATTAAAGGCTATGTCTCCTGAGAATCCGTCAATTATTTCTATGTGAAGAATGCACAAAACTTGCCAATTTTGACCCTGTGTCATCATGCCATTATAAACAAAAAAGAGTAAAAGGCGGTACCACATAGTGCCGAAGGCACAGGTCTCCGCTGCTAGTAACTATACAAGAGATAATTAATCGGTTTAGGCAGAAGATGCTTCACTTACTTTCTTCCTTTTGGCCAATTGTGCTCTGCGGTATCAAGCAAGCCCGAGTTTTCTGACCGGTTGTGTAGCAGGATCTGTAAAAAATGGTTTATTTGAGCACAGTTTCATTGACATCCTTATTGCGTCAACCCTTACAAATTAAACTAAAAATTATTTTGCTCACCTCCTTCTGTGTGGCCAATCGTTTTCTGCAGCATCAAGCAATTGCCTGCAGTTTTCCTCCCAGATGGGCCACAGCAATCTGCAAGAAATAACAATTTACACTAAGCACAATGTCTCCAATAGCAAACAAATGAATCCATTAATAGGTACCAAAGAAATGTCTGGCGTACCTTCCTCCTTGTGGGTGAAAATTCTCTCTGCGGCATTGCGCAAACCCGCAGATTTCCTACAAGGCGTACTGCTACAGAAATCTGCAAAGAACAATTGTTTAGAAAATACCCTCAACTGGAGGCCCCATTGTGCCTTCTTCTTAAAAATTTAAAAGTTTACAAAATGAAATGTCTGCCTTACCTTCAATTGTGTGGGTAATTTTTTTCTGTCTTTGACATCTTTAAGATTGCAGCTCCCTGACCAGATGTGCTGTTGAAATCTGCAAGAAACAATTGCAGAGGTTTGAAAATGCACACATGTAGGTAGTTCTATGTACCTACACCTCTGGACACTGAAAACCGTCCACCTGAAATTTTTACAAGTCCCAATTTCGTCTTGCTTGAAAATAGTATAGGTAGCCAGGTATAGAGGCTGAGCACATGGCATATGAAACCACTTGCCTGGGAAGCTGCCTAATGATGGAAAACCAGTTTTCTTATCAGTGGGGCTTTTAACAATTCATATGAACCGTGCATTGCGAATATTCGTTCACCAGAGTAGCCCTTTTAGCATGATCGAGCTCCAGCATTTGTCACAGAGTTGCCGGCGAAGATTTAACGGTTTGGACGAATTTCAATATCCTTGCTGTAACTACACTACATTTACTATTGATACTTATTAATAGTTAAAAAAAAAACTTATTCAATGGTAAAAATACTAAAAATGACAACCGTTTGAATTTCCTCCACTGCATTTTAATAATCGACGTCCCCGTACTTGATATAATATATCCGACCCGCCTGGACAAGGTAGCATCAAAAAGGTCGAGTCTCGGACCCAACCATTGACTTGATCCAAAGATAAGATAAGCAATTAAAACGAGAGAAAATTAAATCGTGCCATGGAAACAAACTTTTTCCAGAATACTGAAGAAGTGATGAGATAAACGTGTTTGCTGTAAAGAGAAGAGGCAGGAAGTTTTCTAATTATTTCTGCATCTTCAAAATTACGAGTTATAGGCCATTGGGGGGTGCTGAAATGGTGTGCAAGACTCACGAGATATCATATTTGTGAGCTTGGTCGATCCTCATTACACTGGGCAGGCATTACTGATAAGGAAAACTGGTTTATCATAACGAGGTATAGGTTCACAAAGCACATGGCATACAGCATGATGTGTACCCGACTTACCAACACTATTTTTCAAGCCAACCTCCCTCGGGACTTGTATAATTTTCTAGTGGACGGTTTTCAGTGTCCAGGAGTGTACATGATTCATTCTTGCCTTCGGTACAGGAAATAAATAAAATGGGATTTTAAAAAATAAAATAAATGGCTCACCTGGATCAGCGTAACCTGAGGCGAAGTCTTTCTGCCGTTAGAGTCTATGTTATACTTAAAACAAAGAAAGGTGGCAGTAGATGGTAAACCAGACGGTGATAGTAATAGATTCTTAACACTGCCTCCCATTGCGTTGAGACCTTAAAAATAAATATCAAGCTTTTAATAAACACTATTCTTACAGAATAATTTTCTAGTCATAATATTGTGATAAAACGTTAGCCTATTTGGGGCCAGGTCAACCATACCTTCCTCAAGCAGCAGTCTTCGTGGCTCTTCTCAACCACCCTGGGTTTTGGATACAGCAAATTCCAAACACTTGGTAAAGCTGGACGAACGGTGGCATGACTTGTAGGTTGAGGCAGAAAGAAGCTCCTTGAAGGAAGCGGCCAGCAGACATCCTCTCGATAGATGCCTCCGAGTGCATGCCAACCAGACGTGGACATCTTGAGGGTTGAGCAGCGGGGATCTGCTGAGAACATGCTGCCCTTAGAACAAAGTTCCTCTTCAAGGTTGCTTATCATCACCAATAGATAAAATTTTTTAATTCAACAAAATTAATGTCTGATGTAAGTACCTTCATTCTTGTTTGGGTAATTTCTCCCTGCTGCATGGAGGAATACACCACCTCTCAAAACTGATGTCAGCACCCAAAGCTGCTGTGATCTGCAGAGTACCTACAAGCAACATGTAAAACATGGTGATCCACCAGGTAAAGAAAACCTCTACCTCGACGGGAAATAGAAAAAAATGTTAAAGATTTCTACTCTTACATCGCTATGTGATTCATCCTTCAAAACCCATATCCTCCTCATGAGCTCTGTTGAAGTCCTTGCTGAAAAGCTTAAAGATGGTTGGTATACCCAAAGCCATGCCAACATAAGCTGTATAACTGCAAGGAAAAAAGATTCTTTTAGAAACCACCCTTCTCTTGAATAATTGTTTCAATATAAATGAGTAACAGATCTATAAATGCCAAGTAAACCTTCAATGTTGTTCTCAAACTCACTGCATTTTTGATCCAGCCGTCCTCCGGTAAGAAAACGTTGGTGAGACTTGATGGTGGAAGCCAGAGGGAGCAGACGTCTTGGAAGAAAGCAGCGTTAGACGTCCTCACGCTAACAACCTGCGATTTCCTACCGGCTGTGCCCCGGTAATCTGCAAACAAAGGCTGTTTAGAACACGCCTTCAATTTTAGTTTCTACATTATTGGGAGTCATAATTGCCATTCATTTAACAAGTTACGACATAGAAACGTTTCCCTTACTGACTTAAAGACTGCCTGAGGCCAGATATTTCGGCGGAATTCTGCATACCAGCATTTTGCCGACCTGTTGTGCTGATGTAATCTGAAAAGAAACTGCCCTTGTTAGTGTTGATAGTGTTGATTGATGATGTTGATACAAATTATGGAATAGATACCTACTTAGTTTCTTTATAATAAACATGCAATCATGTTAAACACACTCTCAATTTAACTTCTGACCACTTTTCAACATGCAAGAAATATAGTAATTATTGCCATAGAAATGAATGCCTTATCTTCTTCATGGTGTTTGGTTTTTTCTATCCAGCGTTGTTCAATCTGCAAATTCCATCCAGTTGGACCACTATAACCTGAAATAAAAAGCTGAGTTTTGAGCATGTACTAGTTCAGTCTTTTAAAGACATCTCTAGACGCTTAAAAATTTGTCTACCTTAAATAAATAATTTGATTACCTCCATTAATGCATCAGATTTGTCTCCCTGCAGCAACCTTCTATCACATGATGCCATGAACTGGAGAAGAAGTGATGCTAACAAAGCGACCGCAACCTACAACAAGCTTTGTTTTAAACACTGCCCCACTTCTAGTATTTTCTTTTGATAAAAGAGAGTCAATGCTGAAGTCTGTGATGAGTCTTATTACCATCGGTCTTGCAGACGTTTATTTCCTATGGCAAGCCCACTGCTTTCTGACCAGGTTCTGACTCCTTCAACAGCACCTATCTGAAAAAAGCAATCAAATTTTAGAACACAGTCTTGTATTGAGTTTCTTTATAATATTTAGTTTCTTAAAATAAAAATGCAATCATGTTAATCACACATTCAATTAAAGTTCCAACCACTTTAATGCCAAAGAAATGACTGCCTTATCTTCTTCGTTCGGTTTGTTTTTTTGCAGTGTTCAATCCTGCAAAATCCATCCAGGAGGACCTCTAAAAACTGGAAAAAAAACAACGACAATCTGTGAACTAGAACTGTTTATAGAACCTACCCTCGCTATAGATTCCCAGCCTGTCTCAAAAGACCAAAAGGTACAACTGTTAATACCAAAGAAATGACTTTCTTACCTAATTCTTCTGTGTGAATGATTATTTCATCAGCATTATCGGGCAAGCTGTCAGTTATCCTACCAGATTTACCGCTGCATTCTGCAAAATACAGCTGTTTAAAATTAGCATAATGTCTTTACTAGCAACAAGGTAAATCTGTTAATGCCAAAGAAATGTTGGGCTTACCTTCCTTCTTGCTGGTGAAAATTCTCTCTGCTGTATTGAGCATGTCCACAGGTTGTTTTACCAGCTGTGTCACACACATCTGCAAAGAAAACCTGTTTAGGAAAAGCTCTCAACTGAAAGCAATATTATATCGCTACTTGCTAAAGTCTTACTTACCATCCATCTTGTTGCCGTTTATTTTCAAACCAAGCCTGCTGACTGCTGACTTCTCAACAGAGTTTTCTGCCACCATACCAGAAACAATCTGCAAATAACAATTTTTGCTTCATTTGCCATCATTGGGTATAGGAAATAAACCACAGAGCAAGAAATATATGAAATTATTTCAATTAAAACCTTGGCTTTTGGCTTATCTAGTTGAGCGTTATCTGCGACAAGGCCTTCTTTCTGCCGTTATTGGGTCAAGAACTGCAAAGAATTTGGAACATAGATCAATTTTCAACCATCATCCTTGTTACATTTTCAAATTGATGTTGTAATTTGTACAGATAAGATTTAAATTCAGCAACGGTGAAAAATCTACAAAACTTTGCAAAAACGTTCAACATTAAGTCAACGTTTTAAATTTACCGCCTACACGACACATGTTAATTCATGTGTGAGACAGTGGAAAAGTAAAAAAAATACATTGCAAAAAAACCCACAAAACCCAAAAAATAAACCCACAGGCACCAACCCCCCTTAATAACCACCCCCCTTGGTACCCACCCCCAATAGTATCCCTTAGTATCCCTTAGCCCCCCCATGCAATGCAAGTTTATTAACTTCTCATCCACCATCAACACACATCTATCGACAAAGTTTAATGTCGAACTCCATCTCCCGCAGCTACATTTTGATTTTTCACAGTCCCTTGAATAACAATTGCTATGCTATTGTTCTCCCTGTTATTTGTAGCAGCACTCTTGCTAATGGCATGTGTCGGAACGGGTGGCAAAGTCTGCCCTGCGCCTGAGTCCTCACTCATCTATTCTTAATCTTTTCTCCTTATTTTCATCATCTGAAAAGAAAAGCTGTTTAGCAAATGCCCTCACTTAAAGGCATGATTGTATCTCTACTTGCCGGCTAAGAAATGAGTAAACATTAAAAAATTGACATTGCATCCTTTTCAATGTGGCTTAAATTCTTCTCGCTGTGGCGATGGGGAAGCCCACAGTATTTACCACCGAAGTTGTCACTTGCAACCATGGCAACCAGATGGACCTGTAAGAAACACACTTTGTTTAAAACACAGAGCCACTCCTAGAGTTTCTATACCCGTTACACCCTGTACTTCTGTGTAAAAGCCAGTCTTTGCTGAAGCCAACAATGAGTCTCACTTACCCTCCTTCTTGCGGCCGACTATTTTTTCTAAACCAAGCATGCTGTTTTATGAACAGATAGTGACACGAAACCAGCAGATATCTGCAGATGATAATCTTTTTTTAGAACACAGTCTTGCATTTATTCAAGAAATTAAATCACAATGCAAAAAAATAACATTTCAATATATAATCTTTACCTAGTTCAGCATATTATGCTGCCAAATCCAACACCCAGCATTAGGGTCTCCACTATCAAAGAAGGACGGCGGTAGATTTTGCACCTGGTGGTGATATTCATACGTTGTGTACCCGGAATGCAGCCCTAATATGAGAAATCTGCAAGAAATATGATACTTTCACAAAAACCTTTTCTCAGAGTATGATGGCCAAAACATTTTCTGTAGATAAAATACATTTTAAGACTATTTGTAGCTACTTGGACACTACCTTCGTCAAGCAGCAGTCCTCATGGCTCTTCTCAAACACCCAAGGTTTTGGATCCAGCGAACCAATCACTCGGTGAAGCTGGACGAACGGTGGAGAGGCAATTGTAGGTCGAAGCGGAAAGAAGCTCCCTGAAGGAAGCAGCGAGCAGACATCCTCTCGCTAGCGGCCCCTTGAAACCTACCGGCCGGAGGATCGGCATGCGGCAGAGATGGGAGGAGACATCCACGATGTCCGGCAGCAACCCGATTTCCCGCCGGCAGGTAGAAACGCAGCCCTCAGCACACGGGGCTACCAACCCTCTCCCTCGGCACCAGACATCTCTGTTAGGATTGTATGAAAAGCAGCAAACAGAAAAATACAGATGCATGGAGGATTAGGAATGTAGTATATAGATAAATGTAAAATAACATAAAAATAATTGTAATAGCAATTAATTGTAGAGTAAATTGGTCCAGGTATACTTGGGTATAATGATCATTTTCATATTAGGATTTTAGTGTAGTATAAAGGTAAATGGTAGATTATGTGTGGAAATATAGTAATAGCAGATAATAATAGACAAAATTGGTCAAGGGATACTTCTCTAGTACCTTCATTTTCAAAGATTCTTCTTACTTCGTTATATGATCTGCTACTTTCAATCTTCTGAATCTATGCAAAAACAATTCTTTTTTCTTGCACTTGTTTCACTTATCACTCGAAACGCGGGCACAAATGTCCAAGTGACACTGTGCATTCGACCTGTCGCGGTACCGAGCTAAAGATGCTAGAATGCAGGAACGTTGGTTCACACTGCATCAGGGTGGGTCTCCATGAAAGCCATGGAGCCACCCTTTAAAGAGCAGAGGCCACGCGACTTGAAGAGCGCGTTGCCCCGCTAGACACATACTTCAGGACGGTGTCAGGTTTGCGCTATTTTGTGTTTCCCCCCCAAAATCGAGCTCGGAGGTCTCGAAGTTCTGCGTTGGGGATTGAGGGGGGCCGCTTTGACTCAACTACAAGGGCTAAGAAGCTAAGTTGCTAAGGTAAGCAATGAGCTAAGGTCTCCAAGCAACAAATTGTATTGCGCTTTTTACACCGCGGGTCCGCATCGCAGGTACAGGTATTGAATCGGTATTCAATAAGGGGTGTGCTACTATAAATACATTAACAGCGCTAGCTGTACTAACTATGTGCTAAGGTCTCCAAGCAACAAATTCATTTGTACATTTTACACTGCGGGTCCGCATCGCAGGTACAGGTATTGAATCGGTATTCAATACAAGGGGTGTGCTACTATAAATACATTAACAGCGCTAGCTGTACTAACTATGTGCTAAGGACTCCGAGCAACAAATTTATATGTGCTTTTTACACTGCGGGTCCGCATCGCAGGTACAGGTATTGAATCGGTATTCAATACAAGGGGTGGGGTTCTATTAGGACATTTACAGCGCTATGCTGTACTATAGCTATAACTATAAGCTAAGGTCTCCGAGCAACAAATTTATTTGTGCTTTTTACACTGCGGGTCCGCATCGCAGGTACAGGTATTGAATCGGTATTCAATACAAGGGGTGTGGCACTATCTGGATTTTTACAGCGCTAGCTGTGCTATAAATATAACTATAACTATGTGCTAAGGACTCCGAGCAACAAATTTATTTGTGCTTTTTACACTGCGGGTCCGCATCGCAGGTACAGGTATTGAATCGGTATTCAATACAAGGGGTGGGGTTCTATTAGGACATTTACAGCGCTATGCTGTACTATAGCTATAACTATAAGCTAAGGTCTCCGAGCAACAAATTTATTTGTGCTTTTTACACTGCGGGTCCGCATCGCAGGTACAGGTATTGAATCGGTATTCAATACAAGGGGTGTGGCACTATCTGGATATTTACAGCGCTAGCTGTGCTATAAATATAACTATAACTATGTGCTAAGGACTCCGAGCAACAAATTTATTTGTGCTTTTTACACCGCGGGTCCGCATCGCAGGTACAGGTATTGAATCGGTATTCAATACAAGGGGTGGGGTACCATCAGGACATTTACAGCGCTAGCTGTACTAACTTCGAGGGGTGATTGAAAACAGCTGTTGTGAATCCAAGTAATAGTACTTTCCGTTCCAAAAGTAATCTAGCTGGTGCCTGACTGAGTGGCTGGGGGGGGGGGGGGAATGGGTGCAGAGAAATCCTCTCTCTGCAGACTCAACCTGTGGAATCTGGAAGGAAATCAGCCGATCCGAGAGAAATGGTGTTATCTCACTGAGGCCTTATTATCCCTAAATTCACCATCAGTTCAGTGAATTATAGCAAGAGCTGAAACGCTCTGTTTGAATCTAAGACATACATCCTGAGTGCCAGCCAGCGGGCAACTTTGTGTCGGCAGAAGAGCACGCGGACTCTGGAATCTTGTGTCAGCTAAAATGGGATCCTGCCTGGTCTTCTCATCCTCTTGATGTGCTTGAAACTGAAACGGGCCGGCGATACAGAGACAAACAAAAGACAAATGCTGGAAGAAAGTGTGTTTCCCGATAGCGCAAACCCTCGACCTGCCCTCCACTTATCTTCACTCCTTAAACCTTGGCGAACTCGAAGTCGCCGAGAAGAAGTCTGGCAGCTCGGAGATGTTGTCCCTGGGAGACTCGGGGGGACCCTGACCTCGGGTCACGTCAACCACAGATGCTCGGCAAACTTGCGTCTTGAGCACTTTCTTCTTTTCTTTGCAGTTGTCGTTCTCTGTTGAGATAACCTTACGATGAGCTACATAATAATGGACAATGCGTACCTTTTGTTGGCTGTTATGCAACTAGCAAGGCCGGGGGGGTTTAATCGGATGGGTTATCTCGTATGGGTGTTCTTTTACCAGATTACCAACCTGCTTTCAAACACATTATAAAATCAGCAGTTTATCAAACTCTACTATGAGTTTGTCAGGATCTATGTAGCAGAAAAGAGATGAAGGATTTACAATTAAAAAGCTCCCAATGACCAAGCTGCTTTTCTGACATGGATTGGGAATTTGACAAAAACCCTAAACAGTTCAACACGAAAAGTGTTTGCTTAGTTTGGCTCGAACCGTAGATATCTCGGCTGGATCAGGGATTAGATGAAAACACAGGATCGTGCAACTTGGCATGCTGAGGCACAGGATCTCTCCAATTGCAGGCAACATCTCGGCTGGATCAGGAATACACAGGATCGTTCAACTTGGAACGCTGCGGCACGGGATCTCTCCAATTGCAGGCAGCATCTCGGGTAGATCAGGAAAAAGATGAAAACACAGGATCGTGCAACTTGGAATGCTGCGGCACGGGATCTCTCCAACTTGGAACATTCGGCTTCAGGATCCTGAATATTCTTCAGTATGGATCAGGTCAGAATCTGTGAGGGCAGACAAGTTTGGTGACCGTACATACGGACTTCAAATTCTGTCATTTATTGACAACTTCAAAACCAGCCTGACAATCACACTGTTCACTTGAGACGTTGCAATAAATCTTCGGCGCAGCAAAATCATGAAAGTAAAAGAGCACGGCGTTTTGTTGAGATGTCGGCTGGTAGATCATGCAATTTTTAAATAGTGCTTACTCGTTGAAATTTCTGAAGTAACATACAATTTTTAAGAGAATTTGTTATAAATAGTTTGAAAACAAATGAAAGAACAAAATATTTTGAAAAGAGAAGTTGAACACTGAGAAACTAGCAGCCGACATAAAGCCAGTCTATTTGAACAATCTCAACAAAGAGCGTCGCCAGCGCCGAGCTGAAAGCGACTGCAACGACCCGTCAACGAGCGGCGCTAGTTGGATCTGCAAACACAACGCGATTAGCACAGAGAAATCCGAGGGCAGGGAGCGGTCTGGATTCTGGAAGTAACACAGTTGTCGGAACGAAAGCACACGGCAGGATTAGCGGACTTCGACGGGCTGGAAGGTAGATTGGAGCAACACATGTTAATGTAAGACACGACATTAGAGACTCCCAGCAATGTTCTCTTGCCTTCGTTGAAACCGTTTGTCAGGAGCATGGGTCAGGACAGACGGTAAAAAGTTCTGTCTAAATACCAAGTTCTGACCATGTTCACCTGGAAATTTCAGCTGTAGGTAAATCACTGCTAATCTTGATATGTTGTACATGATTTGACAAAGAGTCATTGTGTTGATTCTAGTTTCTTCTTTGAAGAGCTCTTAGATCCTAGAAAACCTTTTAAAATGGCAAGAAAGCTTGCATTCACAATTGCAGTTTATTGTGTTGAAACAGGAAACAGACACATGGCTTGAAAGGCGTGTACCAACCTCGTAGCCCCGCCACCGTTGCCGAGGCAGCTGTGTTGTTGCCGCTGCCTTGGATGCCGACGCCGCATAGCTTGGCTCGGGATCTCCGCTCTGAAGGACTCAACGTCGGTGACGGGATGCAGAAGTCGATGCGCAATCGGCTATCCGGTCGCTGGCCGCGTCTCGCAGCTGTAAGCAAACCAGGATATGACTCAAATGCGGCAGTGACGTCGACCAATAGGAATCAATAAACCCTGAATGTTGTCAAAAAGTTAATCTGCAATGCTTTTAACTGACTGAGGATGAGGGGAACTAACCTCGCTGGGCAGCATTGCATCTCGGACTGCCGATGTTTTGGTACCGCCGCTGGCAAACTCAACTTAGGTCAATGGGCGGCTGATGTTTCATGCGAGATTAGACTGCCCCACTTCTGCAACAAAACAATTGGATGTTATAAAGCTGACTAAACAATCATTGCTTTGGATAAGCTTAGCAAATAGTTAAAATAAAATTGAACGTGCACAGGGCTTTAGCCCTATATACACCCGTTAGTCGTGCTAAAAGTTACTTATTTTGAGCAACGAAGGTGATAATTTTGTTATGGACAACAAAACAATCACAGTTTTACCAGCACAAATACAACACAAGAACCAATTTGACATAATGGTGGTATTGTGAGATAGTACTAAAATCAAATAGAATCTACTTGTAGTCAACAGTTTTGGCTTGGGGATTAAGTCGCGCTAGGACTTAGAGAAACTTACAAGAACTCCCTCTACACTTGCATTTTCTACTAGAATCACTGCTGGCAATATGAAATTAAATGAAGCTTTACCTCAGCAGGCTTCATCTCGTCCCACCAAGAAGTTCTCCGCACCTCAGATTGTATGGTGCATAAAAAGCCACACCAATGTTGGATGACCCAGCTGACTGGTTCCTCAGGATTCCCTCTACTGCTGGTGCCCCTAAAAACAAGCAAACCCAACAATTAGTTTTCTGTCAAGATATCAATTTATGTTATGTTGTTTTGTTTATTAATTGCTCGTAGACAGGTCCATGGTACATGTATGGCGCGATAATGATAAAGAAATAATATTGTAATATGATTTAAGAGAATGAAAGGTCAAACATGATCATATTGTCACGATAGGGTCAGTCACACACCATCGTTATGACATGACAAAGAAACCCCCCCTGCCGGGAGACTGCACGCCAAACATCTCGGCAACCCTGACAACAGCCCAGTGACACGGGCTACCTAACCACAGGGGTACGTGTAATGCTGACCAACCGATCGACCACATCGTCGATAGCCCGACAAAGCTCGCACTCGCGGCACACGAGCATCGAGCAGCACGGACTTCCCCGGACTCCTGTCATCGCGAGCCTCCGTCAAGACCACCATGTAGGAGCCACGTCTCGTACTGACCAGCCCGGAACTAAGGGGGGTTGCACTCGCCACGATCGGCCATCGGGTTCAACGGGTAAATACCAAACTATAGCCGTCGTATGAATATAGGCTCGACTATAATAAGCACCTACCAACCGTCTAGTTGAACATCTCATTACACGATTCCTCACGACTCCCTCTCGCTCTGCTACAGCCCTGTTTAAAGTAATTGTCACAATATGATAAAAATTGACTCTAATTTTAAGCAGTGTAGCGTGTACCAACCTCGAAGCCCCGCCACTGTTCTGAAGGCAGCTGTGTTGTTACCGCTGCCTTATATCCCGACGCCGCGTAGCTTGGCTTGGGATGTCCGCGCAGAAGGACTCAACGCCCGTGACGGGATGCCGAAGTCGATGCGCAATCGGCTATCCGGTCGCTGGCCGCGTCTCGTAGCTGTAAGCAAACCAGGCTATGACTCAAATGCGAAAGCGACGAATTGTATTGTATTCCTTGTTGTAGGTCAATTGTCATTGTATTGTGTTTAAACACAAGAACCACCATCAAATTGACAATGGTGGTACAATAGAATCTATTTGTGGTTAACAGTTTTGGCTTGGGGTTTAAGTCAAGGACTTAGAGAAACTTGCAAGAACTCCCTCTACACTTGACATTTTCTACTAGAATCACTGCTGGCAATATGAAATTAAATGAAGCTTTACCTTAGCAGGCTTCATCTCGTCACACCAAGAATTCTCTGCAGCTCAGATTGTATGCTGCATAAAAAGCCACACCGATGTTGGATGACCCATCTTACTGGTTCCTCAGGATTCCCTGCAGTGCTGGTGCCCCTAAAAACAAGCAAACCCAACAATTAGTTTTCTGTCAAGATATCAATTTTATGTTGCACAATCTAAATCATTTGTGCATTTTGAAAACTGAGCAAGTACCTGCAAGAATCAATAACAGTTCAAGAATTTAATTAATTTGAATCAATAGATGTGCGAGATTAGATAAACGACAAACCAAAACCTGGCTCTAAAAATTTTAGCTGGGGCACACATTACTGTGAATTCTGAGAAAACTCAGCAACAGGTATAACCTCAGCAACAGGTGAGTGATTACTTGTAAGTTCAATTGGCGTTTGCCCTTTAACCCGCTTTAAATTCAATCATCATGATTTAGTCAATTGAAAGTTCTTACCCATATCATCAATCACTAGCAATCATCAATCAGCACTGCGAAAACCAATTCTGATTAGCTCTCGCAAAAAAAATCTTGAACCTAAGTCTGACATGTCGATTTCGAACATGGCATCGTCTCCACCAACCGCCACGTACCGGCGAAAATTTGAAAAAATGAAGACCAATGAAATTACCGACCTCCAAACGCCGCCGCTACCTGGCGGGATCCGTAAGAACTTCTTGGGCGCCATTGGGTGAACTGAAATGGGATTTAGAAAATTGATCGTATTTTACCTGATATGATTCAATTGGGCCATGATTATGATTATTCATTGTCGTTGAACTGTTCTCCTTCGACTTTTCGACTTCTTGGAATCTCCCAGGCGCTTTCAACGCAAAATTACATTGAAAGCCGGAGCAATCGGCAGCACCTCAGTCTCCAATTAAGATTTCAGTCGAATGTAGGCCGGAGAGGGCTCCGCGGGTGGTCGGGGGCTACAAGCTAGAACTGGTTTCCGAAATCAGACCAATCAGAGGCCAGAATTTTTTGTCACGTGATCGAAGAGGAGGAGCTTAGCGAAAAAGTCACCTGTAACAATTTGTAAAAAGTGTCCCTTTCCAGGTTGCTTGAAAAAATATCATTGTTCCCTTTTAACATGGGGAGAAAAAAATGCAACTTTTTTTCGATAAAACATGAAAATAGTCCGAATCGAGTCGGATTTGTACGCAAAAATCGATGAATCAAAGCAATGACATTTATCTTTGATACAAAAATGACATTTTTAAGCTTTAATTCCCCAATTAAATACTTCCGATTACTTGACTTTTAATTGCAGCTTTGTAGACAGTAAAGATTTCTTGGAGCCCTGCAGGAGAGTAGGAATAGTCAGTTCTGCTAAATGATGATCCCTTGAACACATTGTATGGACACTTGATCGATCGAAATTGATTGATTGATTGCATAATGAATACAATGTTCGAACACTAAACGCAGCATGCAGACAACTCTGCAAGACACGCACAATGTTCAGCAATGCCACGCATCGCAGAGTATAAGCAGAGAGAGACCATGCGTAACATCCAATCCATTGAGCGCACAGCAATCGCCGACAAGGCAGACCCAACGTTGCGCCCGAAACCTTCATATGGTGGCCTAGTTATTTTACAAAATCCCTCGAATAATCATGCAAACTCTGACTCACGGGGAATTAAATCGGTCCATTCGTATTCTTCTTTAACAATTTACTTGCACGGGACTATTAGGTGCCACCATTTAATTCAAAAGTGTCTATACATATAGGTATCAGGGGTACCGAAGTACGAAAGCCTATCAAATTATTGAAGCTATTTCCCTAGGACTAGAGATACGTAGACCGACAATTTGCATGAGGTAAAAAGTTGGACCCCTGTTGCTATATAACGCCAATTGTTGAAGCCCGATTGTATTCATGAATTACTTGATCAGGGGCAATTAATCTGATGGTGTCCATACATTACATCAACTCCATGATTCCTAAGACGTTACTCATTTACTTTCCCAGCAAGTCATGTCGAATTTGACGTGGGTAGGTATAACAAATATCTGGTCATACCAGCGTACCGGCCAGGATTCCTATCAGAGCAGCAAGCAACCCATGTTATTCCTACCAGTGCCCAGACTGCAGACTGCATGCCCAGACTCTGTCGGCATTCCATTTGATGTACGGCACCGACAAAACGTTCACACTTATTTTAAGTAATGTAGGCAAGATTTGCCTTCCCTTATATTAGAAGTTGCCTCCAAACTATACCGCCACCCCCTCATCACACTGAATTGCACAATTGCAAGTTTTTTCTTGTTCGTGTTTTTGCCACCCTCTCGAGCTGAATATAATTAGCGTTTAGAGCTGCAGCATGAAAAAACTGACGCATGAAAGCTCCAATCACAAATGAACACCTACCAAAAATATAAATGTAAAGAAATAAAAAAATATATTGAATAACAAGAAGTTCGATCATTATTTTCACCTTAATTTCTCAATGAGGAAATATTCCTGGCAGCCTCAAGAATCAACAATAAACAATTAACTATATATTGTATCTGTTCTAAATGTCAATCTGGTCCAGGAATGAAATCTCATAACACAGCTTCTTATCTCCAAAGAGATGGACATTATGGAACCTAGCCCCAATTGGGACAAATGCAATTGTATTTTTTATATCTAACCCAGCCTCTGGGTCTGAGCCAACAATCCCAAACAGCAATCCCAATCATGCAAAACAAGTATCGTTTTTGTAGGATCAGACAAAAAGTGAATGTAAATTGTATTTGCTTTTCTATCAAATATGACATCATTAATATGTTGTGGAATTAAGTAATTGGAAGATCTTAGGATTTTGTTAGAAATGGTAGCTATTAAGCATTATTATTGCTGTCATTGGAATGTCAAGAAAGGTATGTGCAGAAGAGTTACTATCACAATTAATTTTCTCCCTGTTGGCATCTCAAAAGCCCGTGCAATTCCACGAAGCCGGCTAGCAGCTAGTCTCCAAGCTGAAGTAAGCCTGCCTTTCGCTGGCCCCGTCGACTGTCAAATCCCAGTCAAGCGTTGTTATGTCGAACGCGTCTTCGCTTGTGAGCGCACAAAAGCTTGCTTTCGACATCTCAATTGCTCATCCAATGTCAGTATAATAACGAAGATAGCTGTCACTAAAAGTTATGTGTTGTAAGAGTTTCATGCGATTCTAACGTTCTAACGTTTAAATCAAAAAATACTCCAATTTCGTATTTTTGTCCACAATCAATGACTTGCCCCTATCTAATAGTAAGCATGTAGGCCTTGTTGAATATCTCGATTTTGTGAAAAATTCCTCTTAGGTATAATGACTGGATTTGAATGAAATTTTAACTATGAATACATTATATAATGTACCTCAAATTAATTTATTCAAGAGCGATAAGCAATCAAACCGCATATCATTGCAAATAGCCCAATAACTGAGCTTCATTTATGTGGATTAAATTTTTTGTTTTAAATTGATTTTAGAAAAGTTTTTGAGATTTTATTGTCGAGAGTTCTAAAAATGTTACATTTATCTGTAATAACTCAAAAAACAATCATACGATTTCGAAGAAATTTCAGAGGTGTTGTGCAGGGGTCAATTTTGATAAATTATTAAAATTTCATAAAAATAAAGTCAGTAGGCAGTTAAGATTTTGATAACCATTAGCCAAATTATTACAATCCTTGTGCATCGAATCATTTCTCACTAAGATTGTTGCCAATGCTCGTGGCATATCCCGGCCGATGGATGTTTAACGAGTGCGTCACGTGAAGGAAGTCTTGTGTTGATTCTATATCTATCTTACCATTGTCCTACAGCAATCATTCGAAATGTGTGCATCTTAAAATAAAAATGCAAATCTGGTGAATATGTAATACTTCGATGATAAACATAATTTTTATTTGTCGGTTGCGTCGTTTTGTAACAATGCGGTCAGGAAATGGTGCTTACATAACTTATTCCCATCTACTCTGCTGTCGCGTCTGACATTAGTCGATTGTGGTACCTGACGCTGTCATTTTTTACTCAAGAGACAACACTTTAGCTGGCACAAGGCTGGCAAGTGTCACTGAATTTCAGATAAACCGTCAACATTTTTCCATGTGGAATTCAGCAGCAAATATACATATCTTTAGATAGTGAATATCATTGTCTAATAATTGTAAACTTACTAAAAGTATCAAAAATTGTTTCTTTACTAACAAGTTTCCTGCCTTGAAATAATTATTGAGAGATTTTTGGTCTATTTTTTTATAAGTACCTAAGGTATTGTCTATCTTTGGATTGAAATATATTTTTTTGCTACTGATTCCTATTTGGCATATGCTCACACACACCTAGGTGATATCTTGAAATCAGATACAAATCTGATGTGACTTTTGGCTATGTTCATCCTTGTCTACAATCACCTTACAACCTAATACCATTCTCAGTTTTTTGGAGACTCCTTCATTTGAAGACTCGGCCTATGATAACGCTCGTACTTTTGGAGCCTCGGCCTATTAGACCCTCGGTGGTTTAGCTCAAATACTCGGACTTTTGCAAACTCAGCCTTTTGGGACACTCAAGATATGTTAGTTGTCAATGGAGACCATTGTACAAGGTTTTGTGTGACGGATTTGATGAAAAATGTGACGACCTTTTACACGGTACAATAATCATTGGATCACATTTATTATCACAGTAGGCCATGGAAGTCATGTCAGTTGACATTTCAGAAAAAAAATTAGTGATTTTTGATCTACTTTTGTCTGACATCAGGTATGGGTGTGATTTCTAAAATTTTGCACTGAACACTGACACATGCCGCCACAATTTTTGGAATTTTCCAAATTGAAATTGAAATTCGATTGCCAAATGCAACATGATTTCAACCACACACTTCACACAATCTTAGGACGTTTCAGTAGTTGACTATCTTTAACAAACTTTCCATGCTCATTCTTCTCTGCACCCCGCTAGAGCCGCAACGCTTCCACCCGTCACCCAGACACGAGCGAGCCACTGCGTGACCAACGAGATTTACCTGCCGTCGAGACGGGCCTCCTCCGCGACGCGCCGGCAAACGCAAGCTCCGAGCCGCGGGGCAGCGTGCAGTAATTGCCTGCCGCACTAGCGGCTTCCAAACTATCACACACGCCTACGCGCACACACAAGACAGACACAGGGTGAACACGCGGGGCGCAACGCTAAGCGGGCAGGGGGGCAGATCGGCCGGAGATGCGGGTTCATGTTGCCGACGTTTGAGTCTGCTTGGGTTTAAACATGAGTCAATGGCTTATATAGATTGTAGACTTTTAATAGCACTAGTCTACTTCCATCTAAACCCGAAAAATATGCACATATCTAGATAAGCAACTTTTTGTAATCATTCGCATCGAGCTACATGCAACATTTGATTTGACCACTGGGCCATAGACTGTTCTGTAAAATATAAGTCGAAAGTAGCGGCCAACAATTCTTTTAACACCTGGAAATTTAAGGACAAGAAGTCATTGCCTAAGTAAGGAGGAAATGATAGAAATAAAAGTAGTAAAAGCATTGAAGACATTACCCCTGCTACTGCACCAGCACGTGAGGAAAAATTTGAAGAAAATATACCACTGCTTGGCACCATGATTACCACCATCTGAACTCCATCCACACGATCATAAGCTAGGTCTCCCATTTCATTGGGACTTCACCCTCGGCTTATTGCCGACTCCTCCGCAGATGTAGGCGACATCCTTCACGTGAAACTCAAAAAATGATTTACAAGGTTAATTTCCAATCTTAATTTGCAACACAACCAGCTGACTGCTGAAGAAAATAAGAAAAAACACCAAAACCAGAGGCAACCACACTATGGTTAGCTCTATTAATATTTCCCTGTGATTTTCCTGGTATTAGCGACAGACTGCACCAACGCCTGCTAGGAGGGAAAAGGAAGTGGAAGGCCGGACATAAGAAGAACACGAGCGTAGATTTAGATGTAGTGTTTTATTGCGAGCCAACTACGCGACAAGCACGCAGCATCCGCCCACCTTCTTGATCTTCTCCTCCGCTGACTTCGAGAAGAACTTGGCCTTGACGATGACAGGCTGCTTGGGCAGGATGCCCTTGCCGAGGACCTTGTAGTAACCCTGGAAACACAAGCAACTTCAGTAAGACAGGGAGAGCTCTAAGCATTCTTATTGACACAACATGTCAACATTTAGAGATGAAGAACACATCATTTAACATTTGCACTTTTTGGCAACAACCACGGCATCCAATTTGCAGGTAACTACTTAATTAAAACTCAACTGTAGCAATAATTTGTCACCGAATTTTGCAATGCATAATAAGTTCAGGAAAAGTGGCAAATAAGACCGCTGTGCTTGAATCAACAGCAAGTTGTGTGGTGCAAGCCTGAGGTTTCAACCTATCACCAATCCCACAGAAATCTACATCAGCAATTGGTCAGAAAAAGAACTTTCAACAAGCGGGCATCAGTCCATTATGATGGCCGTTCTTGATTTCATCATTCCAGTTTCATTAGGTACACAACTAGCCTTACATGCCATAATATGCTACTTCTAGTGAAAATTGAACCATGCATAAAATTTGCTTGAGACATTCTACAGACTGGAACATGGGTTTGATTCTTGAAATATTGACTTAATCGGAATACAAATCATATTCAGTTACAGCGTGAGCATGGGCGTGAGATTGAAGGCAACACCAAACAGACGAGAGACCCTATAATCATCTATTTATTTTAAGATAACAGTCAGTTTTTACTTTCTTGAAAATCACTTATTTTCCTGGGCTTAGCATATTAGTTTCTAAATGATTTGCTACTGGTAATCATTCATAAGAAATTATGCAAAATACATTTTCTGCCACATATTTATATACTCCCTTTTCTACCATCAATTAGTTAACTTAAAATGTTTGATGGTACTATCATGGTTAATATACCTAATGTAAAGGTATTGTTAGGGACAATTGAAGTGTTGAACATCAATATTTTGAAGTAGCACCACGTGGATTTAGTTTTATCGGTGACCATTTTAAAGTTTTAAATTATCCTGTAGACTGTATGAAGTACAATTTAGCTTAAGAAAAAGTGGGACTACTTACAGCTCGGACAATGTCGATGACTGGGGCCTTGGTGCAGGCCTTGTCAGCGTACTTTGTCCTCGTCTGCTCGCTGACCAATGTCCAGATGGAGTCCAGGTTGATCGTCGGGCAGAACTTGCTGTTGTTGCGCATGTGGTAGTTCCTCATGCCCAACTGGAATACAGAGATAACAACTTAGTCCTGATAGTTAGAAGTCCTCAGTTATGAAATAGCAGTAGAGTAATTTAGGTGCATACACAATAGCCGGTTGTCAAAATAACCTACTATGCAGTTTGGTAGGTTGATAGTTTTAATAACATAAAATATATGGAATTTTATAAGCTGGAGCTTGATCTCACCTTGCCGAAGTAGCCAGGATGGTACTTGTCGAAGTTAATTCTATGATGGTGCATTCCACCAGCGTTACCGCGACCTCCCGGATGTTTCCTGTGTTTGCCTATGGATGAAACGTAAAGAGTTAGAATCAGCAGCATTAGTACAGTACCTTATCATCGACATGCCACAAGAATATGAAATGGATGGAAGTAAGACTCACCAACTCGACCATGTCCATGGCTGACATGTCCTCGCAGTTTCCTCGTCTTCTTCTTGCTTGTGGCCTACAAAACAAAAATTGGAATCAGCATGCTTTATCCACAAAGTTTGTAATTATAACCTACAATTTGCACTGAAGGGACTTAAGGCACAATCTCAAAAGAAAATAATTACAGGAAAATCGAATCAGGATTGAAAGAGAGATATTTGATGTGACAAACTAATTGATGTACGCATTCAGACTTTAAAGTAAAAGTCGCAAACGAAAGTGGTCAGGACAAAATAACACTAGTCAGAGGCGCCATACGAACGCTGTAAATATTGAAGTAGGGAATAAAACGATATACGACGGATTTAACACGAATAAAGAACAGTTTAGGAAGATAATCCTAACATTTTATCTACGAAATACAGCCCGATGCCACACAAAAATAGTTGATAAAATTTCGATAATTCACGACTCTCAACTCACCATGTTGAATATACGTAAATGTGGCCGAAACGAACACAATGAGCGTACAGCGCAACCTCAGATCAGAAGCTAGCTTCAAGCCTTCACACTTGGAGGAATGTCATCGCCGTTAGGTTGGCAACATTTTCTGCAACTAGTTGCTTTGCTTGCCACCGCGAAGTGGGTCTGACACAAATAATGACAGCTGGTGCCAATATTTGCGTAATTCATTAATCGCGGGAGATTATCTACTATGACAAACTAATTACCCTTCGAGCTCGATAGCGGGCTACATTGACCTACGGGTTAACGAGTTCAGAAGCCGCTCCCTCGAAATCGTGACGTATAACGGGTGAGTTGTTTTGTGTTTACCTAGCGGGTGGTAGAGGGTGGGCGAAGCCTTTCAAATTACCAATTCACGACCTGAATTCCTGGAGAGTGATTTGATTTGTTTTACAGAGATGGCCGACCCTTTGAGTGTTAAGCCCGTTTCGGAAGCCGACCTCAAAGACCTGAAGGATCGAATGACGTTGATTTCGGAGGCAGACCCTTCGCAGTATCACAACGAGCTGTCACTGAAACGCTACCTACGAGCATTTGCGAGCGTGGACGCAGCTTTTCAGGTATTTCCAATACATCCATCACATCATATTCTTGCGGGGCTCTTCGTAATTGCTAACAAACAAACAATCCTGAATCCAGGCGATCCTGAAGACCAACAAGTGGCGGCAGGAGTACGGGGTGGCGAGCCTAACGGCCGAGCACCCGGCGGTGAAGGCCAACTTGGCGGGAAACAAAGCGCGGGTGCTGCGGCATCGGGACATGGCGGGTCGGCCCGTCATCTACATCCCCGCCAAGAACCACGGCTCGGCAGACCGAGACATCGAGCAGCTCACTCAGTTCATCGTCTACACGCTGGTCAGCAACGCTCCATCCCTCAGCTCCGTCCCTCCTTGGGACATATCACGCATAACATATTCCCCAGTGGAAATATCCTGCACTTGTCTGCAAGCAATATAAAATAACTGCAATATAGTTTCATGTAGGTTGTAGCAGGATGTGATGGAATAATTACTGGATTGATCATTCAGACCCACAAACAACTTGTGATTAACCTTTAGATGGATGACAATTTTTTTTCTCTTTATAAAATTTATTCCTCTGCCTCTATTCTGCTGCAAGTTGTAGATGGATGTTATCAATTGCAATACGGTGGATTTGTAACACGTTTAGAGCCTCAAGAGCTGTGGCTCAGGGTCACTCCCTGCCAAGGAAGCAACCCTAGGTGATCTGTTTGTTTCAATTTCAATTTCAATTTATTGTTTATTGTCACATTGATCAGGTACCTATATGATATGAGGACATTGGTGATGCAATATTGATAGAATATAATAATATAATGTTGCTGGCATGTGTTAAGCCCCTTTTACACGGTCACATTTTTTCATCACATTCCGTCAAACCCTTGTATAGCAGTCTTGTATACAACTGCATGTGACCGTGTAAACAGTCCATAGCACGGCAGTCCGTCACATAAAAGTCTTGTATGGCAGACTGTGGCACATTTTTTTCGGATAGCCCAGGCTCTATTTCCATCACATCTTGTAAGGAATGCAGCCAATCAGAGATCAGAGATTGCGTGACGTCAAACTTTTCAAAAAATCGTGGCGGCAAATGTCAGTGAGCAGTGCAAAATTTGAAATGGCTGCAATTAAAATGAATTAAAAGTTGATAAAAGTTTATTTCTAAATAGAAATCACACCCGTACCTGACGTCTGACGAAAGTAGATCTAAATTCACATTTTTTTTCTGAAATGTCAGCTGACATGACTTCCATGGCCTACTGTGATAATAAATGTGATACAATGATTATTGTATTGTGTAAAAGGTCGTCACATTTTTCATCAAATCCGTCACACAAAACCTTGTACAATACCTATTTATATTACAGACTGCTGTACAAGGGTTTGACGAAATGTGATGAAAAAATGTGACCGTGTAAAAGGGGCATTAGGCCTGGATAGGGTAGGCTTGTCTTGTGTGATGACTCTGTGTCTTGGCAATGTGTCGTGACTGGTGATCGTTTTGCCAGGAGGAGGGCTGCAAGAAGTGCTTCGAGGAAGTCGTGGACAACCTGTGCATCGTATTCGACCTGCGTGACTTTGGGCCGAGCTGCATGGACTACCAGATGATCAAGAACCTGATCTGGCTGCTGAGCCGGCACTACCCCGAGCGGCTGGGAGTCTGCCTCGTGCTCAACGCTCCCACGCTCTTCTCAGGCTGCTGGACCGTCATACGGGGATGGTAGGTCCTACTTTTCCCTTGGTTTCCTATAGCTGCCCCGTACGTAGTCCTGCGCTTAAACCTTTGCTTAGTGTCAGTAGTTGCGAGTGTTGCGCTGTGGGCCATGGCTTTACTAGCGCCGGCTTGTTTACTGTGGAGTGTTGCGCTGTGGTTTCACTAGCGCCGGGTTGTTTACAGTGGAGCGTTGCACTGTGGCTTTACTAGCGCCTGGTTGTTTACAGTGGAGCGTTGCACTGTGGCTTTAATAGCGCCGGGTTGCTTACAGCTGAGCGTTGCGCTCTGGCTTTACTAGCGCCGGGTTGCTTACAGTGGAGCGTTGCACTGTGGCTTTACTAGCGCTGGGTTGCTTACAGCTGAGCGTTGCGCTCTGGCTTTACTAGCGCCGGGTTGATTACAGTGGAGCGTGGCACTGTGGCTTTACTAGAGCTGGGTTGCTTACAGCTGAGCGTTGCGCTCTGGCATTACTAGCGCCGGGTTGTTTACAGTGGAGCGTTGCGCTGTGGCCTTACCAGTGCCCGGTTGTTTACAGTGGAGCTTTTCGTGCGCTGCATGCGTTGCTTTGCTTTGAAACTTGTGAACAAAATGGACGGGCTCGTGTCAAAACTACTAACAAGGCGATGGTAACAAGACTGTGTACTGGTTTCAGGTTGGACGAGAACACGTCCAGCAAGGTGACGTTTGTCAGCAGTGAGGAGGCGCTCTGCAAGTTCCTCATCCCGGACATCCTGCCCGACGACATCTAGCCGCCGGGTCCTACGGTCCGGCCCCCGCAACGCTGGGGCGGCACGCCAATATCGAGCAGAATCTGTACATACAAGTAGTTTCCGGGCCGAGTCAATTAATGTCGCTGCGTACTGGCCGCCGCTGCCGCCGCCGCGCTTTTAGCCGCGCTGAGCTCTCCGACCGGATCAACGGGTCGGGGTGGCTTCGACCGGGGTCGGAGACTCGTGCAAGCGTTTGCTGCCGCCGGCTTTTCGTTGCTTACTTCATTCCCGACGACGTTTCGTTGTCTTTTCGTCGGCCCTGCCAAGGCCCAATGTATCGCGTCTGAGTGTTGCACTGCACCCAACGGGCTGTTTCTCCGGGCCTGATCTACTCACTCCGCACCGCCAAGCGTGCACCCTGGTGTCTGCATCGGCCAGCCCTCGACCTGAAGCTTCACCGACACCAGTTCTGAGCTGTGCGCTGCGGCAAACATCTTGCCAGGCTAAAGAATGTAGGAAACTATCGGCAAAATCGAGCAACTGGCTAAAAGCCTAGAAATTTTAGTAAACAAGTGCAGCTGTATTCTGCAAGGATTTTAAATATTACGTTAGATGACGCAAGTTAGGTTGTTTTATGCTGTAACTAGATGGATGAGGTGCTTTAATTTATAATCAAGCAACATAGGAGGAGCTGACATTTCTGTTGCCAGCTCAAAAATGCTGTTTCGCAAGAGTTTCCTTCATTTTACAGCCTGGCAAGATATTTGGTTGCGGCTTGCGACACAGAATCTAGCAAGAGCCGTCTGCATCCCGCGACAGAGATAATTGAACGGGGAAACGGCCCTTCCACCCCGCAAGTACAAATAGATAGTCTTTTCCTTTCTGGCAGCCATCTTATTTGGCCCCCTCTCAGGGGGACTGAAGTGCAATGTGTTATATCATTATATGTGTAGTCCTAATCTTAATGTTTGACCATATATATTATCTACTATGATCTGAAATGTGCAACTTCTCAAGACATCTCCCAAAACATTTTCCTGTCCAGGTTCATCTCCTGATTTATAAAGGACGTTTGTAGGAGGAGCATGGCAAAAGAAATGTTTCCTAGAGAAATGATTGACCTGCTTCAAGCAACACCAATGCCAGCATTGTAATTCAATGCATATTACTCATGCCAGTTAACAGCCTGACTGTTGAGTACGTATTTATTTGAACATCCTCTAGGCAACAAACAGCCTGGAGTAGAACAGCAAGGCAAGTGAATTGTCTCATCGGTTCAATCTGAGTTAGAGAATCAAGATGACGGATGATTCATGAACACTAGCTAACGGGTAGTTTCATGACGAGTGCATCTTGGCGCTATCTCAAGCAATCCCCGAGCGAAATAGCGGGAAGCCTTCCCTTGTGGCGGGAATTTCTCTAAGTTCCCTTGCTTGGCCTATGCTCGGCTGGAGAAGAAGCACACAGCTGATGATTTATGACTATGAAACATTAAACAATCTAAGATGATCCTATAATTCTTAACAATGACGCATTTAAGAGCTGTTGTCACCTCTTTGAATTAACTTCTAATTTATCAGTTCCACATAAAACCTAAGCTACAGAAAGGCTACTATGCCGGATTTTTGCTTCTATTCCTAAACCCAATGGGATTATCATGAAGCAGGCCATTCTTTCCGATGATTTGACACAGCTTGGCTTCTATGCTGTTCTCAAGAAAAGCAATCTCCTCGAAGAAACGCTAGCAACGCATCGCATCGGCATCGGTCTTGGGGAAGGTGGGGAAGCGAGAACAGAGGAGCAAACACCCAATCAAGCAACACCCAACGAAGTTTACAAAACAAAGTTATTTTTATATTCTTTTCTTGGCATTTGTGTAAAAACAAAGACATTACAAACATGCATCTGATATTTGGAGCGCGCCCCTCGGACGCAAAGCGCGGCCCCGGGAGTCGGGGCTCGTTTTCCCCGGCAGCCCGGCAGCCCAGCAGTTAATGTTACGACGACGGCGGCCGTCTTGCCACCTTCTCGCCCGCGTTTCCTCGCTCGAAACCACCGTCTGCGCTCTAACAATCGGGTTGTGTGCTGCGGCCAGAAATCCTCCGCCACAAGGCAGTCGCACCCGAGTTTCATCGGACGTCTTACTGCCTTCCTCTTCTGACAAAAAACCATTGTTAATTGTTTTATTTTTTGGTTACCTAGTTCACAAAACCGTTACCCCATTTTTTTATGACAAAGTCTGTGACGATCTCCCGTGTGCGACGCCACACGGAGCGAGCCCGCAGCACACAACTCGTCCGTTCGACGCGACGAACCGCCAACGGCTTCCCTGCTTTCCCAGCCGCAAGCAACCCGACCTGCCGTCAATCTCCCTCCGTTTCCATTCCCCCGACTTGGCCTACTCGATCAGACCGAGACAAACAAGCCGCTAGCGCTCAAGGAGCGACCGAAACGAACAGAGAAACGCACGGATCGGTCGACATGGATCGGCCCCGGAGACACTTTCCCCCGATAGTCTTGCGTCGAGCGCAGCGGCAGCGCTAGTCTTGCAAGTCCAGCGCTTCCAGCGCGGCGGCCAGCGCTGGCAGCTGCGGCAGCGCGTGCTGGGCCAGCGCGCGGTGGCAGAAGGCGTACTGGTCGGGCATCTGGATGCTGAACGCGCGCTGGGCGCGAACGCGTTCCACCGCCCCCCGGACGTCCACCGTCGCCGTGTCGTCCAGGCGACGCATGCAGGCGTCCAGCGTGATGAACGTGCCTGCGCCGAGGGAGTCCCGTCAAACACGCGCCCTCCGCAGGCAGACATTTTATACTTCTATTGAAAATTATCATGGTGATGGTCATGAGCAACCAAGCCAGCAGCGAGCAAGCAAGCAGCAAGCCAGCAGCAAGCAAGCAGCAAGCAAGCAGCAAGCAAGCAAGCAAGCAAGCAAGCAAGCAAGCAGCAAGCAAGCAAGCAGCAAGCAGCAAGCAAGCAAGCAAGCAAGCAAGCAAGCAAGCAAGCAAGCAAGCAAGCAAGCAAGCAAGCAAGCAAGCAAGCAAGCAAGCAAGCAAGCAAGCAGCCAGCAAGCAAGCAAGCAGCAAGCAAGCAAGCAAGCAAGCAAGCAGCAAGCAAGCAAGCAAGCAAGCAAGCAAGCAAGCAGCCAGCAAGCAAGCAAGCAAGCAAGCAAGCAAGCAAGCAGCAAGCAAGTGATCCTCGTGCAGTTCCTCTTGACGCCCCGCCTACGTACCTGTCCGGCCAATGCCAGCGCTGCAGTGCACGAGCAGGGGTGGTCCCCGCGCAGGCCCCGCCCCCGGCGCACCTCCCGCCTGCCTGGCGCGCACGTCGTGTACAAACTCCAAGATGGCGCCGGCGTCGTCGGGAACACCGTAGTCCGGCCACGATGTGAACTGACAGTGATCCAGGGGACGGGGCTCACCCGGGCACTGAAACAACCGAAACAAGCAAACGCTGCAGCAAAACCAACAAACGTAGCTACGTCATTCAAACCTTAATGCTAATACGCGTTGAATCTACCCTTGGTATTTAGTTTGAGAATATTTATTATTATTTGGTATTATTAAGATTATTTATTATAATTTATTTATTATACCACTATAGGATACTACATATTTAGTAAGTTTAAGATTGGTAGCGCTGCATTCAATAACTGGGATAAAATTTTTTTTCTGAAAATGTCTGGTATGTAAAATTTTATTGTTTTGCTTTGCGAGAATTGTGCTTTGGTTTTCGAATCAGAGCCTGGCTCTAAGATCCAGCGCTTGTCCAGGCAAAGCGCAAAGCTGTCAAAGCCTAACAGTAAAATGTAGTTAAAAGCAACGGAAATAAAGAACGGAAGAACTTAGGCAATGAGAAACAATGTCCAAGCAATTATAATTTAGAGCAGTTTCTTATAGATGATTATTTCGTGGGCTTGCATAAGTCATCATTTAATACATCTTTGATGACTAACAAATGAAGCGCGTGAAGCACAATATTAATTTTGATTTTTTTCACCACGTTTGAACTGGGACAAGCGCTGTGCCAGCAGGGGAGGTTTTTTCCAACGGAGAATGCACCCTGATTATTAGTGACAAACTCTCAATTCCAAAATTTGTATCCGCACAGGAATTTGCACCTGGATCTTTGCCCGTCCGGAATGCTGCACTTATCCGTTATGCTACATGGAGCACTAAAAACACATAACGGATACAAATTTAGGAATAGATATTTCGTCACTAATCATCAATGACCACCTTACTTGCAACGCGTATTTGCATTTAGGTTGAAATTCACACGAGGAGAACGCACCTTGTCGCAGGTGAGCTCAAGCTGGGACACGGTGTAGTCGGGCAGACGTTCCACCGAACGGTTCACCACCCGGAACGCGCCCAGCTGCAGGGCCTCCCCCTCCCCCTCGGGCCAGTACTGCGCACACTTGTTGCGGCCACGCTCCACGCAACGCGTCGTCATCACCACCACGCGCACCTGGTGACAAAAACACGCAACTAGCAACCAATGCACCCAGCGCTCAGCACCCACTGATGTCACCAGCCGATATCTAGGTGAGCTGAACGAACATCCCACCAGGCTGTAGAAAGCAGGACACTCTGCCAGCAAACATTGCACCAGGCTGTAGAATGCATGACACTCTGCCAGCAAGCATTGCACCAGGCTGTAGGATGCAGGAAACTCTGCCAGAAAACATCTCACCAGGCTGTAGGATGCAGGACACTCTGCCAGCAAACATCTCACCAGGCTGTAGGATGCAGGACACTCTGCCAGCAAACATCTCACCAGGCTGTAGGATGCAGGAAACTCTACCAGCAAACATCTCACCAGGCTGTAGGATTCAGGAAACTCTGCCAGCAAACATCTTACCAGGCTTTAGAGTGCAGGAAACTTTGCTGAAATAGCATTGTTTAGCTGGCAACAGACTTGTCAGCCCTGCTTAGGCGGCATTGTAAGGAATTAATGCACCCCAGACATCTAGATACAACTTACAACGTTATACAAACAAGCAATGCTTTAACAAGCATTGCTTCTGTTGTCTACCAAGACTAAGGGTCTAGTTGAGAAGCTTGAAAAATTAAGAATGCTGAAAAAGAGGTCAGCCACAAGACGTAGGTCAGCCAAGACCAAGTCATTCAACGGCACCAACCTGCTGCTCCCAGACCATCCGCCAGAAGTCGGCGGCGGTTGCCGGCAACGGGCCCTGTGTCGAGATGTACGCATTCTTCTGCTTGTAGCCGTCGACGAAGTTGGCGTTGATGTAGTCGCCGGGATCCTCGCCGTCGCCCTCCGAGGAGAGCACCACCCGGCTGTGATCCAGGCACAGCACGTCCGTGTATCTGTCGGCAGGAAGACGGCCCGGTGAAAGCCCCACGCTCGTCACGCAATCATCCCCTGCGCCCAGCAGCCGGCAACTGCGCTTCGCACGCTCGCAACCTTCTTAAACACGCTCGCAACGCCTTTCTGCCAGGGAAATAGGTCGCAGCTCGAATTTAGAGGATTACGATATTTCATAACATAAAGACTATGCTGGTGGAACTCATTACACGGTGTACTTAATAGGTTTCACGAGAGGTAAATAAGCCATTGGATGGCAAGGATATGATGTCTTCTAGTAATGCTTGAGAGCTACGAACTTGCTACTAAAAAGTGCTACTATAACTGAGAAAGAGACAGAAGATAACAATGGACAGAATGACCTTTGCTTATAGTTTTTAGGATACAACAACATGAAAAATAAGGACCCAAAATTGATCACAATGTGATTCTTGTATCCCATTTAGTATTCTGTCTCTTTGCCTGTCCATTCTAGGAGAGCCTTGATGTCCTGGTGGCGCCGTGCTTGTCCTCGGGACCGCGATGGGTGACGGGGGGGGGGGGGGGGGGAAGGGGGGGAACTGAACCCACCTGTTCTTGGGCAGGTTGTGTTTGAGCCGCGCGGCGACGAACGCGCCGTCGGGCGGCCGCGCGCGGATCTCCGCGTACTCCTTGGCGAGCCCTGCGCGGCCCAGCGCAGCCAGCGCCGCCGCCCACTGCTCCAACGACGCCCCGCCGGCGCCCTCGTCCAACGCCTCGTCGTCAGAGAAGCCCGAACTCGACGCCGAACTGGACGCCGACGCCGACGGCGGCTGGTGCGCGGCGGCGGCGGCGTCGGCGGCGGGCTGCGCTGCGGCTGCGGCGGCTGCGACGGGGGCGACGGCGACGGGGGCGGGCTGCTGCGCGGCGGGCGGCGGCAGCGCCACCACGCCGTTGAGGCAGCTGGCCAGCCAGCCGGCGTGGTCCGACGCCAGCGGGCCGACCAGCGCCGACAGCTGCGCCGGCGACACCAGCGCCACGCGCGCGCGCAGCTTCTCGCGAACGAACAGACGCAGCAGCCGGAACGGCGCCTTGAACCACAGCGGCGCGGCGACGATCAGCAGCCGCTTGAGCTTCGCGGGGTACGCGCCCTGTGAACGCACGGGTCGCCGGGCTTTAGCGCGGGCATCGTGTTGTGTATAGAAGCGATCGTGTTTTCCAGGCCGTTGCGTTCAGGCGCATCGGTGTGTGCAGCGGGCAGTGCAGGATCCTGGGCAGATGCAGTCCACCGCGGCATTGATTACCTTTCTGTAGCATGCAGGACACTCTGCCAGCAAACATCTCATCAGGCTGTAGGATGCAGGACACTCTGCCAGCAAACATCTCACCAGGCTGTAGGATGCAGGACACTCTGCCAGCAAACATCTCACCAGGCTGTGGGATGCTGGAAACTCTGCCAGCAAACATCTCACCAGGCTGTAGGATGCAGGACACTCTGCCAGCAAACATCTCACCAGGCTGTGGGATGCTGGAAACTCTGCCAGCAAACATCTCACCAGGCTGTAGGATGCAGGACACTCTGCCAGCAAACATCTCACCAGGCTGTGGGATGCTGGAAACTCTGCCAGCAAACATCTCACCAGGCTGTAGGATGCAGGACACTCTGCCAGCAAACATCTCACCAGGCTGTAGGATGCAGGACACTCTGCCAGCAAACATCTCACCAGGCTGTAGGATGCAGGACACTTTGCTGAAATCATTGTTGAACTGGTGACAGAATCGTCAGCGCCAGGAAGCGTCAGGAAGAAATGAGAGCATCCCGGCAAACATAGGTACAACTTACAACAACGATACTTTCGTAACCTTACGCAATGTTGAAAGGGGCCACAAATGCTCAATCTCAAGCGTCAACTGGCAGTTGACTTATAAAAGAGCATCTTTGCAGGTGATGACTGGCACTTCTTTGCCACGCCAGAGCTTCAAGTCGCCAGATCACGCCGAGACCTTCCTCTATTCCAGAGCCTCGTACGATATTTGGTAGCAACCTGCCAGGATGTAGCGTTGGCAATCGAGCGACCTGGCAGCGACCTGGCAGCGATCTGGCAGCGACCTGGCAGACGGCACAACGGCCTACGCGTACGCTTGGCCAGAGTGGCAGGAAACACGAGCTATTCACAAGCAGCGTCCGCTAGCCTGTCTGGCAAGGGTAATCTCTCTGCATGTCTGGCTGTCGCACGGACCTCGACACCCTCTGCCCACGCTGGCCACGTCGCGCCGAGGGTCGGGGCCTGGAACCAGTCCGTAGCAACGTAGGTCGGGGTTCGGCTGGCGGCTAATCAGTCTGTCGATACGGCAACGAACGTTGGGGGAGAGGCGCCCCTCGAGACCCTCCTGGCGGCCGCGGGGACCACGAGCCGCCTCTTGTCGGACTCTCGAAGGTCGCAAAGAGGGTGCGCGCTGGAGGGTCGTGTCTCCCTCCTGCCTGCCTGCCTGCCTGCCTGCCTGCCTGCCTGCCTGCCTGCCTGCCTGCCTGCCTGCCTGCCTGCCTGCCTGCCTGCCTGCCTGCCTGCCTGCCTGCCTGCCTGCCTGCCTGCCTGCCTGCCTGCCTGCCTGCCTGCCTGCCTGCCTGCCTGCCTGCCTGCCTGCCTGCCTGCCTGCCTGCCTGCCTGCCTGCCTGCCTGCCTGCCTGCCTGCCTGCCTGCCTGCCTGCCTGCCTGCCTGCCTGCCTGCCTGACAGCCTGACAGCGCAAAACCGAGAAACTCCTGGCAGAATGGCCGATGCGTGGGAAGCGACCCCCCCCCCCCCCCGATGGGAAACAGGTGGACTGTTCGGGGTACAACCATCAGAAGTGAAAAAACTTGCTAACATCGTGGCCCCCAAGAGACGAGAGGCGGGTTCGTAGCCAGGACTTAACCCGGGGGGCCGGGAGTCGAACAGGAGGCAGCAGCAGCCGTCAAAGAACCACGGAGATGGACAGCAAGACTGCGAGTGGGAGGGGGTGGGACGGGGGGAAGGTCGTTACAATCGTCTGGCCGGGGAGGCGTTTGTCGGGCGTCGTACCTGTCTGCTACCGCGGCATGGCGGCGTCGGCGGCGTCGCACCCTCGACGTGGGGGCGTTCTGCGGGCTCGGATCACAAACACAACGACCAGCAAACGAGGAGGAGGACGACGCGAGCGACCTGCGACGTCCACACAATGGCGGCGGCGACGACGGCAACGGCTGCTTTGTGCTGGCGACGTGCTGACGTCACGCCGTCGCGACGCGCGCCGGCGCCGAGTGGTTGGAGGGGGGGGGGGGAAGGGGGGGTATCGACGTCGCGGTGCAGCGTCGGTGCATCGCCCGACGCGCGGCGGAACGGCACGAGCCCACACGAGCGCGGTATCGGTGTCAGCGTCGGCTGTTGCTGCAGCTCGCTACCCGCGCGGCTTACTTCAAACGCTTGATGCGTGCCGACGCCGACGCCGACGCCGACGCCGACGCCGACGCCAGGCAAGCGAGGATCGCCGATGTAGCCCTGGCTTCCATTGCCGTTTTACCCAAGCCCAAAAGCAACAAACCTCTAAGTGATTCTAAACCCAAACTGTAGCCCGTACAATTGTGTAAAGTATTTTCCGTCTGCAATTTCATCAGGTTTGCTGAGACAGGCAGAGAGGGGAGATCGTTTAGCAGGCTGAATCAGAGCCAGTGCTTGTCGCACATCTCATGGGGAGCAATCTTGAAAAGTCATTCCCCTCAGCTTAAAACTCGATAAATGCTGGCATAATGGACAAAATGTATCAAAATATTTACATGATAGTGGCTCTAGAAGAGTAAGGAACAATATTGTGGACCTAAAAGCCTTGCCTGTGCTCTGTACGCGCGGTGGCGTTCTCTAATCAGAGCCCGAGTTTGGAGTGTGCCACTTGTAGAGCAACAATTGTACTTTTATCTGAAATTGCCTTTGTCGTGAGGGCTATTCACTTATGCCAACTTACGCCGTGAACTTAGACGTAAACGTAAAAATATTTAGTACACATGCACATAAGAACTTAATAACTTAAGCTTTAGACACTGTAGTGGAAGTGTTTGACGGAACCAAAGATTTCGTCGTCCGTCTAAGTTTAACTTACAACCTGCAGCTTTTCGATGGTTAGTCGAGTCAAGTGGCGGTGGATTTTTGTTTCAAGTCAGCTGTCAGATTAGCCTAAACTAATATTTTCTCTTAAGGTGTCCAATAATTAACAATTGGGCTTAATTGCCAACTTTTGAGGTAATTAGCAGTGGGTAAAGCTGCAAAAATGTCGCCGGTTCAGAGGCAGCCTGATTGGCGTATTTATTACGTCTAGTACGTCAGTTGTTTTCGGAGTGCGCATTTTCATTTAGTCTGCGTTTCGTGAACCGCTACTGCCAAGCTGGTTGTGATTGGGCCTTTACAATAAGCAGTGAATAGAAAAGAAGTTGACTATAGTAGCTGGTCTTTGAATGCTGCCGTGCTTCGTCAGTTGAAACACGGAACACACCAACAGCCCAACTTGGTCGGAAATTTTTCGCAGTTACGTCGAAAGCAACCAACAAAGTTATAAAATAAAGAATTCAGCATGGTCAATGTCGACAAATTATCGGTCAAATTGAAAACGTAGCAAAGCCGTGTTTGTCTGACGTTCACCCCATAGCTCAGAAACTCACTGTTCCACAATTAGTGGATAAACAAACTTAACAAATACAATTATTACAATTAAATATTTTACACTTTGTTTTACAATTCTCAATCCGACAGCAGAGTGGCAGGTGGAGCTAGCCAGCGATTGAAGTCCGGTGCCGACGCTAAAACGTAAAACCGCTGCCTGCCATCGGGATCTCATTTCCCGCCAACACAATCCCAGCCGATGGCGGCAAGGAGAGCGAATCGGACGAACGAGCTCCAGTTTTTAACCCTACCTTGAGCAGCAGCAGGATCTTCTGGCTGAGCTCCAGGTCGAAGTTGGCGTAGCTGGAGCCGGCCATGTCGTAGACGAAGACGAGCCCTGCGCGCTGCGTCTGCCGCGAGGCCAACGCGGCGTCCAGCTGGAAGAGCACGCCTTGCAGCGTGGCGCGGTGCGTGCAAGCAGCGGGGGCGTGCGCCGACGCAGTGAACACCGCCACCGCCGCTCCGCACGGGTCACGGCTCGCCTGGCAAACAAACACGGAGAAATATAAACAAACTATAGGAAAGTTTGGCAGGTTAGATACGCGGGACCTTCCGCTTGCCGGGCGGTTGCTCTGACCCACCGAGATATCCGGCCGCACAAGATTCCTGCTTCGCTGGGTGAGGAAAGGGCTCTCTCGGGAGAGAAGGGGAAGAAGCGACTTGTAACGGTACGAGTTCTACACAGGCAACTTGTGCAAGTGTATTCGACGTCCCCGAAACAGAGATGGCTCTGACTATGCACCTAGCCTCATTCTCAGAAGAGAAGGAATGGTTGAGAAATCGGTGTTACTGGTGTCGGTGTAGGCAATTGTTGGTGGGTTAGATAAGCAGGGAATAATAATAATATTTACAACCAGCAAGTTGGTAGGTAGCAGGTCCTTTCAGATTTTTAGTTCAGGATTCAAATTCAACTTTTTTGCCAGCCATCAGGATTCAGGACACATAACTTATCAGGTAATACAGATGATCTGCTGTATTAGTTGGTTTTGCAGATGACTTTCATCGTGCAGAATAAATGTCCGTATAGGTGTTGCATTCCGGTCTCAGAACTCACGGAAAGTTGCGATAAAATTAAGCATAACTTTGGAGATCTTTGTTTGATTATTGGGCCCAAAGGAGTAGGTCTTGCTTCATTAGGTAGATATTTTCTAAAGCCAAAACAAAGGGAGTGTTTTCCTGCAGAAAGTAAGGGAGTCACCTACATCCTGTCATTGACCATACTCCAAATCAATGATCCTGTGCTCGTTAACGAACACTGTCGAGCCACACTTAAGCAAGGATTACATTGTCGGCAACAAGTGGCTCCCATTGACAATGTCTGGCCTACCGAACTGACTTCGAATGTTCAACCGACTGGAAATTTCACCGGGAATCCAAATCTTTGCACGAAACCGTTGTTGGAGGGACGCGGACACCGTGAGGGAGGAGTTAACGTCACTTCCTGCCCCGCCCACGTACCAGCACGGAGAACTTGCCGGTGGCGAGCTCGGAACGCAACGGTTCCATGGACGGGTCCAGCCGTTCGCAGCCCTCGCGCCTGCGCGTCGCCTCGTGCTGCTCGAACAGCTCAGTGGCACGCGACACGTCGAAGTTGCGCGCAGCGAGGAAGCGCTCCGCCACTGCTTGTGTCACAGGCAGGCTCACGGCGGCGGCGAATTTGTCGCAGGCCTGCGGGATGGTGGTGAGACAATGCTGTCAGTTTGACGCGGCGCAAAGCTAGGCAACCAGGTAGGCTGGTAAAAGTATGACATGATATAGAGACATTTAACTGCGCATTTCACGTACCTCCAATTGCTCTGCTGTCAAAACGTCCGCCATCTTGCGTAATCTTGCGTGGGTGGCGCATGGGTGTCAAGTAGGCGGAAGTTTCACTGTCGGGCCCCGCTGCACTGAGATTCAATGTCAGTGCAGCACACAGGCGACATTGGTAATATTTTGTTAGTTTCACACAATTTATCCAGCCAGCGCTCAGCTGTCAAATATCGACGCAAACTCAGCAAACAACATCAAAATTCTGACCACCAGTATCTTTGGTTCTGACCAAAGCACTGAGTTATTTTGCTAATTCATTTTAGCTTTTATAATTATTTTAAAAATGTATTTCAAAACGTGACGTTGGCATCTAAGAAGCAACCATGGAGGGTTCAGTTAAACACTCGATTCCGTTAGACATTCTTGATGATTTGGGCAGGTAAGACTAATCTGGATCCTTACTCGGCTTCTCATAGTAGCAGAATTGCTAAATTTCGCCTCCGTTGCAGCCGCTTTATAATAAACGTTCCCGAAGAGGAGCGCAAGGACGTGATCCGTGTGTTCTTCCAAATTGAGCTGGCACACTGGTTCTACCTCGACTTCTACTGCACGCAAGAGAACAAGCGGCTCCGACCGTGCGGCATGAAGGAGTTTGCCGCTCACATTTTCCAGGTAACTCTAGTCCGTTGACCCCTCTTACTGCATCAACGGGCATCGCGGTTAGTAGAGAAGGTCGATCCATGTGTGCCATGTCTTGCAGCACATCCCGTTCCTGGCCCCGCTGGCCGATAGCCTGGAGGACATATTGGAACAGTGGCGGGAGTACAAGCAGTCGGTGCCAACTTTCGGAGCGATCCTCCTCAGTGAGGACCTCACCAATGTGTTGCTGGTGCAGGGATTCTGGGCCCGTGCCTCCTGGGGGTTCCCCAAGGTCAGTAGCATCAACGAAACTATTCTGCAATGCAGGAATTCGCTATTGCAGCAATGCAACATCACAGTCACAGACCTTCAAACTCAAAGTGTTGTTGCCTTGATTCAACCACCCGCTTCCACCTTCCGTATTATATACACAGGAATGCCAATAACCTTCTCCAAACCTTCCTGGCTTTATGACTTCAAAATACATCTAGGTACATCATCCAGTATCATCATAAAGCAAGCAGTATTCAGTATCAAGAGCATTGGAAAAGCATGGGTCTTTTCACTAGGGAGACATAACATAATTTTAAAATCTGGTCTTGAAATGCGTAATTTAGGGTACCACCATGCACCACTTCCTGAAACTCTGGGAAATTGTCAAACGGCCTTACATTTAAAGTTTTTTGAAGATCAAGTATGAATGTGGCAAAAATTTCTCTTACTCTCCTCAAACAATTGCAAGTAAATCTAGTATTTCCAAATAATGGCCATTATGTTCTGAATGGGCTCATTCATATTGGAAGCTGTTTGTTAGTAAAAAGTCAATTAGGTCTTCCCACAGAGAACTAGTAGTATACGCATCACTTTTCTCACTCGCTATGTTGATAGCACAAATCACAGTAAAGACGGAAGGAATATTGCTCAGACCCAAATCTCGTGCATGCCACACGGCTACTAAACGTGTTGGTACAGGAAAACTGGCAAATTATCAATGTTAACTTGTATATCAGCATGTGATTTTGTTACCCTGCTCATTCCCAACGACATTGCAACGATATTGACTGTGCCGGGACCGACGCAGGGGAAGATGAACGAGGACGAGGACCCATGTCGCTGTGCCGTGCGCGAAGTACTCGAGGAGACCGGCTGTGACGTGGGCCAACTAATCCGGCCCGACCTCTACATCCAAGCCACCATCAACTATCAGGCATGTCACTGCTGCGTACTAAATTTGCCCGCATTCAGAGATTAGCCAAGGACAGAATTATGGAGAAATGTACCAATTGAACTGCTTGACTTGTGTCTTTTCCCAATCTTAGCATGTTAGTTTTCAGATAAACTATTCAACTGGGTATCGACGTCCCAAACGCAAACTTTTCCCGATGTTTCGCAAAGCTATGCCGTCTGGTTTATCAAGCGTCAAAACTCGACTGCCAAAATAGTTATAAATAATTTTTCTGAAAAGCAATGGACCTTGTTCTCAAGTGTATTCAGGTTAAAAATAAAATAAAAATCGGCACTTAATCCTGATTTGAAGTCAAAAATCTATTTAATCTGATTACCTACCTATTTTGAGTTCTGTCCCACCAAGCAAAAATGAGACATTTACCAGCCCTCATGTGAATTGTTGATCTCCAGCAATGCCGCGTAGATACACTGGCAGCAACAAACACCAACTTCCGCTTTTGCTCGCACTTCCCCTAACCCTAACCGTGGTTTTGCTTAGGTGGCTCGTCTGTACATCGTGGCGGGCGTGTCGATGGACACCAAGTTCCAGCCGCAGACGCGCGGCGAGATCAAGAGCGTGCAGTGGTTCGCGGTGGCCGACCTGCCCACCGCCAAGAAGGACGTGGCGTCGCGCTCCCGCCTAGGAGTCGGCCCCAACGCTTTCTTCATGGTGCTGCCGTTCATCAAGTAGGTGCCAGGACACGTATTCGCTTGCCTTTTCCCAATCTAGCGGAATTCGACACCTCGCCCAACGACGCTGATTTCCAGATCCGTACCATTTCGTACTCACTAACTTTACGTATTTCGACATTGGCATTTTTGCCAAAGCAATCGACCAAGCAAAGCAATTTTTACCTATCATTGTTTAATCGTTCCTAAATTAAATTCATGTATCAAAATAACAATTTATTATTTTTACCAATAATTTCATGCATTTGGTAACCAGATGGCTTAGTCTTGCTTTCAATAATTTGTTCTATCTAGAAATATGCCTCCTTCTAATGACATTTATAGTTGGCAAGTGTAGCAAGAATTTTGCCAGCATCCGGATTTTAAGGCATGTAGATTCGGTGACGCTAACAACAGTCGAGATAAAATCGACATAAAATCGATGAAATCAACGGAGTGTAACATTGTCCGCTCGCCTGCGCAGACGCCTCAAGTCGTGGATCCGCGAGCAGCAGAAGCCGGGACCGCCGCCCCGCAGCCATTCGCTGTCCGAGAGCCACGCCTCCGACTCGCGGCCGACCAATCAGATCACTCGGTCGGCGCAGCGCAAGCCCAGCGAGCCAATCACGGCCTTCGCATCGACGCAGCGCAAGGCCAACGAACCGACGCCAGCCTTCGCCTCCGTCCCGAGAAGACAGAACGAACCAATCGCGAGCTCAGCTTCGGTCCCGAGAAGACAGAACGAGCCGATGCAAGGGCGTAAGGGCATAGAGGGCGCCGGGTCCAGCGGGCGGAAGGGGAACACGCCCAGGGAAGCGGCGGGGGCGAAGGGGGGCTCGGCGGCGGGGGGCAAGGCAGTCACGTTGCCTGGCAACAGAAAGGCGGCGGGGGCGGCGGCAGGGGCGGAGACGGGGCCGGCGCGGAGGCAGCTGTTTTCTGAGCGAGTGCCTGCTGCCGACTGGCTCGACTTCGCCTTCGACCGGGGCCCACTGCAGGCGCTGCTCATCTAGCTCCGTCCACCGCGAATTCCGCCGGGAATCCTGGTGAGAGACTGGCCGTTTGATGGTGGCAGTGATGACCTTGAGTCCGCATTCGTTCGGCGTGCAAAGCGTCCAACGCAACGCACCGCCACCGGGCATCATGCTCTGCCCGAGGATTTGCTAGGCCGGTGATCGCGGCCCGTTGATTTCGGGAAAGGGTCTGCATAAAAACAGCAGGGACATGTATTCCAGCACTGGTCTCTCGTGCGACGTTTCGTTGCCATGGCAGTTGCTGTTGTTCACTCCAAGTTTCATCTGACATGATCCATGGATCCCAGAGCCTGCATTGCAATATCAACCTCCTGTATTCGTACGGGAATATTCCAGTACGACTAATAGCATTATTGACGATGGAAGCCAATTCTATACCCCAATGCAATGCTAGCTAGTAAAAATTAGTTCCTCTGGGCTCTGGGTGAAGAAACTGAACAAAGATTGTGTTGCTTGTAGCTCAAAGGACGCTTAGTATTTTAATTATCAGCCAAGCATTTTTAAATACTATATCCTGAAGCATTTTTTTGATGAAACAAATTTTTAATGATGTAACTGGTGTGGATTGTCAATGGCCTGTTGTGGAAATTTTTAATAAAGCTGTACAATGTTGAGGTATATCCTAACAGAACACCTACTCTAGTTGTGTCTACAATTTGCTGATGCTATTTATTTGTTTATTATTTGCTGCAAACAATTGCAGAGAAGTTGTGTGAGCCTTAGCCTTTATCTATAAAGGAACTTGAATATGTCTGATAAATGGAGTGGGGGAGCTTATAGCCTGACTAGTTCGAGTATGATTTAGGCTGTGGTTTTAATACTAGTTTATAAAATAAATAATACGTAGAAACATAAAAAGTTGATAAAAATGGTAAACAGGTACATGGCCTTGCACGACCGCGTCCAGTGGTTTGCGGTCAGGGTGCAACCCCTCTTGCCCCCTGGACGTGCCAATGAATCCGGGTCACTTCCTGGTTGCCTGCAACGCATAGTGCACAAATGCAGCGCGGGTTGCCGTCGGCCGTAGCACAGGCGCACACCGATCTCTCGTCTCGGTCGCAACGAGCCGCATTTCGGCGAATCCGCGTCATCAGAAGACCACCAAAGGACGCGCAGATTCACTTCTTGCAGCTCGGCAATTACCGCCAGCGCAACAAGCGTCCGTCGAGCCGGTGAAAGCCAGCCAGGGCCGGCGAAGCTACGTCCTTGCCGCGCACAAAGCAGCCAGCCGATGACGTAGGGCCGCCATTACGTGACGTCACCGCCGGTCGATAGCGTGCGAGCACTCAGCTGTTCGCCTCCATTGCAAGTCAGTCGCTGTCTGGACGTCGCCGTCGCCGCCGCCGTCAACGCCCGACGCCCCGAAGGTGAGTCACACCCTTCGTCATCCCTCGACCAGCACCTTGCCGTGTTCGTCTTGGTGGTGTCTGTCTGCTCAGCGACGTGCGGGGACGCGTTTTGTGTTGTGACACGGCGAAACTCTTGCTTGCAACGCGTGTTTACACACCATCGCGTGTAGGTGCACAATGGCAAACATTGTCTGTCTCTCAGTTCTCAAACCATGCGCTCTATGTTCTTATGAGCCTGTTTCTTGCCCTTCTCTTAGTACCGTGGCGATCAGTCTCACATGATGCTGCTGCTAATACAATGCTTACTCTTTATTAACTGACACAAATACGTAGCATTGAGTCTGTGCGCTGCGCTGCTCTGGCTGTCAGATTGCGTTGGCGCACCCTGGGGTCGCTACCCTCATAACACAGCCCGTTCTGCAGCCTCGGTCCGCCCCATGGTCTGGCCCGTCCCCACCACCCCTTAGTTCCCGAGCACCCTTCAGCACCCCACAGCACCCGATGAGACCCCCCTACCATCACCTTGTACTATCGAGGAATCAACGAGCACATTTCCACCCCTGAGCTTGAGCATTGATGCATTGAGCATTGAATTTATGTTTTCATTTCTAAGCCTTCATAGACGGTTTCTATATTTTGTCCCGAAATGATAAATCACGGTCTAATGAGTTTCGAGTGTGTTTTTAATGAATCCGGATATGCATCTACCAAAGTCCGATTTTCGGTCATTTGTTCGCTGAAGTTAAGCAACATTTCCCCGGCCAGCCGTAGGATTGGTGACCAGCAGCTCAAACTCACTTCCGTGTCGGCTAGGTTGTTGCAGGGTTTCAAGCCGGTGCAAGCTTCACTCGGCTTGCTTGTCAACCTCTCGACAGCACGGATCGGTGGAGGAATCCTGCTGTTCGAGGTGTTCTGTGTCTGCTGGGAGGTTGCAGGGTTTCAAGCCGGTTCAAGCTTCACTCGCCTTGCTTGTCAACCTCTCGACAGCACGGACCGGTGGATGAATCCTGCTGTTCGAGTTGTTCTGTGTCTGCTGGGAGGTTGCAGGGTTTCAAGCCGGTGCAGCAGCTTCACTCGCCTTGCTTGTCAACCTCTCGACAGCACGGATCGGTGGATGAATCCTGCTGTTCGAGTTGTTCTGTGTCTGCTGGGAGGTTGCAGGGTTTCAAGCCGGTGCAACAGCTTCATCCGCCTTGCTTGTCAACCTCTCGACAGCACGGATCGGTGAAGGAATCCTGCTGTCGAATCCTCGCTGTCGAATCCAGCAGTCGAATCCTGCTGTCCTGACGTATCCTGCTCCTTCGAGTTGTCCTGTGTCTGCTAGGAGGTTGCAGGGCTTTGGATGCTGACCATCCTGTCGAGCGGCTTATCCCACCCGTCTGCAGGGACAAGGCCATGTCCCCCCCCCCCCCCCCCCCAGCACGATGGTTCTGATATCCAGTGGCGCACGGCCGTGGTTTCAGATGGACCCGTACCGCGAGGCCAATGCGCCGCCGCCGCCCTACCCCCACCACGAGGGCCCGCCACTGCCGCCCTACGTGCCCCCGCACGGCGCCAAGTTCCACGAGGCCGGGTCGGCGGGGGGCTACAACCCCCCCTACCCGCCCCCGCAACAGCCGGGGTACCCGCCCCAGCCGCAGATGTACCAGCAGCAGCAGCAGCAGCAGCACGGGTACCAGCCAGTGCCCCAGCATGGCTACCCAGCCCAGCAGTTCCAGCAGCAGGGGCAGCAGTACCAGCCGCAGCCGCCGCCCAGGCAGACCGCCACTGTCGTCGTAGCCCGTGAGTTACAGATAACGAAAGTCTATGTAATATAAGAATTACCTTATCCGCTAAGCGCTAGTTGGATGAGCGAGCGAAGCGAGCGAAATCCTTCAATTTCACAACATAGAGGAAAAAAAAACATTTGGATTTTTTTTTTTTGTTTGTAACAAAAACGAGCAGCCCTACTCAAAGGTCACAGATAGTTACGAAATTTGGCAAAAACGTTCGTGGTGACTCAGCGAGGTGCTGTATAGTTTTTGAGCAAAATCTGGCCAGCCATTTTTTTTTAATGAGCAAAAACCCGTTAATTTTTCAGTTTTTTGGTACTAGCTTCGTAACTAATTAACCAATCCGCACCAAATTTGGATTGAATATATATGATAACAAGTTAAACAAATTGCCTAAGTTTCAGATTCTTGCATGAAGTATTTTGCTAATCAGAAAAATAAAATGACTTAATAATAATAAAAAATACTTGGTAGATAACTTGGCGGTTTTGCTCTGATGTGATTGACTTGTGGTCCTGAAAAGGACCTGGGTCGACACAGTCCTGAAGATGTCCACGCCATCGTGGACGAAACGTCGACCCAGGTCCTTTTCAGGACCACAAGTCAATCACATCAGAGCAAAACCGCCAAGTTATCTACCATCTTACCATGGCTCTGAACCACTCCGTACTACCAAAAAATACTTGATCATTAAAGCAGCGTTTTCAACAATATGACTGTCAAATGTTTTCCGTTTGGATTTCCTCAGGGAGATTACGGCCCGCTCATCCTGCGACGAGTGTAGGCTCTACTAATCGTTTACCTAGTAGTCAATACGAATACCAACATGTCACCGAATTACCTTTATTTCTAGCTGCATAAGTATTATAACTGTGATAATAAAGTTACTAGTAAAAAGCCAGAAGATTGCGAGTGGTAAATAGAACTTCTAATCTAGCCACTGTTCTAGTGGTTGATATTTTGAAACAGCGCCTTGCGGATGAGTTTCACGAGTTGGTGAAATGTAAATGACAGCCATTTTTTGAGCATGATGTCATCCTGCAAAGACATATAATTAGTCTTAAGCGGTAAGCTTATTCTGTCATAACCAGGCTCTAGAGAATATACGAAACCATCGGAAAATCTGGAGACAAGGTGCTTGTGTTGAACCTGGCCGACTAGTTAAAAGACTTGTTACAAAGACTTGTTGCAAAGACTTGTTACAAAGACTTGTTGAAAAGACTTGATACAAAGACTTGCTGCAAAGACTTGTTACAAAGACTTGTTGCAAAGACTTGTTGAACGAAGGTGTGATGTTGTTTGTAGCTTCGTCCGTGGGGCAGCATCCCATGCGCATCAAGTGTCCTTCCTGCCAGGCGGACATCCGGTCACGCGTGCGCAGAAGCAACGCTCTTAAGACGCACTTCGTCGCGGTGCTGCTCTGTCTGCTCTGGTGAGAAAACGTGGAACTACGTCCATGCGTGCTGCCGCGACCTGCTGTTTCTAGACAGATAATATTATGCTTAAAAAGCGCCAGCCAACCCGCGAACAATTCCTCCGGGACACAAGCAGGCCAAACTCTATTCCCTTTTTAGATTTTCTCGAAATTTCGTGATTCCTGAAAGGAGAAGCTAGCAGACTGACATGAGCGTTCGAGACGAGCGGTGCAAATGGCCGGGTGACCTTTGAAACGCTCGGCCTTGGTCCGCCTTCCGGCAAGGAACCGTGCGACACTATACTTAACATTCTAATCACAGTCTACATCTAGGCATTGCCAAACTGTCCGTCTATTTGATTATTTCCGTCTCAATGATTCATGCTAGCAAATATCTTACCAGTCTCGCTAAGAAAAACTCGGCGAAATTGGGCGAACGATTTGGCAACGTTGGAAACACCGGTTCTCGTGAGATCACCGAAGTTAAGCAACATCGCGCTGAGTTGGGTGTGGGATGGGTGACCATCATGCACATGATCAGTTCTATTCGGGAGAGAGGTCGGAGGGTTTGAAGTTAGTACGACAACTTCATTCGCCTTGTTTATCAACCTCGCGACAGCACGGATTAGTGGAGGAATCCTGTTGTTCGAGTTGTACCGTCCTTCGGGAGGGACGTAAAGCCGGTGGTCCCCTCGGTGCTTTTCGACAGGAGTAGGCTACGTGCCGGCACCGGGTTTCCCCTCCTCCCTTCTAGGCTAGGTTAGGTTCATCATCACCCTTTCATTCACTGACGCCATAAGGCCAGTGCCAAAGGGCCAGTTGTCAAAACAGTGCGTCGTTAAACACCAATAATCACGACACAGCGCTGGTGGCGAAACTTGTTCTCCGTGGTGAAGTTAAAGTTATTAATCACTTATCATTCTCTATTTTGCAAACAAATCCTCCTCAAAATTACATTAGAGTTTCGCTAGAAATTAACAGGTTGAATAGGTTAGGTCAACTGCATTTCAAAACAGACTGTACACCAGACACAGTTTACTCTGGCTCACATAAACGTGACCCGTTTACTACGCATGTCTTTCCAGCTTTGTAAGCTACTTGATGTAAATCCCCGATTTGCTTGCTGCCGTGATGTCACGCGCTGCGTTGCCACGTGGCCAGGCGTGACGTAGGTGCGTGTGATTGCAGCTGCTGGCCCTGCATATGCGTGCCCTACTGCATGGCCTCGTGCAAGGACGCCACGCACTCGTGTCCCAACTGCAAGGCGTTCCTCGGCACGTACCGCGCCTAGCTCTCTGCAGAAGCCGCCGTCGCCGTCGCCACCGTCGCCGTCGCCGAAGGCAACCAAATACCAAACCAACGTCCTCCCTTCGTGCTCCAACTCTCCAATACTCCAACAACGACTCCGACTTGAACCTACTCCACACACATTAGGACACCGCACCGCGCGTAGCCCGCTGCTTTCATATTGTACTATAAATGTTGTTGTCTAGATGCTAGAATTATTACTATTATTATGATTAGGATTATTATCGGTTAATTATTATACGAGATGTGAGAAAGAAGCCTGCCTTTTTTTTTACGATACGTAATCTCCATAATGCCCCTAAAATTCCTACTGTAAGAGCTAGCAGCATGCAGAGTCGTTGAGCCTATGAAGAATTTCTGGCGGCCAAGTGAGTCCAACGGTTCTGGTCTGTAAGAGTGAAAATCGGCCGGGACTCGTGAAGGCAGTGTCTCGCAGGCTGCAGAGATTGTGCATTTGTCTGCGGCGCGTCAGGACATCGTCGACGTCGGGTTTGTGCTGACCCCTCGACCGCCGCCACCGGTTAGCAGCGATGTCAAGACAGAGCTCAAGTCGCCGGCTGCTCGGCGACGACTCGGACGACCCGCCCAGCGACCCGCCCCCGCCGCCGCCCCCGCCTTCGCCGACGGACCCCGGCGTCTTCCTGCGCGTCGTGCGCTCGGCCAGCGGGGGCGGCGGCGGCGGCGGGGGCGGCTACCAGCGGCTCGACGCCCGCGACGCCGACGACGACGACCGACTGCTCGCCGCACCGTCCTTGACCAAGTGTCCCAGCGTGATCCTGCCTCGGCTGGACGACGCTGAGAAGCAGCTGTTCGAGCTGGTCGTCGCCGGCGACGTGGACGCCGCCACGAGGTTCCTCGACCGGAACCCCGGCGTCAACCTTAACTCGACCACGTTCCAGGTAGACGACGGTATGCGCTGGCTAAATATCGGTTGAAGCAACTTTATCTTCAACCGATAATCACTAAATATACTGTGTGCATTATAAATCGTAAAAAGAAGGTATACGGTGTTAATTTGAAGAAAATCAGCTAAATAGTTTTTCTTAAAAACGATTTTTACTTTTTGAAATATTAAAATAATTTCATGACGACTAAATCTTGATGTCATTGAGAGAGCTGCTAAATTGCGTAGCTGCGCCAGTATTACGCTCATCCACAACACGATTATATGCGTGTTCGCATAGCCTATAATTACGAATAACGCGGGTACAAGCGTTGAGCAGAGAGTACTTTAAGAGTTCCGAAAGCAGCGACAGTCCCTAGAGGAGCCGCTAAAGCCATACCGGTGACGTAATCATGCACATTGCGCACCGCGTACTGCGCAGGGCACGACGGTGCTGCACGCGGCGGTGAAGCGCCACGACACTGCGATGGCGCGCATGCTGCTGTCACGCCCCGGCATCGAACCCGGCGACTGCGCGCTGCACGCCATCCGCGACCACCAGGTGGAGTTGGCGCTGCTCGTGCTCGATGCGCTGCGCGACGCCTCGCCGCCGCTGGAGTTCTCTGGGAGCGTGAACAGCGCCGACTTCCCCGATGACGTCACGCCGCTCACCCTGGCGGCGCAGTGCGGACACTACGAGCTGATCGGCGTGCTCATGGCCCGGGGACACGTCATCAAGCGTCCGCATCCCCCGGACTGCGCATGCGTCGAGGTCTGTCTGTGAGTCGCTCGCATTCCTTCATCATCAGCCTGTCATTCACCCTCAGCTTGCTGCTAGGCTTGGTTAGCTTCATTATCAGGCTGTCATTCACCGGCACCGGGTCCACCCTCAACTTGCTGCTAGGCTAGGTTAGCTTCCCCCTCAACATCATTCATCATGAAAGGGTTGCGCCGGCTGCAATGCTGAAGCGTCATGTCCCGGCTTGCAGACGCAGCCTGCGCAGCGCGGACGGGCTGCGCGAGTCGAGCGCGCGGCTGAACGCGTACGGCGCGCTCTGCAACCCGGCGTACATCTGTCACACGTCCGATGACCCCGTGCTCGCCGCGTTCACGCTGCACCGCGAGCTCGTGCGCTGGGCCGGACGCGAGCCCGAGTTCCAGGCAGCCTATCGCAGGCTCGCCCTCTCCTGCCGTCTCTTCGCCGTCGAGCTGATCGACCTGTGTCGCGGCTCCGACGAGGTAGCTCCCTGCACACTCCCCTGCACGCTCCCCCGCACCCTGCACGCTGCACGCTCCCTGCCGTCAACCTGTCCCCCGTTTTACCGGGCTGTAGAATATAGGAAAGTCTCGAAAGTTCGGGCGACAAAGCGCTTGTGGCGAACCTGGTAGATACTTGAGATTGAGCATTAGTGCCAAACAAAGCTTTCTGAACATTATGGCTGAGATGCTTTTATTTCTAACCACGTCGCCTTGGCGGGGTTGACGCTTCTGGCGCCAGCTAAGCAATGCTATTTCGGGAGAGTTTTTGCTATCTACAGCCCGGTAAGATATTTATCTGAATTCAATTGAACGCTCCATGTCTCCAGCGGCCGAGATTTCAATTTTTGTTATTATCTTTAACAACATTCGCCAAAATTAAACGCACAAACAGTTACAGTAACTGAACAGTAAACTGAACCAGCCCGGGATTCGAACCCGATACCTCCGGAATATCCGTATCGTACGTTAACCACTCGGCTCCCGGCCACGAAACATACGAGACTGACACTGAGAGTGAGACTGACGCACTGTCTCTTTAAATGTCAGGTCGAGCTGGTGCTGTCGCGACGAGCCGGCTGTCAGATCCCCGGCCAGATCCCGTTCCCTCGGCTGATGCTCGCCGTCGACCTCAACCAGAAGGAGTTCGTCGCACACCCTCACACCCAGCAGGTCGGTGTCCCCTCCACCTCCCACCCTCACACCCAGCAGGTCGGTGTCCCCTCCAACTCCCACCCCCACACCCAGCAGGTCGGTTGTACATTCCAAAATTGATTTCAAATCGTGGAGTTGTCTTGAAATTGAATTTCATGCAACAAAACGCAAAATCAAAATTCCAGATTTGACTCCAGGTATAAGGACGCTCAATTGGAATTTAGATAATTTAAACATAAATATCTTACAAATATTGCAAACAAATTCGTATTTTCCTAAATCTAGTGTGGATGAAAGAAAAGTGTTCTAGTTTGGTTGGACTCAACTCTACAAAAGCAGCTGGTTATTGAACGAGATCCATGCGCAGATGAGGCTGCCCGTCACACGATATAAGACACCGGCAGCAGTTAGCAGTGGGAACTGAGCGATGCCGGCCGGCCGGTGCCCGTGGTGCAGCAGCTTGGACAGTGCACGAGGGTGACATTGCGGCCGCGCAGGTGCTGGAGGCTGCGTGGCGCGGGGACTGGCACGAGTGGCGGCTTCGCAGCGACGCGTACAAGCTGCTCTCCGTGGCGCCGCGCATCGTGCTGCTGCCCGTCATGGCCGTGCTATGCGTGTTCGCACCGCGCCTCTCCATCGTGCAGCGCTGGCGTCTGCCCGCCAACAAGATGCTCAGCTGGGTGTCCGCCTACCTCGTGTTCCTCGGCCTCGTCTTCGCGCAGTCGAACACGGACAAGCGGCAACAGCTGCGCGGCCCGCCGGACACGGGGCTCGAACCCGCGCTCGTGCTCTTTGTCGTCGCGCACGTGTGGTCGCTGTGCCGGCAGTGCGCGCTGCAGGTGCGTCGTGCGTCATGCGTCATTCGTCATGCCATGCGACAGGACACCATTGTTAACATAAGGGAAGAGTAGGGATATGTCTTCAAATTACATTGAGTCCGATAATGTTATATTTGCAGATGAATATAATCCCTAAAATTTTAAACTAAACATCACTCAAGCTGGATATTGGCATCGAGAAAATGTTTTATTTGAGATGTGTCCCCCAACCATGGCCTATATGTTTGGATCACAATTCTAGCGCAAAGCCACTGGGAAATGCCCATAAAGATATAAAAATGTGACGTAGTGTCTTGTCAACTGAGTGGCCTGCACGGCAACTGAGTGCCACGCAACTGGCCAGCAGGGCCCGCGACGGTTCTTCCGCGGCCTGCACAACTGGTACGACCTGGTCACGCAGCTGCTGTTCGTGCTGACGTTCGCCTTCTGGCTGGTCTCGCTGGCCGACGTGCTGGACAACGACCAGCGCGACCTGCCGCGGAAGTACTGGAACGCGTACGACGCCACGCTGGTCGCCGAGGGGTTGCTGGTCGGCGCCACCATCTTGGCGTTCGGCCGCCTTCTGCTGCTTTGTCAGCTCAACTACCACCTCGGCCCGCTGCAGGTGTCCCTGGGCAAGATGACCAAGGACCTCGCCAAGTATGTCCTCTCTTATTACATGACTTAAATGTAATGAAGCTTTCTCAAAACATCCCCTCTTATTAACATACATGTCATATTACCCATCTAAGGCCCAATTTTACAATATTGCCAACTCCAGATTAAAGTGGGAGTTAAGTTATTTGTTATGGCAACGGCCAATGGGATGCAGTGGAATTCATTTGTTTCCAGGGGTTAGATGCTTAACCCAGAGTTGACAAAAGTTGTAAAACCGGCCCTAAGGGTAAAAGCCACCCCCATATTTTAAAAATTGACCCTCACATCTGTTTGTCATTCCCCCACCACTGTTTAAATTTGACATGCAATATGTTACAATATTTTTAGTATAAATAGAGGAGCTGACCCAAGTTAAGCAGAGCACCTTTAACTTTGCTAGATACATCTACCAATTTTAAATAGGGATAATACTGGATCCCACTTTCTATGAACGGTAAGTTTTTTTAAATTAATTATCTGAATAAACCTTATTACTTGTAATTTAAACTCAACCCATCATCATCGTTGAATCGGTTACCCCCGACAATCCTCCGGCCCCGAAACCGCCCTCCTTATTCCTTTATTTTCGAGGCTCTTGCCTCTGGTGGCAGAGAAACACAATACATCATCCCTACAAACTATCATACTCCTAAATATTCTACAGCCAGTAACACGATCGCTAAACACCGCGTAGACAACAGCTGAAGATCACGTGATGTCACCAATGGCCGCAGCGGCTGTCATACTATTTCTGTGAATGCTTTTCGTCTGTTCTGCAGAAGTGTGTCGTTTTCATATTTTTCTACACACTCACCTCTCGGCTGATTTTTTTCTCAACCGTGAAACACTGACCTCGCGAAGACTGAAATAGTTAGTTAGATCCTCATTAGCATAATGACAACGCAACGCTATGCTGCTGCCAATCGGTGCAATAATTCCCGATTAGGAACTTGAGCGGATGTGTTTTTTCCGTGCGCAAACTTACAACACACTAGAATGCTCGGTTGGTATCGTTTTAATGAGCGTTACGAGCGAAGTGATTCAGATACCTACACTTACTACACTGCTGAAAAAAAAGTTTTTTTTTTAATGTCTGAGTGTCCGCGCTCTAATGGCCAAATGCTTCAACCGGTTTTGATGAAATTTTAAGGATACCTTTGTTTTCACCTTCATCGTGACCTTCAACTAAGACTATTTTCAGCAGCATTAAAACTTTTTCCACGAATAATTTTATACAAAAAATTTCATTTTTTTAAATCACTTATTATTCCCCTAGGGCTTCGCGCACACTCAATATAATTATGTTGTCGGTTTGCGTAAATATAACTCTCATCTACAGCACGATTATAATGAGTGTTGAGGCCATAGTTTGGTTGTACGTGCCGTGCATATGTCTCGGACAGCGCTTTAGAAGACACTCGTGGATAGTGTCGTCTTTAATGCCCAGTGCCTAGCAAAAGATCGAGTCTTGCAAGAGGGTGAAGGACGTGGTCGGTCCCGCGACAGGTTCGTGGTAATCTTCCTGCTGATCCTGGCCGCGTTCTCGGCCGGCTTGAGCCGACTCTACCAGCCTTACGACGGCATGATGGTCGAGGACGCCGCCAAGGGGTTGAAGACGGTGCAGGCCAGCTCGTTCGTGTCGCTGCCCGCCACGCTCCGCACGCTCTTCTGGGCGATATTCTGCATGTCGCCCCTCGAGTCCGCCGACGTGGTCATCGAGAACTTGCCCGGCGGCGAAGTAAACAAACATTCTTTCACCGAAGCTGTCGGCTACATCAGCTTTGCAGGTGAGCAGGGAGCAGGGAGCGGTGAGCAGGGTGCAGGTAGCAGGGAGCAGGGAGCAGGGTGCAGGGAGCAGGGAGCAGGGAGCGGTGAGCAGGGAGCAGGGAGCAGGGAGCAGGGAGCAGGGAGCAGGGAATCAGGGGGCGGTGAGCAGGGAGCAGGGTGCAGGGAGCAGTGAGCAGGGAGCGGTGAGCAGGGAGCAGGGAGCAGGGAGCAGTGAGCAGGGAGCGGTGAGCAGGGAGCAGGGAGCAGGGTGCAGTGAGCAGGGAGCAGGGAGCAGGGAGCAGTGAGCAGGGAGCAGGGAGCGGTGAGCAGGGAACAGTGAGCGGTGAGCAGAGAGCAGGGTGCAGGGTGCAGGGAGCAGGGAGCAGGGAGCGCAGGGAGCAAAGCTTCATGCTTCAAAGTCTGCAGTTTCCTAATAGTAATTTCAGTCCGAACATTTGAAATTATCTTCTAGTATAAGAAACCCGAGCGCGTCGCACGTTCCACTCCGTCCGACCATTGCTCTTTTCAAAAGGTACAACGAAGCCAGTGCAATGCGTGTCCCAGCGTGCTTCTCCCAACGTGCTTGCAGTCGTCTCGACAGGATGTCTGTGAGCGTGCTGACGCCGCCTCCACCCCGTGTGCTTGCAGTCGTCTCGACAGGATGCCTGTAAGCGTGCTGACGCCGCCTCCACCCCGTGTGCTTGCAGGCGTCTCGACAGGATGCCTGTGAGCGTGCTGACGCCGCCTCCACCCCGTGTGCTTGCAGGCGTCTCGACAGGATGCCTGTGAGCGTGCTGACGCCGCCCCCACCCCGTGTGCTTGCAGGCGTCTCGACAGGATGCCTGTGAGCGTGCTGACGCCGCCCCCACCCCGTGTGCTTGCAGGCGTCTCGACAGGATGCCTGTGAGCGTGCTGACGCCGCCTCCACCCCGTGTGCTTGCAGTCGTCTCGACAGGATGCCTGTAAGCGTGCTGACGCCGCCTCCACCCCGTGTGCTTGCAGGCGTCTCGACAGGATGCCTGTGAGCGTGCTGACGCCGCCTCCACCCCGTGTGCTTGCAGGCGTCTCGACAGGATGCCTGTGAGCGTGCTGACGCCGCCTCCACCCCGTGTGCTTGCAGGCGTCTCGACAGGATGCCTGTGAGCGTGCTGACGCCGCCCCCACCCCGTGTGCTTGCAGGCGTCTCGACAGGATGCCTGTGAGCGTGCTGACGCCGCCCCCACCCCGTGTGCTTGCAGGCGTCTCGACAGGATGCCTGTGAGCGTGCTGACGCCGCCTCCACCCCGTGTGCTTGCAGGCGTCTCGACAGGATGCCTGTGAGCGTGCTGACGCCGCCTCCACCCCGTGTGCTTGCAGGCGTCTCGACAGGATGCCTGTGAGCGTGCTGACGCCGCCTCCACCCCGTGTGCTTGCAGGCGTCTCGACAGGATGCCTGTGAGCGTGCTGACGCCGCCTCCACCCCGTGTGCTTGCAGGCGTCTCGACAGGATGCCTGTGAGCGTGCTGACGCCGCCTCCACCCCGTGTGCTTGCAGGCGTCTCGACAGGATGCCTGTGAGCGTGCTGACGCCGCCTCCACCCCGTGTGCTTGCAGGCGTCTCGACAGGATGCCTGTGAGCGTGCTGACGCCGCCCCCACCCCGTGTGCTTGCAGTGTTCGAGGTGACCATCGTGATCGTGATCCTGAACATGCTGATCGCGACGATGAGCAACACGTTCCAGAAGGTCACCGACAACGTGGACATCGAGTGGACGTTCGGCCGGTCGGAGGTCTACCTGGGCTACATGACCCGCACGACGCTGCCGCCGCCGCTCAACCTGGTGCCTACCTTCACGGGCGTCGAGTCCATCGTGCGCTGGTTCGCGGTGCTCTTCAAGCCGCCGGCGGGAAAGAAGGCGTCATGGTCGCCAGACCGATGCTGCTTCGTCGTGAGTGCACGCTCCTACAAGCCTCTTCCTCTGTCATGTCCAATAGCAGATCATGCTCCAGCTAGCTTGGCTGGACTGTTGATTGATTGATTATTGGGGTTTAACGACGCACTGTTTTCACAACCGGCCCTTTGGCACTGGTCTAATGGCGTCGGTGAATGAAATGGTGATGATGAGGGTGGTGATGAACCTAACCTATAGCCTAGAACCCGGTGCCGGCACGTAGCCTACTCCTGTCGAAAAGCACCGAGGGGACCACCGGCTTTACGTCCCTTCCGAAGGACGTTACAACTCAAACAACAGGATTTCTCCACTAATCCGTGCTGTCGAGAGGTTGATAAGCAAGGCGAGTGAAGTTGTCGTACTAACTTCAAACCCTCCGACCCCTCTCCCGAAAAGAACTGATCACGTGCATGATGGTCACCCATCAAACACGTGACTCAGCGCGATGTTGCTTAACTTCGGTGATCTCACGAGCACCGGTGTTTCCAACGTTGAACAGTGGCTGCCATCACTTCTCGAAGGTGGCTTACAATGACGTCTCCCTGCGCAGTAATGACCCTGCCTCCGTGCGCAGGAGCTGACAGACGACGACGACGCACGCGACAAGGAGTTTGCCGCGTTGACCGCGCAGCTGGCTCAGCGCTACTTTAACCGCGAGCCGCCGCCTGCTTGACCCCCCCTCGTCGGACGAGCCACAACGTCGCCTTCGATGAACACACTTGGACTTGTTGACTTTCTTAACCACTCGCTCTATTTGTATAATCTTATTTATTTTACTGAATTTTTTATTCTACTGTATAGCTATACGCATCCCTTCGGTTGCAGGTACCAGCTACCTTACGGGATTGGGTACACAAATGTTAATGGGCAGTTAATACAATATTAACTGGGTGTTGGTATACGTCTTCGCCGTGATTTAGTGTACTTTTGATTTTGAACACATGGCTAGATATTGTCGGCTTTGCGTCCCTTCCGAAGGACGGTACAACTCGAACAACAGGATTCCTCCACTAGTCCTTGCTGTCGAGAGGTTGATAAGCAAGGCGAGTGAAGTTTTAGTACGAACGTCAAACCCTCCAACCTCTTTCCGAAGTCCGAACAGAACTGATCATGTGCATGATGGTCACCCGTCCATCACCTAACATAGCGCGATGTTGCTTAACTTCGGTGATCTCACGAGAACCAGTGTTTCCAACGTTGCCAAACCGATCGGTTTCAACTCTCGCGGAAAAAGGACTATAACTGTACACATACTGCGCTCTTTATTCCAAACGCCCAAACGGAAGTTGATAAATACTGGTAAATTTCGAAAGTCATCCGGACAGGTTTTTTTGGTTTTTATAATAAGTTTTTTGCAGGTTTTTTGCCTGTAAATCCAATGAAAATATAGAAAATAAAGATGTAAAAACAAAGGGTAGGTATTGCCAATTTTCAAGCAAATCCAACACTAAATGTTCGTTCTTGAATATAATTTCAACTAACAAGTTTCCAAAAGTTGGGAATGTTGGGGTTGGGGTTTTTGTTGAAGCATATGGTTTACATTTTGCCTACAACTTTGTCCCTTGCTAACATGCGCCATCTTCAACGGCACTAGTCACACGTCCCGAATTATGGGTCCAAAATCTGCAGGTAAACATCGCCCTAAACAACACGAAACAAGTACATGCTATTATTTAATTATCTTCTTAATTATGATTACTCACGCACTTGACCACCGGCTAATAATGATGGTTCGGCTTGAAGGAATTCCTTTCCGTGTCATGTCCACTTTAAGATCATGCATGCCATTTTAAAAAAACTATAGACAACAATTGAGATGCTAATGAGTAATGATGAGCCTTCTCGAAGCCGAACTTAATTACCTAATACATTTTGACCTGGTTACTTTCTCTTTAAGGTAAAGTTTAATGAATGTCTGTACTTTTCCTCTAATGCTTCAATCGCGGACGTTTTTAGACCTCTAAGAGTTCTGCAAACAGCGTTGTTTGCATAGATCACGCGGGTCCTATGATGAGCACTAAGAGGAATCAGCAGCAAGTGAGATGTTGGTCAGCTGTTGCCTAAGACTGTCGACACCGGGGACATCGTAGCTCTCCGCGTCGGACACAGGTCGCGCCGAGACAGAGAAAGAGAGTGAGAGTGAGGGAGAGGAACTCAACCCAGCAATTAGGTAATTGACGTCTGATCGATAGACGCGTTAAGATGCAGTAAAGGTATCGTCACCTCCCACTCCCAGTAAACACAGCACAATACGCCAGCTAAATCACTATAACACTCTATGACACTCAATAGCACTCAATTGATTTTAACGATCAAAATAACTAAGCACTGTGGCAGTTAAACGATTAGATGAGACGACCGCCCAAACGTGTAACAATTGTATAGACAATGTGTAACAGGTATAGAATTAAGTAGACACTGTGTAACAGGTATAGAAGTAGACACTGTGTAACAGGTATAGACACTGTGTAACAAGTTTTTGTGCAACAAGCCTGAAGGTACCGTGAATTTCGTAAGACTTTTTTCATTGAGCTGTGGCCATGAAGGCATGCATTTTTTTCTCAGCGGACTTTGGTTGGAGGATTCAGGTCGCCGTGACAATGGCTTGGAAAGTGGCGAATCTGTGGCCCGTCTGCTGGTCACCATGGTTACCGCGGTGCTAACTGGCTGTTGCCACGGGTGTTGCGTAGCGGCCGCTGCGAAGCTGTTGCCGTTGTCAAGCGACCAGATCGCAGGAGGCTGTCTTCCAAGCAGCATGGTGTTTCTGGCTTCGACATTCATCCTGGGAGTGTTCGTGGTGTTGGTGGCGGGTGAGCAAGTGTTTGCATTTCTCATCCTGTGGGCTGAGCTGCCCTAGGCAATTCAGCCATCCACCAAGAAAATATGGGTTACTTATGAAGGGTTGATTTTAGATTTTTTTTTACCGGTTCAAATTATTGCTTAACTCGTTTCTTTAATCAAAGGATGACAGGAAACACACTTTACAATTCGTGTTACAGTGTTTCGTCTTTGGCGACAAAGCCTTACACAAATTCAGCAAACATTTTTTTTGTGGAAATCGTGATAAGCATGATTGTCACAGTCCATTTTATTTAAAACCCAAATGAGTTATTGGTGCTTACGTGTGTAGGGCTATCTGTTGCTTCTACTGTGCAATTCATCGGAAAAGTAGTTTTCTTTCAAATCACAGAACAATATATCAGGAAGTTGGTGTCAGCGTGGTGGCTGCCAGGAAGTCGGTGTGACCTTGACCGGAACGGAATACCATAATGTGGGCCTGAGTAATCTTTGCTCCAAGGTCTATGAACCTAATATGATGTAAACTCATCTTTTAAATAGATTAGACAACAGATGATTCAAATACATAATTGTGTTGGGAAATTGGGTCGGGTCAGGACAGGTAGGATTAGAAGGTCGGGGGGGGGTCATAGTATGAGTTTTACTAGAAATTAACAGGTTAAGTCAACTGCATTGCAAAAAAGACTGAACTCCAGGCACAGTCTACTCAGGCTGACATTAACGTCACCTTGACCCACGAACTTTGCGTGACCTCCAGGCTTGCTGGAGTGGCGACGACGCGTGCGGTGCGCGGGCAGCCTGCGCGGCCCGCGCGGCCTTCCGTTGCTGGGCAACGCGCTGATGTTCCGCGGCTCGCTGCTCGAGACGTTCGGCGCGCTGCGCGGCCTGTTCCGCGCACACGGCCCCGTCGTGCGCGTCTGGCTCGGCGCGCGGCTCTACGTGTTCCTCTGCGCAGCCGGCGACGCGCAGCGCGTGCTGGGCAACGCGCGCGTGCGCAACAGAGACGAGAACATGAGCGCAGCGATGCGGCCGTTTTTCGGCAACGGCCTGCTCAGTAACAGGTGGGTGACAACCCCCCCCCCCCCCCCCAACTCCTTCCAATCGTGGCCAATTAGAAGTTCGCCAGTCATTTCGCGTGCCTACCTCGTTTCTTGCTTCTCGGAACACATTAACTATAACTATTATCTTTTTAATTGTGTCAATCAAATGAGCAAAAAATCCCCACAAGAAATCCTCCAAAATTAGATGCTTACTTATTAGCCCCACAGACGAAAAAGTAAAAAGTCCTTTGGCCAAACAAGCCAAGCGACACTGCAAAAATGTTGGCTGAGAGGATATTCTGGAGTTACGACACGGAGTTATACTGATAGATTTTCAAAAAGGAACAATGTTTCCTTCTTGTCCTTGAATTCGCTCTTCTCTTAATGACAGGTAATTTGACAGTGACAATTGACAGACTTATGACAGGAAAGGTCGCGCATTGGATGCAGTACGATTCTTTGTGCGAGTGTATTGCAAACGCATGGTCTTCTAGCGCGACAGATCCAACCTGCCAGTGGCGGCTCGTGCTAAAGGGCACAAGGACACGAGCCTTATGAAGAAAGCTAATTGGGTAGAAGGTAGGAAAGGGAATATCTGATTCTCTATCTATTTATTTGGTGGTAAATTCAGAATAATATCTCACCTTGTGAGATAAAAACCCCTGTGAAGGCACCTAGGCCATATGCGCCCCGCGTATTCCTTGCACTGATTCACGCATGCGCCTTGCTGCTACGAGCACACAGCAAGTGGTAGGAAGAAGCGGACACAGGACACTGACTGACTGATGCAGTGTGTGTTAGGGAAACTCCTATTGGCTCATACAGCGCGTTCTTTTTTCAAAATTGCGAAGATAAACAGATCGAGAAGGTTTTCCATCTCAAAAATTGTAGACGAAGCACAGAGCAATAGTTTTATGTGATCAAGTTCACGACTAAGAACATGTGATACTTTTACCTGTCCGTTTGCCTTTATCAAGATTAAAATCTGTGCCCCACCACCCCTCAAAGCCACGAGCCGCCTTTGGCCGCGTGTGTACAGGTTATGTTTGCCGATGACAGCAGCTGGTGTCACTTGGTGCCGCAGGGACGAGGAGTGGCGCGCGCATCGCAAGCTGATCACGCCCACGTTCCACTTTGCCGTGCTCGAAACCTACGTGCAGGTGTTTGTCGACAAGGCCGCCATCTTGCTCGACAAGCTCGACGCGTTCGCCGCCGGGGGCGCTGAGGTCGACGTCTATGACGTCATCAGCCTCTGCACGCTGGACGCCATCTGCGAGACGGCGATCGGTAAGCACCCTTCTCTTCTAATCCTACCTTTCCTGACCCGACAAAACTTAACCCAACCCAATTTATATATTTAAATCATCTGTTGTCCAATCCATTTAAAAGATGAGTTGACACAATATTAGATTCATAGACTTTGGTGCACAGAAAACTCGGGCACACAAAATGTTCTTCCGCCTGGAGTACAGTCCATTGAGTATTTAGCAAGGATAGAGTCGTGGCGCCAACAGCAAGCAGGTCGCTCGGAGCATATGGATGACCGTTAGGGGCGCTAGTAGCACGTAACGCGCTGAGGATCGAGCCGAGATTCGGCGGCAAGTTTGAACGACCAGCACGAAAACACGACGGCCAGACGCGAGACGTTGCTGTGAGTTGCTGTGAGCCTGGCCGGTAGAGCAGTCCACGTTGCTGTGCTGTGAGCTGTTCTTTCCACTAGCTTCGGATTGGCGTGTAAACGTACGAAGGAAATGTTATTCTGAACATTAATGTTGGTCCTAGCCTTACGGTCAGCCACATCCTTCGAGCGACCTGCTTGCCGCTGGCGCCAATTCTCTAGTATGCTGTATACTCAATGGCTTTACCGACGCCAGCCGACCGCCTTACCGACGTCAGACTGCCTTACCGACGTCGGACTGCCTTATCTTCAGAATTACCTGCCTTGCTCACCAGGGAGTGGCCGAGCGCACGGTGTTTGTGTTCATAGAGAGCCTTGCACACCAGGGAGTGGCCTACTGCACGGATTGTCCGGTGTTTGTGCTTTTAGAGAGCCTTACACACCAAGTAGTGGCCTGCTGCACAGATATTTAGGTGTGTGAGAGCTTTGGACAGGCAGGAGTAGGAACAGTAGGTTGTGTCAAATGACCGCCTGTGTGTTGGTTGACTTATTAAGGTTTCGAATTTCAAAATCTTCCCGAAAATAAAATCATGTGCGAGGGAAACAGCTGCAACGTGGACTGTTCGACCAACCAAGACTGCTACGTGGACTGTTCGATCGACCAAGACTGCTACGTGGACTGCTCTACCGGCCAGGCTCACGGAAACTAGATCTTCGAGTCACTTCGAGTCGAACGCAGCCGAAAAGGAAAATGTGATAATGGTGGCCACTTCCAGGAATCAAATCCTACCATGACCGCTGCAAAGCCTCGTGTCTTGTCTGAATCTAGCACCCATCGCTAGGTTTGATATATATTTTCATATAATCATATAATTTCAAACCCTCACTCTCCGCCATAGGGCTAGAAACACTAACTTAACATATCACTCCGTGACCCGTGACCCGTGACCCGTGACCGGCAGGCACGCGGCTGGACTGCCAGGCGGCGGGCAGGTCCGAGTTCCGGGACCTGTTGGTGCGCGGCACGGCCCTGGTGCACAACCGTGCGCTCAAGCCCTGGCTGCTGCTGCCCTGGCTCTATCCCTGGACGGCCGACGGACGCGAGGCAGCGCCGCTCATACGCAAGGTGGGTCTCAGATAGGAAGTCGGCGGAGGTCGGTAATGCAGTCTAGGCTGGGGTCGGTAATGCGATCGAATGGAAGGCTGACGTGGGTAAGGCTGTGGTCGATATGACATGTGTCTCCGTTACCGATGGTCGTAGCGCATGATACTTGCTACTTGTAATACCTGCTAGGCTATGCGAACATTTTAAATTAATCTTATAAGCCTCTAGGCTATGCGAACACTCAAAGTATAATAAAGTAGTACTAGAGCTCCGCACCTGAGGCATCCGGCCGTCAACACCGCCAGGTGGCTCCGCCCCCTGGAGCCCGGCAAATTTGGTGGGTGAACCCCACAACCAGTAATCATTATAACGAGATAGCATCGATCAAGGGTTTAAAAAGAACAGCATCATTCCATGAACGTCGTAGCCTGGTGGCTAATGTGCTATCGTCTCGGTCAAAGGGTCGAGGGATCGAATCCGACCGGTGCGGTCCTTTTGTCATTGTTCTCTAACATGAACTTAATGTAAAAGAGAAAGAACATCAATCCTCAAAGCAATACGTCGTTAGGAAATAAAATGACGTAGATAGACGGTGAATGATGAATAACAGGGTCATCGGTGTAAGAGATCGGGTAATGAAGTGTACAGAAGAAACACAAGTGTCCTCCGGCAGCGTCGAAGCCTGGAAAATAAAATGAAATAAGCAGCAAATTGACCAAACAGACCAATTCGATGATAAGAAGTAAGCGTGTGTATCAGGATTGTGAGAGAAAAAAATATTGAAGTTGAAGGAGATGGCTGTGACTGTTTGAATTCAAGTACACTAAATACAACATCTGTTAACAAGAGCCCGGTGGTGAAGCGGATATAGCGAACGCTTCCAAAGCCAAGGATCGATGGTTCGATCCCCAGCCCAGGAGCTTTTTGGCAAAACGATTTCTGGTTCCTTAAAATCTGAAATGAAGATAATTTTTCAGCTCCCCGATTATTCCTGGATTTTCTGTAGTTCAAATTTAGCTACCAGGTGGCGTTTTGCGGTGGGTAAAAATTGGCGCATACTTCAAATCAAAAATATTTAAAATCTTATTTTCTAAATTAAATTAAGGATAAATGCGCGCAATTTCAATTGATTTTTAGTCTGTACCAAATTTTATATAAACCTTGGGGCTAAAGTTGTTTACCTTCAGCGCCTCAGGGCAAGCGGCTTGACAAGCAAGCTGCTCAAAAAAAAGTGCACGTGACGAGCCCACTATAAAGACTCGTGTCCAGGACAGATCGAGTCCAAAGTGGCCGTGCACTCGGTGCGCTCAGCGTCATGTGATGACGTCATCAAGCATGCGCCTGAGGGATTAACTGGCAATCAATTATTTTACCGTATTACACCCCCTTGCCATTGAATAGAACTTTTGAGCTCAAAATAGTGATAAACGGAGTCCTTCGATGACAGCGCATTCTTTCGTGAAAAACACGAACTAAGTCACGTGACATGCATACGTTAATCCCAATATATTTTCTAGAAGCATTATGGAGTCTCGTAGAATATTTCATCTTCTTCGATTACGCCAAATGATTTTGCTTGATTTAAATCTCCGCGGCAAGGCAAATGGCAAGAAATGATCAGTGAATTCAACAAATCCATCCGTATAGACTCTTTTGCTTTGCAGGAGCAGAGTCGGATAAATTTTATATGAAATAAAACCTGTACTCATTGTAACGTGATAGCATCGATCAAGGGTTTATAAAAAACACCGTCCTCTCATCAGAATCGTAGCCTGGTGGCTCATGTGCTAACGTCTCAGTCAAGGGGTCGAGGGATCGAATCCGGCCGGTGTGGTCCTTTTTGTCATTGGTCTCTTACACGAACTCAAAGTAAAAGAGAAAGAACGCCTAGCCTCAAATCAATACGTCGTTAGGAAATTAAATGACGTGGATAGAAGGAGAATGATGAATAATAGGATCATCGGCTGTTAGAGATCGAATGAATGAGTACGGAAAAAATGCAAGTGTTCTCCAGCAGCGTCGAAGTCAGGAAAATAATATGAAACGACACATCGACCAGACAGAGCAACACGATGAAAAAAAAGTAAGGGTATGGATCAGGATTGTGAGAAAAAAAAATATTGAAGTTAAATGAGATTGTGGCGTCTGTCTGAATTCAAGTACACTAAATACAACGTTAATTAACAAGAGCCCGGTGGTGAAGCGGATAAGGCGCACGCTTCCAAAGCCAAGGATCGATGGTTCGATCCCCAGCCCAGGAGCTTTTTGGCAAAAACCATTTCTGGTTCCTTAAAATCTGAAATGAAGATAATTTTTCAGCTACCCGATTATTCCTGGATTTTCTGTAGTTCAAATTTAGCTACCAGGTGGCGTTTTGCGTTGGGTAAAAATTGGCGCATACTTCAAATCAAAAATATTTAAAATCTTATTTTCTAAATTAAATTAAGGATAAATGCACGCAATTTCAATTGATTTTTAGTCTGTACCAAATTTTATATAAACCTTGGGGCTAAAGTTGTTTACCTTCAGCGCCTCAGGGCAAGCGGCTTGACAAGCAAGCTGCTCAAAAAAAATTGCACGTGACGAGCCCACTATAAAGACTCGTGTCCAGGACAGAACGAGTCCAAAGTGGCCGTGCACTCGGTGCGCTCAGCGTCATGTGATGACGTCATCAAGCATGCGCCTGAGGGATTGACTGGCAATCAATTCATTCCCCGTATTACACCCCCTTGCCATTGAATAGAACTTTTGAGCTCAAAATAGTGATAAACGGAGTCCTTCGATGACAGCGCATTCTTTTGTGAAAAACACGAACTAAGTCACGTGACATGCATACGTTAATCCCAATATATTTTCTAGAAGCATTATGGAGTCTCGTAGAATATTTCATCTACTTCGATTACGCCAAATGATTTTGCTTGATTTAAATCTCCGCGGCAAGGCAAATGGCAAGAAATGATCAGTGAATTCAACAAATCCATCCGTATAGACTCTTTTGCTTTGCAGGAGCAGAGTCGGATAAATTTTATATGAAATAAAACCGGTACTCATGAACGAGATAGCATCAATCAAGGGTTTTAAAAACCAGCCTTTGTCCAACAGCATTGTTGCTTGGTGGTTTACTTGCTGACATCTCATTGCAAGGGTCGAGGGATCGAAACCGGATGGGGTGGTTTTTTTTTCATAGGTCTCTAACACGAACACAATGTAAGAGGGAAAGGAAATCAACCCTCAAAGCAATACGTCAAATGTTTTTGCCTGATCTAAATCTCGGCACAACGACCAAACAGACTAATTCGATATTCTGAATCCCTGACAACCACAGAGTTCTTCGAGGCGCCCTTTACCCGTTTCAGCCCGTTGATTCCACCTAAACACCTTCTTCCACTCAACAATGACATCAAACATAGAATTATGAAAATAATAGTGTTTGCCACTTTATTTTGCAATACAGTACAGCTACAAGCTTTAGGACCAGCCCAAGGTAATAATTAACACTATTTATATTTTGGCAGCAAAAGCTGAATGTTTCCCCGATATCCATCACACACGACGACACTGCGTAAAGCGTTCAAAGCGTTCAACGTCCAGGGGGAACCATCACAAAACTACGCGCCTTCACAGAATCGCTTGCCTGCCAAACACGCTCCCAGAGTGAAACCATCGGGTCGCAGAATCGAACAGTAGAACGCTCGCTGCCATTGCTGACATCTCGTAGCACTTTGAACCGGGCAGCGCCGACATCCGGTGGCAACGGCCAGGAGGCGGAGCGCCAACAGCGCTAACAGCGCTCCAGCGCGCGCGGGCGGCGCTGGCCGCAGGGTCACTTCCCCGGCGTGTCGCAGGCTGGCGATGTCGCTGGTCGTCGTGTCCATCGTGTCGTCTTCCTCCTCCTCGTCCTCCACTTCCATCTCAAACAGCCGCACCTTCTGCCCGCTCTCAGACAGAACCACCGCCACCTTGCGGCTCTCGCTCTCCGCAAACCTGCAAGCAAGCAGGCATCAGCGGCGTGCCGTGGGGTAATCGGCAGGGGAATCGATTGGATCAAAAATTTTCCTCTCCTCATCATGACGGCCTCCTTGTGAGCGCCAAGATGGCACACGACGTTGATGAATCTTTCGATGATCGATCGGTTCATTTTCACTCTCTCATCAATCATTATGAATTGCTGCTGACTGCTGAATTGCTGCCGACTGCATTTCATTGCTAGTCCCTTGCTACATTGCAGTTCCCGGTCATCGTTTGGCAGACTGACTCAGACCCAGTGCTTATCGCACATCTCATGAGAAGCAATTTATTGAAAAAAATATCCCCTCAGCTAAAAACTCGATAAATGCTACGATAATGGGGAATATGCACCAAATCCTAAAATCCACCGCGTGAAAACATGGCCTATCACGAGCGGAATTGTCTGCTTTTCAATTCTAGACGTAGACAGGCGAAGGAGAGTGTGCGAATTTTTCATAAAAGAGATCCCTAAAATTTTCCCGTTTGCACTCGATTACCAGCAATGGAAACCCGGAGCAAACAAATGACGGACATTATGTAAGGTAGATAATTTTTATGTTAGTCGATTTTTCGATATGGATATTTTTTTGGTCTTTAAATTCTCAAATATTTTTCCAAACAGAATCATTAAAAGAGACCCGCATCTACCCGCGAATCCCACCCAATTATTAACGCAATTACCCAACTATGAAACTTTTGCTACAAGTGATAAAAATCAAAATTCTCCTTACCGCGCAGGTCGACGAGTTCGTCGGCGAGCTGATGCGCAGGCGCGCAGCCGAGCGCAGCGCCGGCGCAGAGCAGACGACGGCGTCGCGGCGCCGGATCGTCTCCATACTCGACATGCTGGTGGACGCCGACTCCGACGCCGACGGGGACGGGGGGAGGGCGTTTAGCGAGCGCGAACTACGCGACGAGCTGACGACACTGGCTGCGGCGGGGCTCGAGACGACGGCGACCGTCATGAGCTTCGCGCTGCTGTTGCTGGCGATGCACCCCGACGAGCAGGACCAGGTACCTACGAGCAGGACCAGGTACATACGTGCTGCAACATACATACGTGCTGCAACGTACCTACGTGCTGCAACGTACTTACGTGCTGCGAGGTACATATACTTGATGATAGGTACCTACATGCTAAGACTAGGTTGGACGTTGATTGATTAATGGTGTTTAACGACTCACTGTTTTGACAACTCGCCCTATGGCACTGGTATAATGTCGCCGGTGAATGAAATGGTGAATGAAAGGGTGGTGATGAACCTAACCTTGCCTAGAAGGGAGGAGGGGAAACCCGGTGCCGGCACGTAGCCTACTCCTGTCGAAAAGCACCGAGGGCACCACCGGCTTTACGTAACTTCCGAAGGGCGGTATACAACTTGAACAACAGGATTCCTCCAGTAATTGGTGCTGTCGAGAGGTTGATAAGCAAGGCGAGTGAAGTTATCGTCCTAACATCAAACCCTCCAAACTCTCTCCCGAACAGAACAGATCATGTGCATAATGGTCACCCATCCATCACCTAACATAGCGCGATGTTGCTTAACTTCGGTGATCTCACGATAACCGGTGTTCCCAACATGCCAAACCGTTCGGTAGGTTGGACGTCCCGAGGTAGGTTGGACGTCCGCAACTTTCCGTGAGGAGGCGATCCTGCAATCTGCAACCCGATCACAGCTCGGTGTTGACGCCCCACCCCCCCTGCACACAGGTGCAAGCAGAGCTCGACGCCGAGTTGTCGGATGATTCGCCGCCCGACGCCGCCGCCCTGCGCCGGCTGCCGCGGCTGCGCGATGCGCTGCGCGAGACGCTGCGCTTGTTCCCCGTCGTGTCGCTGCTGCCGCGCGAGCTGCCCGCCGACATCGCGCTGCCCTCGGGGGCGGTGCTGCCCCGCGGCGCCACGGCCGTCGTGATGGCCTACGAGCTTCACCGCGATCCCGCCAGCTTCCCCGAGCCCGACAGCTTCCTGCCCGGCCGCTGGGAGCGCCGCGACGAAGACGCGCATCCCTTCAGGTATGCCTTGTGATGATGAACCTAACCTATGGCTAGAAGGGAAGAGAGGAAACCCGGTGCCGGCACGTAGCCTGCTCCTGTCGAAAAGCACCGAGGTGACCCTCGGCTTCACGTCCCTTCTGAAGGACGGTACAACTCGAACAACAGGATTCCTCCGCTTCGGCTTAACCGTGCTGTCGAGAGGTTGATAAGCAAGGCGAGTGAAGTTTTCGTACTAACTTCAAACCCCCCAACCTCTCTCCCGAATAGAACTGTTCGTGTGCATGATGGTCACCCGTCACACACTTGACTCAATGCTATGTTGCTTAACTTCGGTGATCTCACGAGAACCGGTGTTACCAACATGCCAAACTGTTTGAGACACAAGCTTAACTCTAGGCACAACGCTGAAGCGAAGACGAGCTGTTTTAAGGAAACAAAGTTGCTGCTTATAGAATGTGTATCAACGACCAATATCTGAGGCTCGCCATTGTGACGTCACTTGCGTTAAAATTCACCACAACACCCACAATGAACACCGAGCACAGCTATAAGTGCACGAGCATAACGTAGAAGCACAATGCAGATACGAGGGTCACTGGCCTACAAAGAGTATAAATGATCGACCAATGTGTGTAAATCTCGCCGCCTGGCGATCACCTCCTCGCCGCTATGTAATCTAAGGAGCTGCTTCTTACGAGAAAGTCAGAGGTTTAGCAGCGGCGCCTGATCTGCTGCAGCTACCTGCCGTTCAGCGCCGGGCCGCGCAACTGCATCGGCCAGAAGTACGCGCAGCTGCAGATGCTGGCGGTGCTGAGCGCCGTGCTGCGCCGCTTCCGCGTGACCACCTCGCTGCGCAGCGAGCAGCTGTCGCAGCTGGAGATCTCGATCACCATCTCGCTGCTGCCGGGCTACCCGCTGCGCTTCGTGCGCCGCTGACTGCGCCGCCGCCGGCCCCGGGGGTTTCGCACCTTCTGCACACTGCACTCACACACCCACTTCTTCGCCCTGAGGGACTGACAGAAGCTCGCTACATCGGGCGCCCTGATCACGTGACTTTCTGTCTCAAATTCTTGTTAGCGTGCGGATGTTCGATAGCCGATGCCGTGTCACGCACCTGTTTTCCGCCATGGGGGGTGTTCTTACAACAGGTCGGAAGGGACAGAGGACTGCCGGGGTTACATTAGGATGTTGGGCGCTACTCTGTTCTTATCTTTATACTGATAAATCTGTTTTCACCAGTAGAGATATATATTCTAATGGCTCCCACTGCAATTGCCGATGGGATACCACAATAAAGAAAACAAAGCAAAGCGGAATCTACCGCGATAGACACCTTGTGATGACCGGTCGGTGACATCAACGTGGGCAATGAAATCGGTCTAGAGTTCGTGTGCGTTCTCTCTGCTTCTCACGGCCCGGCTCCCTGGGCGCCGGCGTCCTCTTCGACGTCGTCGGTGTCTTCTTCGTCGCCTTCGACGAAATGGGGGGAGGGGGGGGGGGGGGTTAGTTCACTCGGTCGTCACCGAGGGGTGGAGACGGGGTTCACTTTCCGGTGTCACTCACGGATCGCTAATTCACTGACATGGTTTCACGATGGCAGATATTAACAACTATCGTGGATCGAACTTTGTGGATATCTCGTCCACAGCACACGCTCCTCTCGGCGTTCAGAGGCAGACTACCGATACCACAAGCCGCGACCTAGCTGCTACTGATAAGAAAACTGGTTTGGCGGCTTTTGGGAGTCGGGCGTTGTGGGATTCTAGGGGTATGGTTGAGACTAAACCAGTGGTCACAGCCGTAAGAGTATTGTATGGAAATATATAAAGACTAAAGGTCAGCTTTACAGTGGCCTGTTAATTTGACATTACTGTGGCCACTGCCAATGAGATGCCTAGATATTTTGTTGAAAGACCATTTAATAATTAAAAAGCCACTGATAAGCGGGACCTAAATACGTGTAGAATTAAAAATATGTAATGACACAAAATTTACTAATGTTTCTATTTTCGTTATGCAAGTTATCAACTCTATCCGCGAATGGACACATGTACGACCTAAATCATTGTTATTAATTATTTGGACTAAATATAATCCACACTCCTTCCATTTTCGGCTGATTCCTGTTTTTTATTAGTAATTTTTACTAGGTAATAATATTAATCTAAGCAGGTATCACTACCAGGCTTAAAGACAACGTAGTCGAGTGCATTGTTCACTCGAAGTAAAGTTTCGATTGGAATTTTCTCGTGGAATATCTCCACATGTGCGGTCCCGATTGGGGACAGGCGACGGAAAATGTGATGTATTAAATGAAGAAAAAAATACATTCGTGTGATTCAATTACTTTTACTCAATTACTGCCCAGCACTGTCACAATCAAGAATAAAGAAACGTGTAAATTTATACGATGAGAGGCAAGCGAGCAAATTTCCTGTGACTTTTACCAAGGGAACGTGCGCAGAGTTCAACAGGTAACCAACAGTTGATTTGTGGATCGGCCTTTTGATAAAATATGCTAAAAATGTAAAGAAATTAACAATAACTGTCAAAATAAGTGCATAAATAATTAGTAATTACTGGTTCATGCAACAACCTACATTTTGTTTCTAAGGTAACGCTGTCTTTAACTTACATTCACCGGAAACGGTATATGTTTCTTTATGATGCTACTGTTTATCGTAACAACGTTGTTATTTGTCATGTGTGGTAAGTTACATATTTCAAGTTAACATTTATTTTCGTTATTACATTGATGAACCATTATCTGGTTTCAGATTTGGTTTGTGTTAACAAGAACATGAAATAGTAAATTGTATGAAGGCAGGTCGTATTAGCTATAACCCTCACCAGAAATAGTTCATTTAATTTAGCTTCAATAATTCTCTTGGGGAAATATCACCATTTAAAATCAGTAAATAAATATTAAGTATGTTTATTACAGTGATGACCGAGGTGGCGTTTGGCGAAAGAGGTGGAGGAAAAGATCTTGAGGTAAGTTTTCAGTAAGATTTACCATCGAAGTTGATGTTATAACACGCAAACATGACCAATAGTTGATATTACGGTTGCAACCTTTTAGTTACATTTCTTAATGATTTCCAGCTTTGTCTCTGTGTCATTTATAAGTGCCCTACGCCAACAAATTGGCTGACCTCCGCTGGGCACCGGCAGAACATGATGTATTCCTAATTGTTTCATGGAAATTGTGCTATATTGGATGCATACACTAATGATATTGTCCGGACTCTTTAGGTGTTAATTGAAGTGTGGGAGCACTTGCTTGGTAGTTAGAGGACCTGACAAAATACGGGATCAATTTAAATGAAACACAATTTGGAAAGCAAATGATAAAAAGCGTGTAATGATCGTTAAGGGTAAAATAAGTACAATTATAAAGTGGCGCCGAGACTCAATGGAAGGAAAGTGAAATCTTAAGATAGAGGCTAGACGAAAGAACACAAAAATTTGGAACGGTACCCGTGCGAGATGAAGTAAGGCCGCAGCGAGAGCACGTTGGCGCGTTGATACGTTGCCGGTCCGAGAAGATAGCTGCCTCGAGTTTAAATTCAAATGCAATCATCAGCTAAAATGCCCAGTTGGCAGAGTTACAGTATCGATGAGTTGACAAGACTCATGACAATACCACTAATAATATCACTAATAACACTAATGATCAATAGTTCTTCAGGCTGTAAGAATTTGTGGGGAATAATGGTTACGAATGGTGGTTTCCCTCCAAATCAAATAATTGAATAACACGAGAATACACAGGCGTTTCTTCATTGAGCCTCTATGACTGGCCTAGGGAAATAACAGGCTGCTTTGTCACCCGGCATCTCTCGAACTTAACTCACTTCCGCCCGACTTCTCACAAGAGTCTTGTTTCCCTGCAGAGCATCGAGGCGAAGATCCGGCATCTGGAGTCTCCTGACCCGATGGACGCTGCCTACCGGTCCCGGCTGCTCGAACCTCCATTTGCCCCGCATCGAATGCACGTCGCCACGCCCCTCCAACGCTTGGTGCCGCCCTATCCGTACTTGGCCACGCCAGCGAAGAAAGCGATGCGGAGGCGAAGAAATCATGGCCACCCCAAACCAATTGCCGAAGGTATCGAGGAGGAAGGTAAGATTTTACATCAGCATGGGATTACAAATTTACTACAAATTTCCAAGCGAAAATAGAACCACAAAAGGGTCCGATCATAGCTTTCGTTGCTCTGTGTTATGTTTCTCATGGTACGATTGTTGGCTAGATACGGATGAGCTAATTTACAGGAACATGTAGGGGGCAGACTACTTGACGCTGCAGCTTCATCATCAGCCTGTCATTCACCGGCACCGGGTTCACCCTCAGCTCGCTGCTAGGCTAGGTTAGCTTCATCATCAGCCTGTCATTCACCGGCACCGGGTTCACCCTCAGCTCGCTGCTAGGCTAGGTTAGCTTCATCATCAGCCTGTCCTTCACCGGCACCGGGTTCACCCTCAGCTCGCTGCTAGGCTAGGTTAGCTTCATCATCAGCCTGTCATTCACCGGCACCGGGTTCACCCTCAGCTCGCTGCTAGGCTAGGTTAGCTTCATCATCAGCCTGTCCTTCACCGGCACCGGGTTCACCCTCAGCTCGCTGCTAGGCTAGGTTAGCTTCATCATCAGCCTGTCCTTCACCGGCACCGGGTTCACCCTCAGCTCGCTGCTAGGCTAGGTTAGCTTCATCATCAGCCTGTCCTTCACCGGCACCGGGTTCACCCTCAGCTCGCTGCTAGGCTAGGTTAGCTTCATCATCAGCCTGTCCTTCACCGGCACCGGGTTCACCCTCAGCTCGCTGCTAGGCTAGGTTAGCTTCATCATCAGCCTGTCATTCACCGCCCGCCAGTGGCACACAGATATCGGCAGCAATGTGTCAAGAGGACAGGGTTGAATGAGATTCAAAGCTCGCTGCAGTTGAACCGGAAGAGACTGCCTTCACCTTTTGGCTCTTTTCTAATACTAAACGTATCTTTTTAAACCCTTCATAAAGAAGCAGGTTTGCTTTGCTTATCGATGGGAAAGTTTTAGTTAAAAGGTTAGTAGTTATTCTAAATCTTTTAGTAAAATAGTGATTTTGAGCCCCAAATCTTTGCCCGCCAGCGCACCCAGTGCATGCCGGCAGACGACGCTGGCGCTACGCAGGGCCGCCGACGCCGCGGAACCGCGTGTGGCGCTCCTTGCAGCAGGAGGACCTCGCGCTCGACGCCCTCCAGCTGGTCGGCCGCGGCCACAAGAAGAAGGTAGTTAGAAAACTGGACATTTTGTTGAAAACGAATATGAAGTTTTTCCGAAGTTGATACGAGCTCTTAATTAAGGTAGAATAGAACGGCCGTCTGGTGGAGTTTGGCAAGACAGTAGTTAATTATGATCCCTGCTTTCAATCAGGGAACCACTCAACTTAGTAAATTAACTGAGAAACAGTTAATTTCCTTAATATTCAAACAAGCAATATAAAAATGAAGTGCATGCACAATGCAATACGTTCACGCAACGCAGGGTGATCCCTGCGTCCATATCCCTGATCCATTTCCTGTTTGTCTCGGCACAAGGCCGCAGATGACGTGCAGGCGGATTTCAAATCGCCGCCGGGGTTTGAAGATGTTTGTGGAGACAAGCAGGAAACGCCTCCGAAGATCTCGAAGACCTTGAATGGCAACAAAAACCGGAGCAAGATCTTTGCCGGTACGCAACACACGCCGACTCTCTCTCACCGAATTTCCTTGGAAAGTTCCAAGCATGAAGATGGTACCCGGGTGGTGGAGCCTGAGGGGCAGCGAAAACCACCTATCGATCACCCGAAGAGCAACATCTGTCCACCGCACGTAGGCTTATCGACCAAAGTCCATCAGATGAAACCCCATTCTCAGACCAAAACTGAGCCGAATATTGGACATCAGAAAACAGTACCTCAGACCAAAGAGAATTCAAACATTGGTCGCCAGAAAACCGAGTTTCAGACCAAAGTAAGTCCCATGATTGATCATCACAAGACCGGTTGCGAGACCCATGCAAGTTCAAATGTTGGAAACCAGAAATTCGGATTAGAAACCAAAGTTAATTCTAAAATTGGAAACCAGAAAACCGGGTGCGAAACCAAAGTTAATTCGAATGTTGGTCAGCAGAAAACCGAGTTTCAGACCAAAATGAATCCGATGATTGATCAGCACAAGGCCGGATGCGAGACCCAAGCAAATTCAAATATTGGAATACAGAAAACTACGGTTGGGACAAATATTAATTCAAAAATTGTTAACCAGAAAAACGGGTGCGAGACCAAAGTTCATTCGAATGTTGGTCAGCAGAAAACCGAGTTTCAGACCAAAATGAATCCCATGATTGATCAGCACAAGGCCGGATGCGAGACCCAAGCTAATTCAAATATTGGAAACAAGAAAGCTGGATCAGAAACCAAACTTAGTTCTAAAATTGGAAACCAGAAAATTGTGTGCGAGACCAAAGTTCTTCCGAATGTCGGTCACCAGAAATCCGAATTAGAGAAACAAGTTAATCCCACGATCAATAAGCAGAAGCCCGGGTGCGAGGCTCAAGGACATTCGAATCTTGGAGTCCAAAAAACTGAGGTTCAGACAAAAAATAATTTGAAAATTGTAAACCAGAAGACCGGGTGCGAGACCAAAAAAAAACCGACTTTTGGAATCCAGAAAACTTACTTTGTGACAAAAATTAATTCGAAAATTAGAAACCAGAAAACCGGAATTGAGACCCAAGTCAATTCAAATGTTGGAAACCAAAAACCCGGACTAGGAACCAAAGTTAATTCGAATGTTGGTCATCAGGAAACCGGAATTGAGACCCAAGACAATTCAAATGTTGGAAACCAAAAACCCGGACTAGGAACCAAAGTTAATTCGAATGTTGGTCACAACGAAGCCGGAATTGAGACCCAAGACAATTCAAATGTTGGAAACCAAAAACCCGGACTAGGAACCAAAGTTAATTCGAATGTTGGTCATCAGGAAACCGGAATTGAGACCCAAGACAATTCAAATGTTGGAAACCAAAAACCCGGACTAGGAACCAACGTTAATTCGAATGTTGGTCATCAGGAAACCGGAATTGAGACCCAAGACAATTCAAATGTTGGAAACCAAAAACCCGGACTAGGAACCAAAGTTAATTCGAATGTTGGTCATCAGGAAACCGGAATTGTGACCCAAGACAATTCAAATGTTGGAAACCAAAAACCCGGACTAGGAACCAAAGTTAATTCGAATGTTGGTCATCAGGAAACCGGAATTGTGACCCAAGACAATTCAAATGTTGGAAACCAAAAACCCGGACTAGGAACCAAAGTTAATTCGAATGTTGGTCATCAGGAAACCGGAATTAAGACCCAAGACAATTCAAATGTTGAAAACCAAAAACCCGGACTAGGAACCAAAGTTAATTCGAATGTTGGTCATCAGGAAACCGGAATTGAGACCAAATTTAAACCCAAGCTTGATGAGCGGAAGACCGGGTGTAGGACCCAAGGACATTCAAATATTGGAAACCAGAAAACCGGATTAGAGACACAAATTAATACGAATATTGGAAACCAGAAAACCGGAAGCGAGACCCAAGTTTATTTGAATGCTGAAAACCAGAAACCCGGATTTGAGAATAAAGTTAATGTGGACGCTGTAAACGTTCACGTCGCCACCACGTCACCAAAGGAACAAGGCTCGGAGGGTTCGACATCAAACCCGACCAAGATTCCAGCCAAATCTTTGACGACCAACGCCCTTAAAACCTCCACGGAGACGCCAGAACAGACGTCGACAAAAAAAGATGCAGAAGCACCCTCCGACAATAACATGCTTAACGGACGTTCTTCTTCAGCGCCAAACACATCGCCAGGCCCGACGTCAATGACGCCGTCACCAACAACATCAAAGAAAGCACCGTGTTACCGGAAGCATAACCACCGGAAACACAAGCAGAGGACGGAAGGCAAGCTGCAGGACCTGTCCGATGAACAGAGCGCGATGAAGTCGGGGGTGGACGCCCTCCGACAGAAAGTCTCCGAAAAGATCGCTGCGCAGACAACGACGACGACGACGACGGCGAAAACGACCACGAGGAAGACTCAGGCTATCTTCAACATGTGCGACCTGGAGCGGAAGCAGCGCGGGGAAGGCATCGCGTCGGTCGCCGACGTGGCACAGGACGACGAGCAGGTGGAGGCGACCAACGACGACGGATCACTGGCTGCTCTCGGTGCCCAAGCTGTGACCAACGGTCAGTTGGTGCATACAGAAAATGCAGTTGCCACTGAGGATTCGCCGCGTCCAGGCTATAAAGCACAAGCGGTGTCGTCGGCGGCTGCGTGGACGACCACGCCCGTTCCGGTGCCTGTCATGATTGTGAAGGAGAAGAACAGAGAGTCGGCGGCGGTGATTGATCAAGCCGAGGAGATCGTGCGCCAGGAGAATCGATACGGTCATCGCTTGTGGCCGGAGTTTTTGGATGCGGAGGAGGCAACGACTCGAGAGCCCGCGAAGTGGCGCGGGAAGTTTCGAAAAGAAGCGGATGAGAAGTTGGATGGATGTGGGAAGAAGATTGAGGAAGAGACGGGGGTCCACGGGAAGAAGAAGAACCATAGAGGGAAGAATAGCCACGGGGAGATTATGGTCAGTGGGAAGGAGGTCAACGAGGGGAGAGGGGAACACGAGGCCCGTCGGAAGTTTCCCCGTGAAGTCAGAAGACACTTCTTGCATGTCGGGAAGGGACATGCAAATTGTCAAGGTAATTGCAGCGATATTTTGTATAGATACTTTCAAACATCGCTTTTTTATAGAATGTAGAGCAGCTGACTTCTCCCGTAGGCAGATTAAATTTTCACTTAGCTGGCCGTTTCATAAATATCTTGTTATATTTTTGCGAAAAATTTTGCAAAATTTGAGCGAGTTATGGGGCTCATTCACAGCGATTTAAGCTTTCTTACTTATTGGATGCTTTTATCCCAAAATTTGAATCCTAGTGTTGGAGAAAAATACGTGGACTGGTAAGAGGCTGCATGGGATTTTTCGCCCAATGAGAATAACATTGATCCATCCACGCAATTAACCAATGGGGAGCTTTATTCGCCCTTGTAACATACCGCACATGCAATCGACACTTCTGTTTTGTCCCGACGTTGAATTATACACAGAAATGGGGTTTATTTACTTTTTATTGGGTTCATTGGATTCATTACCACTGGCTGGTGAAGCGCATTACCTGCATCATCATGTTGAAATCTCACAAGTGTGAACGTGATCGAGGCAAAACTATACACACGATGAGATAAATTACACATAAATATGTGTTGTAAACATTAACACATTGGCGTAAAAAAGGTATACAATAGAAAAGAGGTTGTAAAAGTGTGAATGTGTTACTTTTGGTCCAGTTACACAGGACTCAATGAACTCGAATGAAAAACTTACACTGTCTGATAAAATATCGGAATCTTTCGGAATCGGAATATTTTGAATTGACACAAAATTATTTTTTACAGCGTAGACGCGTGCAGCGCGGGCTAGGCGATGAGCTGGACGCCACCGAAAAAAAAAAAAAAAAAAAAAAAACAGAAAAAAAAAACAAAAAAAACAACAAAAAAAAAACAGTTAAGACCCACGAAAAGATACCTGCTGGGAATGAAGCTGCCCAAAACACCAATTGAAGATGCCAGAAGAAAAAATGGGAGCCGCTCAGTTCACCTGAAACTGTACGAAACAGCAAGTAACCACCTTCCCAACTCAAAAAAAATCAACAACAACAACACCGGGAAAAAATGTATTTTTTTGGTCTGGCAATGTCTTGATTAGAAGTTTGTCACATCCGGGGCTGACTTCTTTGGGTTTTTTTGGGGCCGCTAAATTCAAAGCTTTTTTATTCGTGTAATTTTCTTTTGCAATATCTTGATTGGTGGGTTTGTCTTAACCGGGGTGGCAGTCATTGGGAGAAGAGTGTATGGCAAAATAGCGCGTTTTCAAGGTCACGAAAACCCATTATCAACTGTCACTTTAACAATCTATACTTTTGTTCGTTTGTTTACCTCATCACTGTGACAATGTCACATATTAATGGGTTTCTTTGTAATCCCCTGGCGGCGTATCGTGGGGGTGCTTGGCTAAATAATTTGACATCGAAAGAATAATGCCTAAAAGTCGAAAGTTTGGACGTGCAATAATACCCTTGCGTTTAAGAATACATGACAATAACACATGGCAATTCTTGAGTGCTCGTTGTGGTAAAGGGTGAGGGGGGGTGGGGGGGTGGGGGTGGCAATTCGATTAGTGAGACCTTTAAATGATAAGCAATTACATGTAATACTTAATGCTTATATATAATTTTAATAATTTTATTAGGAAATTTTGTTTCCTATAAAAGCATTTGTTGCTTTCAAATGTTTTCATTTGTGTCAAACATATCAAAAACATGTCATAACTAAGCGCCACCTTGGATGGGCACTGCGTTGCATTTCGGGTCTTGTGTTGCAAGTTCAGCGGGGATCTATGAGCGGGTCCGGGTGCAGATAATGGTGTAGTGGTGAACTGTGAATCCTGGTGTACGCGGGTCGGATCGGATCGGAATAAAAAGGTGAGGAAAAGCTTATGATCTCAGTTCATATAAAGCATGACTTCTTTTTTATGTAACCCACGCATTCAATACGTCCTCACGCCTGCTTAATCTGTTTCAGACTAATCTACCAGACCACCACGTGATACTCCGGTTCAAAAATCCTTGTTCTTGGTTTGATTCTCAATTATGATGTCATTTAAACGTAATGTTTGTGATTGCAGTATGATTTGGTCGTAAAAGCCAGTGTACTACATTGAATCAATGATATTTCTAACCTCAAGGATTCGTAGTTGACCATCTAGATGACTAGAGCGCCTTAGCTAAATTCTAAAGATTGAAGGTAGTGGTAGGTGGTTTGATGTGATTTCAATCTTAACTGATGCAATAATGCTATTTCAGGCTGCGTAAGCAACACGGCTGGAGGATGCTGCGACACAGCTCAACCCCGTCAACTCCAGGAAGCCAACAAGAATGCTCTTCAAGATTTCCCAATTGGGAATTAGACGGAACAGATGGCGAAATTTCCGCATTTGTTTTCGTCTGAAAGTATCGCCTGTAGTGCCCAGAACCATATCAACACCGGCAGACACTGAAGATCTTCAGAATGTAACTCTACTTCCCGCTGAAATGGTGGACTCTCCGATACCCCACTCTCCGATGGCCCATGTACCCTTTTTGCAGCCGTTTTACCTGTGCCGGAAAGGCCCGGTTACACAACACCACACTCCTCAATACGACGACCAAAATGCCTCCTACGCGGTTAATTCAAATGCTATAAGCGAGCAGGGCAACCAATCCATTTATTAAAAATAATACTTATTCTGATTGCGAGTTGCTATCTATAATCTATCTATTAAAAATATAATCTATAATGGTTAAAAATTATAACACACATTTGATTTCTTGTTTCGCTCGCTTTATCGCTCCCGGTATAAACTGAGAAATTCGGGGCTTCCTTGGACATTTATTTTCAACGAGTTGCAAGCTCGTGAATAAGTGAATTATTTGACGGTATACCGATTAATTATTTGCTTTCAACATCGTTCTGGGGTCATCCTTTTTGGACATTCCTCTAATTTGCCGTCAAAGGAGGCATTACCCACTTTAGTGAAAATACCCATAGCTATAATCTCAATTGATCGGTAAAATTGGAAGCCATTTGACTCTCAAAACGTAACAATAGTTATTGAAATTTGAAATTACCTCAGAGAAGAAATATAAAGTACAAAATTCATTCCCCAAACATGCAAGGAAAACTCAATCGAAGCTCCTTGCAGCTTACTGCAAAATTATCTTTGCCTGTGACCGCATTTTACTTCAATCCCAAATATTGTATATAATAGAGTTTCTCGCAAATAAATGGAACACGCCGATTTACGTATCACCAGGAATCTTTAAGGGATATAGTTGATCATTCATCATTAGTTCATAATTTTAAAGGATATGAAGTAAGTCTTATTGAAATCAGTAAAGGCAACAGCTAAAAATCAGAACCGTTGATAGCATTTTAATTTTTTACTTCAAAAACAAAAAAATATTGGATCCCTCCCAAAATTGCAAGAATATGCCAATTCACATTTAATACCAAAGAATAGACAAACTCTAAATATTGAGCTGAGCTATTCGATGCCAGTAAATGCTGAGCGCTGCAACAAACGCTCACAGAATTAAACGTGACAAAATACTTTATATCGAGCAGTTACGAACAGCGGACCCCATCAGGAAACATTCAGGAGAGTTCCTGTGAATTTTAGTTCAGTTCATGTGATGTTCAGTAACAACTAGATTGGGCTAATTCGTGACCGATATCCTTAATAATACATAATATGCAATTGATTGGTTGTCCTGCTAGTTTTAGCATTTGAATTCACCGCGATAGCAGGCAGTTTGGTCTTCGTAGTGAGTAAAGTGGTGTTGTGTAACCGGGCCTTGCCGACGCAGGTACTTCGGCTGAAAAAAGGGTAGGTGGGCCATCGGAGAGTGGGGTATCGGAGACGGCTCCGCTGAAATATTATGGAAAAAAGAGGTGCAAACCAGAGATCAGAGTAATTCTGAATAATGACACAAGAGAGAAGAAAGAGTAGCATCGTCAAAATTCAAAGATATTGTTTGCAGAAAGGAAAGCATAGCAAAATATTTTGTGCAAAAAAATCCAGAGAAGCACCACACCCACAGACAAAATGGTGGGGATTGAGAATGAAAATTCTGCTATTAGCAAGTATATTATCCCAAATGAATGAACAGGTCGAAGTGTCAAAATGTGGCTTCATTGTAAATCCTTGAGTCCCTTTGCATGGCGCGTCAAGTTCAAAAACTGTCTTCCGACTGTCTTCTCGAAATCAAAACTCTGTCCGAGGCCACGGAAATGGGGCTTGATATGCGAAAAGCTGTCGACAAAAAGAAAGCAGTATTTCTTTCCGAAGATCTTTCACTGAAGAGGACTTATGGGTAATATTTTAAAGTGCAAGGGCACCTTGCAATCACTGGTTTGAAATGGTGTAACATTGTTGTAGATTCTGGCAAGGACATAAGCATTGAAAGACTGCATTTTGAACATGATAAATGGGTAAATTTGATGCTACCAAAATCAGTCAATTTGTACGATACCTATACAGAGTACACTGTGAAAATGTTCCTTCGTGAAGAAAACCACTACGCTTGCATGTTTTTTGTTAGTATGGTTTACTACTAGTTTTTAGTCTGATTTTGTGATTGTGAACTAATTATCTTGATGACAAATGTGATACCTGCAAATATATATTTCTGACCCCTCTCCACAAGAAGTATACTATTCAATATGAGTCTGATTTTGTGATTGTGAAATAAAGATTATTTTAATGAAAAATGTGATACCTGCAAATCAATACCTTGTAACCACTGTTGTTGAATGAAAAGGATTTTTATCTAAAAAAAATCAGTTTCATTATATAGAATTATTTTTTTGGAAAGAAACTCATTCGTTACAATTTTGTCCAAGTGAATTATTGTGAGTGGTTTTAGTTTCGACTATCCTTTTGTTCCTATTGTATTTTGATCACAATGTCTTTCTCTAAGACATTTACACAAGACTTCCGCAATGACGGACATGACGAGGTCTCAATTATTAGGTTTGCCACCGAATTGGGTAAATCACTTTTTCCGACTGGTTATAACATGTATCCTGACGTGTCCCAACAGGATTTTGAAAATATCATTCAAGAACTTGTCGGTATTCACGAACCCGAGCCATGTGAGTTTAGTAAAGAGTTCGGTAATCTTTTGGATGGATTGTCTCCAGAAGTTTAACCTTTGCGGATTATTGACCAATCACAAGCTCCAGTAATATCGATTTTTCAACCAGATTCAATAGACAGAATGGTGGTGGTGGTCGAGGACTTGGAAGATGGAAGACAGTAAATCCCAAATTCATAGGCGTGCGCAGGGGGGGGGGGGGGGGGGGGGGGGGTGGCGAGCGGGGGCTTCATTTCAATTCGTTACTTTAGATCTGCAAACAGAGACGAATCCAGTCATATTGAAAAAAGCATGTGAAACACAAAATTTTATTGATTTACCTTTTTATTGACTATGTGTCGGGTTGTGCAAGCATAATCTCCAATAATGGAGTTATTTTTCATTAGGTCTAATATAAGATTAGCTTCGGCACACGTAAAATTTTGGCAGTGCAGAGGTCCACGTAATACTTTCTCGGAACCCTAAAATTTTCCCAATATTTTTGTATAAAATTCAGTGGATAGTTGAAATAAATTCTGACTCGCGATGCAGTCTCGTGTCGATCGAACATTTACTTTGTTCACAAATAAATCTTGGATTTGGACTTTTTACTGTTTTTCAAAACGAAAAACACCATAGTTCGTTCTTCTCTGGTTGTTTTATTTTCCATCAGATCTCAATTAAAGTGCATCGCGGGTCGGACTCGGAGTACTCTTTATCTACACACTGATAGGCTTGACAATGCAAAAAAATACCACGGGAATGATTGGCTATAATGCATCGATAACATCATAACAGACACGGCCAATTTTGTTTCTGCCAAAATTCAAATTACATGTTCAAATTACAATTACCATCCCCATTACAATTAGCATCCCCCCCCCCCCAGTTTGACATGTTGGCCCCCCCTTATTTGAGACCCTTCGCACGCCATGCCCAAATTTAAAGTTCAGAGGTACGGGGCCCAAGTTATCATAGATAATATGTCTGCAAACACGCCATTAGATAAATCCTCTGAATGATTGAAACATGTGTCGAAAACCTGGTGACTATTCTAAAAAGTAAAAATCACACACCATTCGCGATAAGGTCAGATTGAATATATTATGTAGCATAAGGCGCAACCCGAGAATCCTGTACATTTCTCATTTAGAAATAGAGGCCAGCTATATAGATTCTGAAATAATTCTGAACCAAATCGAAAAAAGAGTTAAGAGTAATGCCATAATGCTAAATTTCTGGAAAGTGGTAGCCTCACTGTTATATTAACTTATTATCATTACCAGCCGGTAAAGGTAGAAAATCCTTACCATTGCACGCTCATATGGCAAGGAATGACAAAAATCAAATGGGAATTATTTATAAAAATAACCCTGCCGATAACCTCTGTTTGGCCAGGGCTATTGCCGTTAGCATAGGCAAGCAAACGCTATCCGACAAGGATTTTAAGAAAATGAGAGACAGTCGGAAAACCTTCAGCACCAAACAGCCTGTAACTATATTGTGAAGCTTCAGATGTGAATTTAGACTTCCCCGGTGGTGGTGAGATTCAGGATGTTACCACTTCCAAAATCACTTTGATGATTTCCAAATAACTGTCCACGTGGATCTTTCTGGGTCTACTAGACTCACGATAATTCTCGTTTTCGAAAATGCTCGTCCTAATTGCACGGTTTGAAAGTCCCGAAATATCGTGTTAGCGAACGAGAATTCTCGCCAGCTGTTTTGTTCACGAGTTTCGTTTTCGTTGACGAGAATTTGACATTATAACCTCTAAATGGACGTGAATGAAATTCACGAAATTTTGCAATTTTGACCGAGATGGAGACTGAAGAAAAGAGACGAAATAGAGCGCCGCGAGTTTATAGCCAAAGAATAGCCGCTCTTGCCATGAGCTTTTCGAAGCAATTAGATGTATCTTACTAGGTAAACGATTAGTAGAGCCTACACTCGTTGCAGGATGAGCGGGCCATAATCTCCCTGAGGAAATCCAAACGGAAAACATTTGACAATCATATATAATAAACCGAGGATAAATCAGTATTGAAACCGTTTAGAGGTAATAAGTAATTTTATTTTTCTGATTAGCGAAATACTTCATGCACGAATCTGAAACTTATGCAATTCGTTTAACTTGTTATCATATATATTCAATCCAAATTTGATGCGGATCGGTTAATTAGTTACGAAGCTAGTACCAAAAAACTGAAAAATTTTCGGGTTTTTGCTCATAAAAACAAAATGGCTGACCAGATTTTGCTCAAAAACTATACAGCACCTCGCTGAGTCACCACGAAAGTTTTTTCAAAATTTCGTAACGATCTGTGACTTATAAGTAGAGCTGCTCGTTTTTGTTACAAACAAAAAAAATCCAAACGCATTTTTTCCCCTATGTTGTTAAATTGAAGGATTTCGCTCGCTTCGCTCGCTCATCCAATAAGCATATCTTACCACTGCTTTCAGATCTCCTTAAGACTCAAAGTAGAATGAAGTGTCACGCTGTTAATTATTATAGTCCTTTAATGCACTATGAAAATTTTGATGTATTTGACAGTTGCAGTAGAGAATCCTTTCCCGTTTCCACTGTGCCTCTGTTTTGGTAGCTGCTACTCCCTCCCACAGCTCTCCCTAATCTTTGTTGGTTAGCTTGAATCCCCGAGGATTTCTTCTATTAATTGCATTAAGACAAATTTTTGCTCACTTTTTGTAATATCTAGCTGTCATTTTAAAACAAATTTGAAGTAAAAGAAAATCGTATCTCCCTGATCTTCACCGTGGATGGCAATGGACGAGTCTCGCCGATTCTGTCCAACGGAAATTCCCGTGCTCGAGAGAGTTCGTAATCTGTCGAGACTCGCAAACTCAAAATATAAAAACCGCTTACGAGATTCAGTTTTTGTAATACGAAAATATCCGTGCCCGTCGGCACTCGCCACCGGGATGCAAAAATCGGAACTTGACAGGAAAATATGAGACTTCGCTACGAGGCTAGGCACTGAACGAAAGGCCGGGATCCCGCGAAGTTTCGGTTGCCAGCAAGACGTGATAACAAGTACAGGCGGTACTGTACGGGTACTCCCACTTTGTACATCGAGGAGGAGTGTAGAGATTTGGTTGGGCCCTTGAACGACATTTCAAAACTGTTTGGTTTTATAAAATTCACGGTTCTACCGTCTGTACATCACCCCGTGGCCCGTATACTACCACAACTTTTCAATCAAATACTGTTCTTCCCCCTATGCAGCTGTCTTGTGCCAAAGAGCAAATTCAAACAGACTGTCAACGTAGCAACGAAACCGAATCGGATGCCCCATTGAGCTCGCTATAGACACCCACATGTATCAATCGGATGCCCCATTGAGCTCGCTATAGACACCCACATGTATCAATCGGATGCCCCATTGAGCTCGCTATAGACACCCACATGTATCAATCGGATGCCCCATTGAGGTCGCTATAGACACCCACATGTGCCCAGGAGGACCTGGCGACCGGTTTCGTTGACACAGGCACACCGAAAGTCGAAACCAAAACCACTCACAATAATTCTCTTGGACAAAATTAGACGAATGAGACACTTTCCAAAAACATGTATATACCTTATGGACAAATTCTGTGTCTGCATTCTTATTTCTTATCTGAGTCAAAAACACTGATTTTTTCCAGTTATTTTAAGTAGCTGATTACGTCAAAAATACTTAATTTGTCAATTAATAGCTCTCGAAAAATGAAAACAGTATAAAAGCTACAAATGCATTCATATTTTTTTTCATACACATATTTGTATTAAAATTATATATGAGCATTCAGTATTACAAGTAATTGCTTATCATTTAAAGGTCTCACTAAACGAAGAGCCAGGGATCCAAGCAATAGGGATTCACCCTTAAATACAACGAGCACTCAAGAATTGCCATGTGTTATTGTCATGTATTCTTAAACGCAAGGGTATTATTGCACGTCCAAACTTTCGACTTTTAGGCATTATTCTTTCGATGTCAAATTATTTAGCCAAGCGCCCCCACGATACGCCACCGGGGGATTACAAAGAAACACATTAATATGTGACATTGTCACAGTGATGAGGTAAACAAAAGAACAAAAGTATAGATTGGTAAAGTGACAGTAGATAATAGGTTTTCGTGACCTTGAAAACGCGCTATATTGCCATACACTCTTCTCCCAATGACTGCCACCCCGGTTAAGACAAACCCACCAATCAAGATATTGCAAAAGAAAATTACACGAATAAAATAGCTTTGAATTTAGCGGCCCAAAAAAACCCAAAGAAGTCAGCCCCGGTTTCGAAAAACCACCAATCAAGACATTTCGAGGCGAAAAATTACCTGCTAAAATTCAAACCAGCTTTGAAAGCTGCCCAAAATGAACCCATGGACTTCAACCCCGGATTTGAAAAACTATTCAATCAAGACATTGCCCAACAAAAAAAGAAATCTGCCACGAAAAAAAGGCTTTGAAATAATCTGCCGAAAACATACCGAAAGAAGACAACCCCGGATTAACAAAACCACCAATTAAGACGATGCCTGATGAAAAATACCAGCTGAAAACCCACCAGCTTTGAATGTAGCTGCTTACAATAAGCCCATTGACTTTAACCCCGAAATCGACAAACCCGACAATCAAGCGTATCGAAAAGAAAAAAATCCGAAAAAAAAATCTTTGAATTTAGCTGCATACCAAAGAAGTAAGCCCCGGATTTGACAAACCACCAATCAAGACAATGCCAGAGAAGAAATTACCTGCTAAAATTCAAACCAGCATTGAATGAAGCTGCCCAAAATGAACCCATTGACTTCAACCCCGGATTTGACAAACCAATCAATAGAGACATTGCCCAAAAAAATTAAAACCGCCACGAACAAAAAATCTTTGAAATAAGCTGACCAAAGCATACCGAAAGAAGTCAATTCCGAATTCAAACAATCATGCCTAACAAGACAATGCCAGAGGAAAAATACCTGCCACAAACTAATAATCTATTAATTCAGCTGCCAAAAATTTCCGCAGTGAAAATTTGCCCGGAGAAAATATTAAATGCGCGAAATAATTAAAAAAATATATACCAAGCGGAGTAATTTTAAAATATTCCACAAGGACAATGAGACTGAGGAAATTCATAAGGATATAAAGGAGAAGAAAGCAAAGCAGGACAGGGAGAGGCTTGTCAAGGCTTTAACTAAGGCGAAATTTCAATAGGCGAGGTCCGCAAAACGTTTCCACCTACGCGACAAGAGGAAGAATGAGTTGAAGGAGACGTGCAAGGAGCGCGAACAGGAGGAGAAGGTCAGGCAACTGATGCTGCGGCTCGTGTTGAAGATCATGGCCGATGCTGAGTCGGAGAAGGAGAAGGATTGATTCCCCATCAAGTCAGGAGTCACTGCTTGAACGTCAAGAAGGGACGTGTGAAGGTAATTGTAGGGATATTTTCTTTCAATATTTTCAATCATTTCCTTCTTTCCTGATATAAAGCAGTTTACCTTCACCGAAGGCAGACTTAAATATCTTTAAGCTGCGCGTGTCTTAAATATCCAAATATTTTGAGAAGAATGTTGCAAATTTAGATAGTGTTGAAAGGTTCATTAATTGAATTCATTCCTTGAAACTCAATCACCACAAATGAATACTTATAGCTAAAATTTGAATCCTATAGGAGTTAGAGAAAAAGATGTGTACAGTTTAAAGGCTGCATGGCATTTATCGCCCTATGAGATTAACCATACACTAACTTATCTATGGGAGTGCCTTGCACTCCCTGGCAGTTCCAAGGCACTGCCTGTGCCATGGAATTTTATTTTTATGAAGAACTTGAACACTGCGAAAAGAAAACGACCCTTTCCAAGAAGGCAGTCTTGTATAGTAACCAAAACCCATCTTTCTCATTTCACAAGCAAAGTACATCGAGACCAAAGCACTGTCAACTGGTGTATCCTTCCACGAAGATGCCACTCGCAAGAAACCAAGAGGTTCGGTAGCTACCACGAAGATGAGCCACGATGTCGGAAAAGCCGCGGAGGGCAAAACAAAAACCACTGCTGACAACGACGGATTCAAAATGTTCAAAATACAATTTCAATTTTCTAGCTATTACAATAATATTGTATAATAAAATAATAATATCATAATATTTTCAGTGCCGGTTTTTGTACGTATCAGGGTGTCTGGCGATATCTTCCTATTTTCCATTATAGAAATCGAAGGTTTAAGTAACTAACTGTACCCCAGAAATCTACAAGAACTTGCTGAAAAAGAAAATCAGGGAAAGTTACGCTGCTTCAAGCAGTACACATCGCTGCATCGCTGCAGCTAGGGAAGAATTCATATACCTAAGCCCTATATGGAGCAAACGAGACAACATCCCTCGATACATTGTGGTTTAGAGCATATAAGAAGACTCTAGCAAAGAAAGCTCTTGAAAACTTTTTGAATAAAAATGTAAATATATTTATTATTATGGATTTTTCAAAACTAAGATGCCTACAAAAAAATGTACTGAAGATCTATTGTCAAAGTGAATGGTTAAAAAACGTTAGGCAATATGATGTAAAAATTGGTTGGCGATAATTGTAATTTTACCGGACAAGCCACAGCAAAACGATGAGCACTCCATTCCCCGATTACCGGGCTGTATTTGGCTGACAGGTCGATGGACGGAATGGTCCAAGGAATGGCATCCAGCTTCTTCTCTGCCGGCTGCAAACGAAGCCCACGCCATGAGAAGTCTGGCCTGAGGCCAGCCTGCTACCCGGTTCAGACTTGATCAGCGTTTGTACAAGTTATGCTCTCCCTGATCTCGCTGGCGTGCCGGTTAATAATGGTTTGTTAATGGAGTGAACACTGCAATGTGCTTGTACCTATTGAGACTTGAGAGCTAGCGTCACATTGCAAAACAATGGAAATTTTAATTTCCTAACTTCAGTGTTTCTTCAAAAATATCTCATCAAGTTACTTTTGTAAGCCACCTGGAAAAGCTTTCTACTTGACACATTAATTGCCTGTTCAGTTAGCCTGGATCAAAGCCTGGATTGACAGAATATGATCATATTTCTTGGAAAGAGAGTGGACTATAGGTGCTAAAGAAACATAGAAGGCCGTGAATCTAGGGGCGCTTTTCATTTCTAATTCTTTCTAATTCTTTAATTCTATTTCTTTTTTGGGACTTACAATTCATTACCCAGTTAAATAGTTTTTCTGAAAATCTAGGGACGCTACGCTGCTATCACACACTCACAACTCTACTAACCCCGATTTGAAGGTGGATATTAACGTAGAAGCCTAACAAAACTGCAAATTCGTTATTAGGGCAAATCGATTATGTATGCTCGATTCATACATAGATTTGAAACGTGATTTTAGGGAATATACAGCAGAGGATCGATACTTTTAGGTATGCTATCCCATCTAAAGTAAACAAATACCAAGCAGAGATCATGCTGGTGAGTGCTGACTCTACAAACCCTGCAGACCCTACAAAGCAATGGAAGAGACCAAAGAACTCATGTCTCATGATCTCATCTTGTGTTGTCTCATAAATTGTGTAACTTCTTTCACAGTGAGATGAGATGAGATAGTCGCACGAAGACATCCACAACTTCTGATTGCAAACAAATTTTATTTGATGAAAGAAATACAAGTTGAGTGAAGCTATCGAAGATTAAAATGTAGAAAAGTAAAGATTATCAAAAACACATCTTGCTGGCATCGTCGCTTGAAGTAGAATGATAAAAACAATGTTTGTCACAACAATCCACTCTCTCCGCGGCGGCTTGGACGTTTCTTGCCCGCGGCAACTCTCCGGAGAAGTGGATCCGTTTATTTGTTCCATTAAAAACATTAACAAAAGTGGACATATAATGTCACAGTGAAAAAAGTTACACAATCGCACTTCTTGGGCTCTCACTGATGGTTTATAGCCAGATTTATAATATGATTGATATTTGTTCTTGTAACTGGGAGCCCCATCTGACTGCAAAACAAATAATAATACAATTTACTTATTTTTGACTTGCAAAACTAATATGAAGGCTTAGGGCCTCTAAGGGTATGTAGGTACTAACAAAAGGTTATATACTACAGTATTTGGTACTAAACACTGGTAAAATCCTATCCTATTTGAGCAGAAACTGAAATGTGAGGTTTTTTAGCATTGGTCGATGCGACTGTAAATTGTATTATTTTTGTCAGACCGCAGCTCTGGGTGAGTTATAATCAAATTCCGGGAGCTTTACTTACGTGCTAGCGCGTTTGGTGTGCTGTGGGTGACGGTCGCCGGGGATTTTGATGGCGGTGCTTGCAGACCCTTTCAATACGGGATGTTTGGGCGAGGAGTAGGTCTGGAGTGGAATTGGATGCGTCTTGTTGAAATGTGGCGGTCCATTCAAATCTTTGAGGGGGAATTAGTCATTGTCGATTGCCATGCGTTGAGTTTCCTCGTCGTCGTCCGTGTCGAACCGGTCGTCTCTGCGTTCACCAGCGTCGGTGAAGTTGATTTTCGAAACGGCTTGCCAAAACGTGGTGAGTGGGCAAGAGTCTTTGAGTTTGCAGTGTTTGAGGAACATGTGGTGAGTAAAGTAGCTGTAGTTGTGTTTGTCGCGTCCGTAGTGGGGGATGAAACGTTTCGAATGTCGCCAGGTAGATTCTTTTGAGTTTCCGGAAGTCTGGTCTTTGAAGTTGATGGAGTAGTTGACGGTCAGGTGTTGGTAGTCTGCATATGTCAGAGTCGCTTTGAAGCAGTCGGAGATAATTGTCGTGCCGGGAAGGATGTGTTGTTGGATCAAGAGAAGGATGGTTTCGCTGTCTCTTTTCTCGATGGGGACAAGGAATATTCGGCCTGATTCGCTTTCGATGCCCCCGAATACCCACTGCCCTTTGACGTGGGGGCTTTGATGGTTTTTCCTTTTTCCTAATTTTGATTCTTCAATTTCAACTATTTTTCCTGGTCCACCAATAGGCTGGGAGTCATTTAAAGCCCACTGCTCAAACGCTTGGCACATGAAGCCCATCCAGCGCCTGACTGTGTGTTTGTTCAGTTCAAGTTCGTGTGAAATGACTGTGTGGTCCATGTCGTTGCGTACAAGGAGGTAGGTCAACAGGATGATCGTTCGGATGGACAGTTTAGAGCCGTCGAACCAGGTCTGGGAGCGCAGGGATAGCTTTGTTTTGCAGGGGGTGCTTTTTCTTTTGTTGACGGAGATTTTCTTTAAGCAGGACCAGTAGTGGAAAGCGGCGGTGGTGGTGGTTTTCCGTTCGGACTTAAGGGACATTGGTTTGTGGCATTTTGGGCAGGACTTGTTGGGCGGCAGGACTTTTAGGGACTGTAGGTATTTGATGGTGGCGAGTTCGTCTTGGGTGAAAGTGTATAGGCGGAGGAGCGTCGGGTGGGAGAGCTGTGGTGGGTCGTCGGGAAGAATTGACGTGGGTGGCTCTTGTTGCGTCATTGTAATAGGTTATGTTATAGGTTATGTGGTCAGGAGTGAATAGCAGTGGAAAATGTACAGTAGCAGTGGTCAGAGGATTAGATTTGGTTTACGGTTGTATGGTTAAAACACACCTCAGGTCACACCTCCCTAATTGTTAGCAAAGTTAGTGTAAGTTGGTGTGATATGTTTGAATTTTTTCGTAAAAACACAAGACGATTCTGACAGCTGATGCTCGCAGCGCCACTACCAGTCGACAGCAGCAGCTGGCGGCATCAAATCAAACTAATATATTTCATTCAAACGAAAGCGCTAGAACCAAATTATTTCATAACTTTCAGGCACGAGTAATCACTTGCTATTACTCTATTCACTTCACTGGGGCTTCGCAAACACTGACTTCATTCGCGTTGAAGATGAACGTCATACCTCGATGCGGATCTCAAATTATTAAGTAATTTGAGAGGAAAAAAATTAGAATGGTTAAATAAATGCTAAATTCATTCGATTTTCTAAAAATAACACAGTATCATTTGTCAAGATTTCTAATGCACACTGTAAGTTTTGTCAACAGCGGTAAGACGGAAATTGAGGTAGGTAGTTAACGATTACGAAAAGAGTTGTTGAACATTCCGAATGTTTTCGTAAAAAATGATAGACAACTACTCAAACGATTTCTCTTCAAAGACGTTGTAGATCCAAGCTCATAGAAGTTACTCGCAAATTTGCATATAAATCGGTTTTGACGATTGGTTCGTTCCTCGCAAACAAACACGCAAAATGACAAAAACAAACAAATATCAAAAAACATCCGAGACTTTTTACTGCAATGATCCCTTTAGGATAATCTACCCCTTTTCCCCCTAACCCCATCTGCCCTCTCCATTTAATCTACTAATTAAGTGACCTTCACTCTCGATTAAACACGAAGCATTCATTTTACAATCCAGGTTTTATTTGTATACTGAATACACAACATACACGTTACGATTTCCGCGCTCCTGCCGCTATATAATATAATAGATACCTACAAGTTAAATGGATACGCGCACTCCCCTAAACCGACAGCATCCCGGCGCACGTTTGAAAAAGTCGTAGAAAATACCTAAGAGTACCGGCTGCCAAGTCAAATACCTGGCGAGATCTTCCCTCGGTCTGTCGCCGTCGTCGAGTATGCTGTTTCTTGCCCAGGTGAAAGGAGACACACACAAGCCAGACAGACAGGCAGACAGGGAGGCAGGGAGAGGATGACGCAGGCCCCGGGACAGAACGGGCCAGCATTCGAGGATGGATCAAGTCGAAAGGACGGACCTTCAGGGAGCTTTGCACCGAGCAGGCAATGACACTCCGCGATTCCTCGCGTCACAATATTCATAAGAAACGGCGAGCTCTGTGAGGATTGTTGAGTTTGGTTACCAACAGCAACAAAATATTATAGTACTTCTAGAGAGGAATGGTCTGACCGCCTCTGCACTGCTCGCTGCAATCGGCGGTCACTAATCAGAGGTAATAGACATCAGTAGTTTTACGAGAAGTCTGCATGGCCACAGTTTCTTATGCACTTTCACTCAAGTGTCAAGTTTCAGTCCAGAATAGCAAAGCAAGCTAAGGTACGTCAGATTCCTCCTCGCATGTATTTAGGCCCTCGCGTAACCAGCTAGTTGCCATCCGAGCAACTGTTGCCGAGGTATAACGAGTTCTTCGAAGCGTCCGACTTCGATTCGTCGTCACTTCTTCGAGATCACCAGCAAGCGCTGGTCACCCTTGCGTGACGACCTGATATCCCTAACCTTAAACCTTAATGTTGAGTGACACATTCTTATGTAAACCTGGAGGAAGAGGGCGCCCACGACGGCGGTAGAGGCTGAGCAAGAGAGCAAAGAGCAAGAAGACAGACAGGCCGTATGTACAATATGATACAGTAGATCGACGTCGGCGTCGGCGTTAGCAGAGCGTCGGGCGTCGATGTCACGACGTCCACAGCGCCGCGACGGCGACGGCGACGGCTGGCAGCGCCGTCCAGGGCGCCGGCGCAGACAGGGGCGTCGCGACGGAGGCGTCGGCGTCGCGCACGTCGGCGTCGGGGCCGCCCCCGCGTGACGTGTGTCCTCGTGCCGACTCCGCCAGCCCTGCAGCGTGCAGACACACGAGCTATACGCACGACCAGCTACGCACGACCAGCTACGCACGACCAGCTATACGCACGACCAGCTACGCACGACCAGCTGCGTAAGCATTACGAGCTGCACGCACGACAGAGGTGGTGGTGGAGGGGAAGACCAATTTTAGTGTGTCTGAGTTTTCTGAGCTCCAAGGTCAATGGACAACAGATGATTCAAATACATAAATCGGGTTGGGGGAAGTTAGGTTGGGTCAGGAAAGGAAGGATTAGAAGGGTGGGGGGGGGGGCGAATATACTGCGAGTTTTGCTAGAAATTAACAGGTTAAGTCAACTGCATTGCAAAACAGACTGTACTCCCGGCACAGTTTACTCAGGCTGACATAGACGTCACCTGTTGGAGGGTAGATGGAGGGTAGGTGGGTGGAGGTCGGGACAGACTCACGGTAGAGACGCAGCGTGCCCTCCGCGCGGCCGAGCGAGTTTGTGCTGACGCAGTTGTAGGTGCCGACGTCTAGCGGAGAGAAACTGCGGATGACCAGCCACATGAACACCTTGTAGGTGCTGCGTGACTCGCGGATCGAGTACTTCGCCCTGCGAACACCGCAACGCAACGCACCGTAACGCACTGCAACGCACCGCAACGCAACGCACCGTAACGCAACGCAACGCATCGCAACGCATGTACGCCGCGTCGGTACATTCTGGAAACACCTAACCGTGTAACACCTAACCGTGTAACACCTAATCGTGTAACACCTAGCCGTGTAACACCTAATCGTGTAACACCTATAACCGTGTAACACCTAACCGTGTAACACCTAACCGTGTAACACCTAACCCTGTAACACCTAACCATGTAACACCTAACCGTGTAACACCTAACCGTGTAACACCTAACCGTGTAACACCTAGCCATGTAACACCTAACCATGTAACACCTAACCGTGTAACGCCTAGCCGTGTAACACCTAACCGTGTAACACCTAACCGTGTAACACCTAACCGTGTAACACCTAACCGTGTAACACCTAACCGTGTAACACCTAACCGTGTAACACCTAACCGTGTAACACCTAACCGTGTAACACCTAGCCATGTAACACCTAACCATGTAACACCTAACCGTGTAACGCCTAGCCGTGTAACACCTAGCCGTGTAACACCTAACCGTGTAACGCCTAACGAAGAATGTCTACCTAATTTTCGACGGTCAACAGTGGTCCGAGCAACCCTCCGTCGCCGTCTACACAACCTGCAGCCTGCCAATCTTAGTCTGACACTTGAAGCTGTCAGTTTGAATACAAACAATGCATAGCCCATGCAATCTTAGATGATTAGACAACAAACATGCGTATTAAATAATATTTCTTGTCTTTTCATAGTCCTGTTTCAATCTCCATGGAGCTCAAAGACTCAATAATCATGATTTCTATTCTACAGTTGATTTTCCGTGGTAATGCTAACCCTGGCAAGATGAAGAATCATAAAGCTTACAAAGTTACAGCTAAAAGATGCAAAAATCTATCTAATTCTAAAACGAATAATCGTGGGGAACGATAAGGTCACGCTTGGGACAAAAGTTGAGAAAATAAAAAAAGGAGGCGGTCGTGGCTGTATTTGGATTGATGCGAGGTTTTCTATCTCGGCAACCACGAGTCCGACGGGGCTGAAACTCTGCACGGGGGTGAAGGACGCCCGCCGAACACGACCCCGAGGAGAAAATCAGGATCGGAACTAAATTCTGGGTTTTGCAGCGTTTGTCTCCATGTGGCCATTAAATTAGTTTTCAGCCCCGAGGGCGTGCAAGGGTTGCGAAGGGGGTGGAGGGGGCTAATTCTGACACACAGCGCCGTCGCTTGGTGGTCTGCACGAGCGTGCGACGGCGCCTCGACCCTCGGCCAAGGCGTCTTAAGATCCGCCAAGTTATGTCAGGTATTTACACACGCATAAAGACTCGCGGTCTGCGCGATGGGGGGGGGGGGGGGGGGGCGATTAGCCGGCTCGGCACACAGGGCGCAACCTAAGCCACGGCCCCGGCATTATTCGGTGACTAATGGCTGCCCTAAGCCGCCATTACGCCGGGGGGCTTACCCACCCCCGCGAGTGGTGGCTGCCAGCTGTGACCCTAGGTGGTGGGTGGTGAGGGCTGGGGGTTGGTGGGTGGGGGCGTCATCGCGGTTGGCCCAGACTAACTCGCGGCGCGTGACGACGACTTGGCACGTGGGGGGGGGGGGGAGGGTCGGAATTACAACGACTTGTGTCAACAGACCCAGATTAAAACTTAAACTTTGCTAAGCAGGGTAGTGGGGTAGTATCATGGTATCATGGAAACAGTTGAACTCCATCGCAAACACGGATGAACAGCAGCCTGGGACGCGGCGGCAGCGGCGGCGGGTCCACGTATCGACGCCATGGCTGTTGAAATGCTGGACGCGAGATTGGCGGTAAAGTTGCAGCTTTGGTTTTGTTAGAGCGTGCTTAACCCCCGTCGCGTCACTTCGCGTCGCGTCCCGTCGCTGGCGGGAATCTCTTCGACATAACGATGTAATCATGGCTGGAGTTGCTACGTGTTGCTGCCATGGCAAGATAAAACGCAACGACGCCGACGCCGACGCCGACGCCGACGCCGACGCCGACGCCGACGCCGGATGTCGATCTAGCGGGGAGCTGTTCTACCTGCAGCACACGTTGCTCTAGTTCCCGCGCGAGCGCTGCGCCGGGTTTCACGATGTCACGCCAGACCGCGCGGTTCAAACAAGCGCCACATGTATCGGCCTGCTCCTCACGGGGTTTGCTGTCAAAAATCGATGAGGGTTGGGGGGACGGGGACGGAGACAGGATGCGCAATTCTGAAATTTACGGTGTCTTACCTATCACAGGCCAGATTAAAAAATAAAAATTTTACTTGCGTCGGTGAGAAGCAATAAAATTTGATTAATTTGGACACATTTGATGATATTACAAGCCCAGTGTTCTGCGGCAATAAGCAAATTATGAAAGAGATTGCTGTCCAGATTAACCGAACATATATATTTTTTTACTATATACAATCCCCGTAAACTCATTTACTTTGGTAATACGATAAAAGGATCAGTTTCTTACCCACCGTCTCACACGATGTTGGTATAAAAACGTAAAAGTAACCGTCGTGCGATCCACCCAGGCGTACCGCAAGCAATTCGACGGTAAAAAAAATCTCAAAAGTCATCAAAGCAGTCGTCGTCTACAATTTTACGGGAGTTACGTCACGTTACCACACTTGCGCAGACATGTTGTCCATGCGCATGCTCCAAGCAGGTGACTCCTAGCTACGGGGACAGGGGAGGGTACTCACCCGTCGAGCAACATCTCCCCGCGGTTCTTCACCCAGTAGTTGATGGTGTTTGGGAAGGCCTCGACGAAGCACTCGAGCTGCACGTCGGTGCCCAGCGGCGCCCCCAGCAGCTGGTTGGGAACCTTCACCACAGGCGCGACTGCAACCACCGGCCACACGCAATGTTAGTGAGCACGCCGCACGCGTCGCGTAGCACCCCTAGCGTAGCGTAGCACCCCTAGCGTAGCACCCCTAGCGTAGCACCCCTAACGTAGCACCCCTAGCGTAGCACCCCTAACGTAGCGTAGCACCCCTAGCGTAGCACCCCTAGCGTAGCACCCCTAGCGTAGCACCCCTAGCGTAGCGTAGCACCCCTAGCGTAGCACCCCTAGCGTAGCACCCCTAGCGTAGCACCCCTAGCGTAGCACCCCTAGCGTAGCACCCCTAGCGTAGCACCCCTAGCGTAGCACCCCTAGCGTAGCACCCCTAGCGTAGCACCCCTAGCGTAGCACCCCTAGCGTAGCACCCCTAGCGTAGCACCCCTAGCGTAGCACCCCTAGCGTAGCACCCCTAGCGTAGCACCCCTAGCGTAGCACCCCTAACGTAGCACCCCTAGCGTAGCACCCCTAACGTAGCACCCCTAGCGTAGCACCCCTAGCGTAGCACCCCTAGCGTAGCACCCCTAGCGTAGCACCCCTAGCGTAGCACCCCTAGCGTAGCACCCCTAGCGTAGCACCCCTAGCGTAGCACCCCTAGCGTAGCACCCCTAGCGTAGCACCCCTAGCGTAGCACCCCTAGCGTAGCACCCCTAGCGTAGCACCCCTAGCGTAGCACCCCTAACATCCTACGTTTGACTGAAAATGTAACAGTTCTTGAATAAATAAAAAATTTTCACTGCAAATTTCATTCGTATTATCTTGGTATTAACTTAAGGTTGACTACTAGCTCCGAGAGGTTAAGTTATTAAATTTATAATATGAAATAAAAGTTGACTCTTAAAATTTCGCTACATAAATAATTGGAAGAATGTTAAGACAACTGGGTTAGTTACGCGTTACGATGTGGCCTGTACCGCTGCGTACCGCTGCACGCAGACTGCGCATGCTCCTACTCACAGTTGACGTTGAGGATGACGCGCTTGCTGACGGCGGGCGGGACGTCGTTGGAGGCGATGCACAAGTAGGCGCCCATCTGGCGGCGCTCGATGCGCCAGAAGTGCAGCGCAGAGCCGTTGAACGCAGACACTGAGAGGCCACAGCGAGACATCAGCGAGACATCAACAAGACAGCAACAAGACATCAACAAGACATCAACAAGACATCAACAAGACATCAACAAGACATCGACAAGACAGCAACAAGCCAGGAACAAACACACGCGTCTCAACCAGTAGATACCAGAGAATTTGTTAATAGTTTAGACAAATCATTCTGTGCTCGCCAACAGATGGAGCGGACGTCGAGTTCCGTGTTTCTTTCAGAACTCTGATAGCCGTTCTAATTCCCACGGCCGGTCGATTTAAATCAGAGCCCCTTCGTATCAAGAAGCCTTGGCCTATACTGGATTGCGCTAAGAAGTATGTAATTGGTCATGTCATATCCGTAAGTTAGCACGTTAATTTTGAGGAAAACTATTTCACTTGGTAATTGAATGCTAAAGCTACCAAAGTTAAGCGGTTCCTGACGTTTCCCAAAGTATGCTGTCTCATTATCAAGGTGAGCAGGCAGCAGAGCTTTGCGTAACGCCGGGGAAAGCTGTAGTTTGGTAGCTTAGCACTCAGAAAGCCAGGAAATAGGAACAGCGTCCAGCGATCGCTACCAGGTACTTAAGATGTCGAAAAAATTTGCACCGAGGCAATAACAGCTCCCTGAGCCTGTTGCTGCGTTGCATGCGGCGGCGACTGCCTGGATCTGCAGCCGCCGCGTTCGAGACGCTTGTTTCCAGGGCACGGAAACCCGACCCCCGCACGCCGCCGGGGCGCAGGGGGTCGCGGGGGGGGGGGGGGGGGGGGGTGGCTCTGGTTGCCAAGGTAGCACGGCTGCTAACGAGACATTGTTACTTAGCGATCGCAGCGCCCGCGGCGGGCGCGCTGCGAACGTTGCAGCCTCGCCGAGCTTTGCGCTAATTTAATTGGCTCTTTGAGTCGCGGCGCCGCGGGCTGCGGCCGTGTGACGTCATCGCGCGGGCGGGTGCAACCTGTGGAGCGCGTGCCTCGTGCGGACGGGTGGGGGGCGGGGGTGGGGGGGGGGGGGGGGGGTATGATACTCTGGATTATTCCAGCATTGCTCGTTGAGGATAAGCAGCCTAGACCGCCGCTTACTTCGCTTGATGAGATCTCCCTTAAATAATGGAATTCACGATTTGCCAACAATGGCATCGATGACCTGCTTGAAGTGATTGAATTGGATAAGCGATCCTGTTTTGCAGCGAACACAGACAAGATAATTAATGAGCAGCAAAATAAGCAGCCAGTATCGTTAAGGTCGGGCAGGTAAATGTAAAGCGCTTCAGTTAAAAAGAAGTCTAGACTTTTCGTCGTTTTTCCTCCAAAATGTCAAACTTAATCCAGAATTGCGGTGGAAAAATGTAGCCGCCAACGCAGTCGTTTGGCTCTTGAAGTGCTCCCACGTCAAGCTTAATTGAGTTAGAAGTTTTAGAGAAGCAGCGGCGTTCACAGCACACATTCACAATGGCAATGGCATTATTATAAACATCTGGAGAGCGCTGCGGTGAAGCAGGCAGGCGCCGGGCATCGATTTCCTATCCACCCAACCCCGGCCGCGAAGCCCATGATTACTGAACGGATTGCTAAACACCAACAGTTTCCAGATCTAACGCACTCACGACCCTTGTTTCTCTCAAAAGCTTTCAGCGCGCATATCTAGTTTGCAAAAAGATATATTTCAAATTACCTTTCAACGCCCAGCTTAAGCTTTAGAGTTGGTGTGAAAGACCCGACCCGAACTTTCAAAGACTTTGATGTAATCACAAACACGAGTCTATAGAGACCCGAGCGAGCACGCTCTGTTAAAAGCTGAGTCTCCGAGCAGATAGTTCGGACTTCCACCGGATATCGCCGGAACTTTTGCTAATGCTATACTTTATTCAGTAGATAAATAATCATTGCACCATTTAACAACTGAAACACAATGATCAATATTTCTCAAGGGAGCCGTAAATGCATCGCCCGGTCCGAACCGTCCGCCCCGCACCCAGCGTGCTACGGGCTTCAACGTCCCACCGAACGCGTCGCACGTTCCCAGCCGTCCGCCTCGCACCCAGCGTGCTGCGCGCTTCAACGTTCCACCGAACGCGTCGCACGTTCCCAGCCGTCCGCCTCGCACCCAGCGTGCTAAGCGCTTCAACGTTCCACCGAACGCGTCGCACGTTCCCAGCCGTCCGCCTCGCACCCAGCGTGCTACGCGCTTCAACGTCCCACCGAACGCTTCACACGTTCCCAGCCGTCCGTCACGCAGCCAGCGTGCTATACGCACTTTCGGACAGCAAACTAAAGTGAACCCAGCAAGCAGCGGAGGCTGGCAATCGTGAGATGGAATTGGCCCGTGGAAAGCAGAGCTTTTGCAAAGCGCTAGCGGCGGCGGTGGCGCCCGGACCACGTGCGCCGCAATTCGCGAGCTTAACAAGCAGGATTCTAAGCAGACGCTCCGAGCTGTGCTCTATGACTCACAGTACTGCCTGCTCAGTAACATCAAGAACATGGCCGCGGCTTTCATTTCATATTTATATGTATTAAAAGAGCTTTGCCATCACTTTCACAATTGAAACACGAAAGACTAAAAGCTCTTGGTAATTATTTGTATCCTACAGAACGCTCTGCAATCTCCAAACTTTCCGCCTCGCACCCAGCGTGCTACGCGCTTCAACGTCCCACCGAATGCGTCGCACGTTCCCAGCCGTCCGCCTCGCACCCAGCGTGCTACGGGCTTCAACGTCCCACCGAACGCGTCGCACGTTCCCAGCCGTCCGCTTCGCACCCAGCGTGCTACGGGCTTCAACGTCCCACCGAACGCGTCGCACGTTCCCAGTCATTTGCATTACACGCTGCTCAGCACGCCGCGCACTGCATACTGCACGCTGCGCACTGCACGCCGCGCACTGCATACTGCACTCACCGCGCACGGTGTCTCTAGGAGCGCGGTGCAAGATGATAGGCTCGCCGTCCTCGCGTCGCCAGGTGACCCGCGGCGCGGGGTGACCGGAAGCTCGGCACGCCAGCGTCGCGTTGTCGCCCTCCTGCGCAGCCAGGTCTGCGCTGCCGTCGTCGCTGGCGATGTCGGGCGGCACTGGAACAAGCGACCCAACCGGTCAGACACGCTTTGAGCAGCAGCAGCAGCAACAGCAGCAGCAGCAACAGCAACAGCAGCAACAGCAGCAGCAGCAGCAGCAGCAGCAGCAGCAGCAGCAGCAGCAGCAGCAGCAGCAGCAGCAGCAGCAGCAGCAGCAACAGCAGCAACAGCAGCAGCAGCAGCAGCAGCAGCAGCAGCAGCAGCAGCAACAGCAACAGCAGCAGCAGCAACAGCAGCAGCAGCAGCAGCAGCAGCCCTGCGCTTCGCTTTGCTCATAAGGTGCACGTGTTTGCCGAGCTAATTGCCCGCACGCACTTGGCGTCGCCTAGCGCGGGTATTGGGCGGGTGGTGAGGGGATGGGGTGACACATGCGGGTTGACGTGGGCTGTTGCCGGAGGGTTGAGGGGGGGGGGGGGGGGGGATCAAAGTGGCTAATGCGACGCGAGCAAGTGGTGTCGAGTGCAGCGGGCCGGGTTGCTGCCAACGCGGCTTCAACCCGGACAAATGGATTGCTACTCGAAAAAGAGCTGCATGGCAGAATGTGTTATTTTTAATTAATTACTCTCGCGGCGCTGGGCGCTCGAGGCGTTGGCGGCGGCGGGCGACACTAATTGCTTTGTTTACTTAACAAGTCGTCCTCGATGCCCTCGACGTCCGCGTGAACTTCACCGCCTGCTCGATGCGGTGGATCCGCGCGGCCAGCGGGAAATGTGCATGGAAGGCCGTGGGTGGATTTGAGTGTGCACTGGGTTTAGAAGGCTGTGGGTTGAATTTGGGTTTTTTAACCATAGTTGGAAATGTTATATTCAAAAATTAATCCTCTTATCAACTTTTTCTGAAGAGTGAAGAAAGTCAAATATGTTTGTGTGTTTGTTTGTGTTTCATATGTCTGCTTGTTGGCGCCTCACAGGCCAAACTACAATCATCGGTTCTGTAAAGCTGTAACATAGCACATAACACGAAAGTTCGCCCTCCTTTGTAGTTAGTTACGGTTAGGGTTGGGTGGCTAGTGGGAGGTCAACCCACCCAAAATTGATAAAACTATAACGCATGGTTGTACAAGGAAATTAAACATGGACAAGAGGATAGGATCGCACAAAATTGGCATAGCAGCAACACTAGCGACCTTGAGCGCACAATGCATCGACACAACTCACACGGAATAAGAAATCTTTTAATTTCTTCCCTTCTTTCTTCTTTAAATCCCTTATTTTTTTATCGACAAAGACAACAGTCCAAAATATTATCCAGATAAAGATAACAGGTAGTTTAATTATTTGGATGGTGATCTAGAATATTTCATCCTGAGGAAATCCAATCTCTGCTCCTCACAACACTTGGCAATGGGGTCATAGAAAGAGCATCCCCCCCCCCCAACCACCCCTTTCCACACGACGTCCGCCTTCGCCAAGCGCTCCCCTGGCGGCAGGTCGGCGAAGTGAGGTCATAAAGTGGCGGGCTTAGTGCGTCGCATTAAGCCTGATGCTCGTCGGCCCGGCGTGAAGATAGCGCGCAGAGTGTTCGTAACGCTTTCCTAGACCGGCGAGGAACTTGTTGCCGATGGTCTAGTCAACCTCTCGGCAGCACGGATCGGTGGAGGAATCCTGGAGTTGTTCTATGTCTGCTGGGAGGTTGCTGGGTTTCAAGCCGGTGCAACAGCTTCACTACCTTGCTTGTCAACCTGTCGACAGCACGGATCGGTGGAGGAATCCTGCTGTTCGAGTTGTTCTGTGTCTGCTGGGAGGTTGCAGGGTTTGAAGCCGGTGCAACAGCTTCACTCGCCTTGCTTGTCAACCTCTCGACAGCACGGATCGGTGGAGGAATCCTGGTGTTCGAGTTGTTCTGTGTCTGCTGGGAGGTTGCAGGGTTTCAAACCGGTGCAACAGCTTCACTCACCTGGCTTGTCAACCTCTCGACAGCACGGATCGGTGGAGGAATCCTGTTGTTCGAGTTGTTCTGTGTCTGCTGGGAGGTTGCAGGGTTTCAAACCGGTGCAACAGCTTCACTCACCTTGCTTGTCAACCTCTCGGCAGCACGGATCGGTGGAGGAATCCTGCTGTTCGAGTTGTTCTGTGTCTGCTGGGAGGTTGCAGGGTTTCAAGCCGGTGCAACAGCTTCACTCACCTTGCTTGTCAACCTCTCGACAGCACGGATCGGTGGAGGAATCCTGCTCTTCGAGTTGCTCTGTGCCTGCTGGGAGGTTGCAGGGTTTCAAGCCGGTGCAACAGCTTCACTACCTTGCTTGTCAACCTGTCGACAGCACGGATCGGTGGAGGAATCCTGCTGTTCGAGTTGTTCTGTGTCTGCTGGGAGGTTGCAGGGTTTCAAGCCGGTGCAACAGCTTCACTCACCATGCTTGTCAACCCCTCGGCAGCCAATACAAAAACCCCTTTATGGAGATGTTCAAGTGTACTGTTTTTGACATGTATTTGAATATAAGCCGGAACGTATTTGTCGGTATTTCCTATAATGTGGTATCAACTTCGACCACTCTGGCAGTAATCGAAGGTATCAACTGGCGATGCAGTTGAATATTTTCAATTAAATTATAAAAATGTCATCACATTAAAGGCCGTGTGAGTGGAAAATCAGTTGCACACATCTGCTAGCGCACAACGATCAGATGAAAATCTCGGAATTCTCTGGCATGCCCCATGCATGTCAGAGCATTCCAGAAAACCGTTGGGATCGATTAGGTATGAGTATGACCGTGCGTAAAGCTTACCATGCACGTCGACGCATCCGCGTTGCTGCTTCATCACGCTGGTGTTGATCTGGCAGACGTAGCAGCCGCGGTCCGACTCCTTCACCTGCCGGATGTGCAGCGTCCACGTGCGTGCTGCATCGTGCGTCACGCTCACGCGCGCGTTGTGCGTCACCACACGCGTGTGCAGCGTCAGCACGGTCTGGTCCTCCGCCTTCAGCCACCCGATCTGCATCCCAAACCCAGGCTGTGATTGGAGAAATCCCCAGCAAAACGCTTGCAACGCTCCAAACTTAGGCTAGCAAAGCCAATTCATCTGAAATAGGTTAGGCTGCAAAACCTTTAATTTGTCTATTGGCTGCGATTGTTCACTATATCGGTCCAATCCGCGAATTGTAGGAACTAGACACCAGTGATCACGGGTCAGTGCGGGGATGTAATCTTTTCACCCGACATTACCAAAGCAACAGCTTTTGCAGGCATGACGGCATGCGACGATTCAATATGTTTGCCGTAATTCATTTTTAAACTCGCTTCGAAGGTTTCCCACAGGTTTCTACAATTCAGTGATCGTTTGAAAGATTTTTTTTTCTCTCTAAGAACGAATGAAAATAATCACAATAAAAATGCACTAATTGTTGTTCAGCTTTGATAAAAGTTGCTGAGGTTCAGGGCTTGTCATATTGAGCTCAGGAACCAACGGCAACTTTGGCAACTTTGGCAACAAATTTGGGATACTGGCAAAATTTGGCACGTTTGGCAACTTTGGGCAAGGTTGCATAACGTTAGGCAACATTGTGAAACGTTTGGCAACGTTGGTTCAAGGGCGACCGCTGGTTGCGCACGCACCTTGTACTTTCCCAGATGGTCTACGGTGCAGCTGAGCGTGACCTCGCGCCCAAGCGGCGTTGTCAGATTGCCGATCGGCTGCTGGAAGTCGGGGTCCTCCACGGCGGGGCCGCCACGCGCGGTCGCCTCGGACGCTGCAACCGGCAACACTGTATTCAAGTCCAGCCGCTACGAGGTCTGCGCTCTCAGGCGAAGTTGACTGTAGGCTTGCTAAGATTTCCCGTCGAATTTATTCCCGATGCGCCTGAGATATGCAAATCGATTGCAATAGCAGGCAGTGAGGATCCAGAAACGAGATGCCAATCCATTTCTTTCATGTCAGACGATCATTGCAAATACTTATCCACTGTGTACTATTAAAATCGCAATAAATTCAGTCGCGTTTGCATAATTTTCACTAAAACACGTACATCTCTCTACGACGGAAGTTGCATGAGCTACACGGGGTCAACGCTTTCATTCGGCCCTCGACGAAGAACGTGTTTCATGTCAAGCTATTGCGAACGCAATTGTATTTTGCGCAAGTCATTTTTTGGTGCATAACATTTTTACCGGGAGCTATTCACAATGATCGTCATACCTAATGATAAATAGAATTTGGTTTCTGAATCCCTGCTGCACAGGAATCATGAGACCCTTCCATTGTGTCCGACTTAGATAAAGATCTAGGACTCGACCATCACGACCCCTAGCGGCCGCATGGTGTGGGATATTTGTAGGGGAAATGTTAGTATCTCCTGTCAACTTACCCTGAGAGTTAGTATAGGCGTGCTGGTCTTCCAGCAACGACCCCAAGACCGTCAGGGAAGCGCCGACTGAACTCTTTGTGGGAGGAGCCAGGAAACCATCTAGCAGATTGAACGGACGCACACAAGCGATGGGCATTGGGTGAAATAAGGCAACACTGTTACGTTCAGTTGTTCCACCAAGCCGCTATCCAGGCGGCAGTGCATGGTGTTGGTGTGTTGGACACAACACCGCCTTCTCTAGGATGCAGCGAGCACTGCACGCTGATCGACACACCGCCTTCCATAGTCTTCTAGATGCAGCGAGCATTCGACGGTTACCGTGCCCCGTGGAATTCAATTCGATTACCAGAGCCGTCTGGCATTAGCATAACAGCGTCGTGTTCTTCAGCTGTTCGACGCGACGGAAGGGAAGAGATTTATCTCAACTGTTTTACGTTGCCCGTGTTTTGCTGCTGGTGTGAGAGTAGGGGGAGAAGGAGGAGGGGGTGAAGGTGGGGAGGGGCGGGGGACACAGAAATGTGGCGCGGTAATGACACTCTACGCGAAGAATCAGGACTTCATGAAATAATGGAAGATTTTTGTTCTGTGATAGCGAACGTGTATAGCGCGAATAGAACTCAACGATGTCGATGGAGTTCAAAACTTGTTCAAAACTCGCCAAATCGTGACCGCGCTGTGCGAACAGCGACTCCGTGTTAATCGTTGGTCGGCCTGGCTTTGAATTGCAGCCGCGAGGAGGCCGAGCGTGACGCAGGGACGCCGTCCAGCGTCAGCATCCCGCATTTCACGTCTCGTTCGCTTCCAGCTCGGCGTCCCCGTGTGCCGACGCCGACGCCGACGCCGACGCCGGCGGCTCGACTCTTTCACTTTTTCACGGTGCGCCATCCGTGAAAAAATTTGCATGGAATTCGCCGGGCAAATTATCGCGCGTCGGCGATTAGCATGCGAAGCGTCCACGGGGCCGTGCGACGTGACGTAGCGTGTCACGTGACGTGAGACCGGGCCGGGCCAAAGGTCGGCCGGAAGTCGGCCAGCGCTTTATGGAAATTTAATATCAAAAATGATGTTTGCCTCGCGAGGAGGGTGCGGGGATGGACCTGGCCGGTCGGACCCGTTGCGTCACAGCATCGCGACCTTGCCCCCCCACACCCACCCCCTGCCCCCGGCCCCAAGGAGCCGCGGTGGTTACGTCACGGCAGGGAAACCTGCGCGTCTCCATTCAGCCGTGTTACCCGCGGCTTCAAGTTAATAACGCTAAAAGGCTGGCATTAGCATGCCTCGGAATTAGCCCCGCTATGGAGACTCTAGGCCCTAGCAACAGCATCGCTCACGTAGCAACCACAGACACGCACCGAGGCTCGAACACAGACCGCACACCCCTGACACCCAGAAACCCTGACACCGTGACACCCTGACACCCATGACACCCCTGATTTAATGTCGTCCTGGGATAATGAAATGTAAGCAGGGCGAGGAAAAAGCGACTCGACTCAGTGCAGCCGCGATGTCTCCTGCCCTAAAACACCGCCACTGCGAAATACGTTGTATGTCCATATAGGAGTGGTGGGGGGGGGGGGTAAAGGGGGGGCATTCTTTGCTTCCTGGTTCAAGTGATTCAGCTTTCCTCTCTAAACTAGGATCATTCTAGCAACCTCATGGACATGGACAACATCGCGCTGAGTATGTGTTTGATGGGTGACCATCATGCACGTGATCAGTTCTGTTCGGGAGAGAGGTCGGAGGGTTTGAAGTCAGTTCAACTTCACTCGCCTTGCTTATCAACCTTTCGACAGCACGGATTAGTGGAGGAATCCTGTTGTTCGAGTTGTACCGTCCTTCGGAAGGGACGTAAAGCCGGTGGTCCCATTGGTGCTTTTCGATAGGAGTAGGCTACGTGCCGGCACCGGGTTTCCCCTCCTTCCTTCTAGACTAGGTTAGGTTCATCATCACCATTTCATTCACCGACGCCATTAGACCAGTGCCAAAGGGCCAGTTGTCAAAACAGTGCGTCATTCAACACCAAAAATCAATCATCAATCAACATCATGGACAGCAAGAAGCAAGACTTTGAGTTTAAACACGAGGCATGGGTGGTCAGGGTGCACGGCGAGCAGGGGGAGTCCAGGAAGCTGCATGGAGCAGCGAGCGACCAGGAGGCCGGGACAAGGTTCATGCAACGCCAGCGTCCACAGGTGCAGCTGCCCCCTCCCCCCCAACCCCCTACACCCGGCCGCCACGACGACGTCCAGCGTCGCGACGGCGGACGTCGAGGGGACAGTTGCCGTCTGACATCTCGATCCGTCGCCTGATGGGGGGGTGGGCGGACGGGGGGGGGGGGGGTCGCGGTGGACGGCGATAATCGATGGGACGGCGGTAGCGACGCCGGCAGCTCCACGGAGACAAGTGACTGCTGCCATCACGCTGCCTGGACCCTGACCGTCGCAGCCTCGCAGGGGGGGGGGGAGTGTCCCCTCGCTGTGGGGGGTGCAGGCGAGCAGGCGGCGGCCGGGGCAGTGCAGTGCAGGGGCAGGGCAGGGGCAGGGGCAGGGGCAAGGGGGAGATAATGAAACGCAGGACAAATGGAGGCCGTCTGGAGTTCAGGCCGAGGGTCAGGGGCCGATGGGTGGGATCGTGGGGGCCAGCAAGACGGAGTACGGTGTGGCGGGGGGGGGGGGGGGGGGGGGGGTTGAAGGTAGAGCGGGAAGAAACGGGAAAGAGTTGACAGGATAAAGTGCTCGAGCTCTCTTAGCGCTCGCTGGCTTGCCGATAAAAACAACTGCCCGGCGGGCGGCGGCCAGCGAGGGGCGGCGGCGGGGGCGGCAGGGGGGGGGGGCGGCGGGGGCGGCAGGGGGGGGGGCGGCTGCTGGCTAAACGGGGCTTTGCACGACGTTAATGTCTTTCTGAGTCGGTCGACTTCCAGCTTGCCGCGAGCAAACACTTTCTTCTCGCCGGTTCCTTTCCTCCCTCGGCGCAATCGCCGTCTGCAAACTCGTTCACCGCCTTCTAGACTCACCGCCTTCTAGACTCACCGCCTTCTAGACTCACCGCCTTCTAGACTCACTGCCTTCTAGACTCACCGCCTTCTAGACTCACCACCTTCTAGACTCACTGCCTTCTAGACTCACCGCCTTCTAGACTCACCGCCTTCTAGACTCGAGGTGTGTTTCTCGAGCCAGGTTTCCTGGTTCCTCGTCGTGTCGACGCCGCGTTGAATGCAGCCCGTTGTTTAGTATTCGCCGCGTTGCGCTTCGCTAGTCTTGGAATTGATTGGAAGTTGAAGCAGCCAGTGGGTTGGGGGGGAGGATTGGGGGGGAAGCGGTGTCTCGCGCCGGACGCAGTGATTGGAAATTGTTTCGCCGTCGGGAAGCTGTGCGCGTGGACCCCACGCAGAGTTCGGTGTTTTCCCGCGTGCTCGCAACGCTCCGTTACACGGAGCGTTACACGGAGCGTTACACGGAGCTTTACACGGAGCGTTACATGGAGAGTTACACGGATGTGTGACACGAAACAGTGCGTCACCTCGTCTACATGTCGGTCCCCTGCGAGCCAGCTGAGCTTCCACGTCACGTGGATGCTCCAACAAATCCCGACGCCCGGACACATTTTGCCGCGGACCTCGAAGTGGTAATTTACCTGCCGCTCGGCCGGCGGTGTTTTATCACGCCGTCCATCACGATGAATCGACGGCACGACTCGACTAGACACGGCACGGCACGGCACGGCACGCACCTGGGTCCCAGCGCGCGGCACGGGTCACGCGTCCGGCGGACATCGAGCAGGTGTTCAGCCACCTGTCTGCCCGACGTCGCCCCGGCCCCGTGGAGCCCCCCCCCCCACCCCACTCAAACACCGCCAAGCCGTGCGTCTCAATTAGCGCCCGCCGCCCCCGCCGCCGTCGTGGGTAATTAACGACTCACGGGTGCCGTGAATCACCGCCGCCTCGCGCCATCGACGCGCGTAAATCATGCGACGGTGGGAGGGGGGGCGGGGGGGTGGAGGGGTGGTTGTTGGGGGCGGGGGGGAAGCCGCACGATGCGCCCGGTCAGCAGGACTCGCGGATTAGCGTCGACGGATTAACGCGGATCCGGGAAGCCGCGTCGAGTCAGCGCCGTCAACGCGTGGTTGATCCTCCCTCCACGCCAAAGCCTAGACCATGTCGCGTGTTTCCCCGGAAAGCTGCTGGACCATCGCTTGTTTCACTGACGGCAGAGATGCAAGTGTTGCACAGTACAGTTGGTGAACACTGGCCTGGGATCTCGAAGCGACTCTGCTGTTGCGTGGCGGCGACGCACCCCGGGTCCCGGGACGGGGGCCAGAGAATGAACGTTCGGTACGCGCCTAGGAGCTGGAGAGGTGGGTTTGGGTAAGACGGACCCAGGAAGGATACGGATATCACGCAGAGTTATTTGCAGCCCGACATTCCGGGCATGCTGTCGTCGCCAGTAACTTCCTCTAGCGGTCTTCGCTCTCCGTACAGCGCGATGGACGGTCACTCGCGCCTGGCTCTCGGCCGCACACACATCAAAGAAGCACAGAATCCTTCTCGATATCTAGAAGCCTTCTTTGCCCTGCCGAATCTGAGGGACTTCCTTAACTTACAGCTGCTACTATATAGGTAGTACTTCCAAATATTCCAGGATCAACACTTGTTTTCAAAGACAGCGATACCTATACCCACAAAAGGAAATTAATACATAATTGGACTCACCTAATTGTAGCGCCTGCGCCTGCCCGCCCATCGCGCAGCCAAAGAACAGCAGGAGCAGCAGCGAACGCAGCGGAAGCAACATGGCGGCGACAAGCTGAAACAACAGACCGTGGCCAAGTGAGGGAGGGTTTCACCCCGAACCGACGCTTCACGCAGCGCGCACCGCGCTGGGTGCGAAGCGGGCGGCTGGGAACGTGCGACGCGTTCGGTGGGACGCTGAAGCCCGTAGCACGCTGGGTGCGAGGCGGACGGCTGGGAACGTGCGACGCGTTCGGTGGGACGTTGAAGCGCGTAGCACGCTGGGTGCGAGGCGGACGGCTGGGAACGTGCGACGCGTTCGGTGGGACGTTGAAGCGCGTAGCACGCTTGGTGCGAGGCGGACGGCTGGGAACGTGCGAAGCGTTCGGTGGGACGTTGAAGCCCGTAGCACGCTGGGTGCGAAGCGGACGGCTGGGAACGTGCGACGCGTTCGGTGGGACGTTGAAGCGCGTAGCACGCTGGGTGCGAGGCGGACGGCTGGGAACGTGCGACGCGTTCGGTGGGATGTTGAAGCGCTTAGCACGCTGGGTGCGAACCCAGCGTGGGAACGTGCGACGCGTTCGGAAGGACAAAATTACAAATATCGAGTTTCGGACAGGACTCTTCATCCCTTATAAATCAAAATGATACCGACTTGAACTCATTGTGCTAATGCGTTGAAAAAGTGTGTTCCGAGCTTGAAACACAGCACTGATTGCAGTGGTTCTCCCAGATGCGAGGCTGTCAGCTTATGCTCAGCACACTGAGCCTGGCTGCTGCTGCTGCTGCTGCTGCTGCTGCTGCTGCTGCTGCTGCTGCTCACTGATTCCCAAGGCAATAGGGAAAAAGTTTTCCACGTTAGCCGCAAATTGGAGTCGAGCGTTCGAAGATATATTACCTTCGCATAATATTGTTTGCTTTGCCAAATATCATGCAGTTAATCCATCAGTTAGCACGATGTGTTTTCCGCCCATAACACGCTGTGTCTAAAGCCCCTATCACGCTGTGTTTCAAGCCCGTAGCTCGCTGTGTTTCAAGCCCGTAGCACGCTGTGTTTCAAGCCCGTAGCTCGCTGTGTTTCAAGCCCGTAGCACGCTGTGTTTCAAGCCCGTAGCACGCTGTGTTTCAAGCCAGTGGCACGCTGTGTTTCAAGCCCGTAGCGCGCTGTGCTTTAATCGAATTCTATACGGAGTCCATTTAACTTCGTGTTTTGATTTAAAAAAATACGGAGACCTTTTTGCAATGTTAACTGAAAATGTTAATGGATTATTGTTATTGTTTCTGTCCCAGCGATTTCGGATGGCACGTTGTGAGCCGCGCGCTGGAAACAACGGAGTTTGAAGATTGGCAACGCTGATATTTGCCATGGGAAATGGTGCAAGCTACGCAGATTTGCTGCAAAATGACCATTATTCACAATTTTAATCCCCCTTTGCGGCCGTGCGCGATGAGAAATCAAAGCCTTCCATTTCTACCACCCCTCTGTTTCGCTGTGATGCCGCGATGCCCAGGAATCCATCAATAGGATGTACACGCTGCCAATCGTCGAGGCTTTGGGTCTCGGTTAGGCCGGTAAAGACCCGTTAGCGTCATGGCGACCGCAGCAGGCCGGTGCAGAAGAAAGTGCGTGTCGCTTGCAACCGGAAGCTGGTAAAGTGTCGTCAATAATTGATGGCTTGCAGGCGGGCGCGCGGGGACCCGCCAATCCCAGCGCGCGGCTTGTTTTTGCCGGCGCCGTCGCTGGCAGAAACAAATGAACGTCACGCCGTCGCGGGACCGCCCGTTGACATGACATTTAACCCCGGCTGATCAGTCTAACGAGCCGTTAACATGCGGCTAGCGAGAGAAGCAAGGATTTGCTTTCAAGATTGGAGCTAAGCCCCGTCCAGTCGGTTTGTGTCTGGATGCCATGAATCTCATTTATCTTTTCCAAAGCAAGTCTGAAGAAATGTCGATGAAGGTGAAGGGAATCTGCAGTCTTGCCTCTCAGCAAGGGTAAGTAGATTGTGTAAAGCTTTATTACAACTATGCCGATTGAAGATTGTACAAAATTTAGATGCGAATATGTTTGAAAGCTTTAGAAAATATTAAAAATAACCCTTTTCCTTTAAAATACTCCGAAATGAAATCACGTCATCAGAGCCGAAATTCGTTTAGATTGAAAATAACTGCAAAAATGCTTATTGAAGTACTATTTTTTACTCACAACTGAGATCTACATGCACCGTTTTGTCCAATGGCAACTATAAGAATACCTGGAGAGTTGTTGTTTAGAAATGGTCTTCGTTAGTTCGACTTCTGCCCACAAAAAACACACAGAAAAGGTCGTACAATTATTTTCAAGGGCATTAAACGTTTATTTCGTCAACACTGGCGCATCCGCGATGGATTTAGTGGAAAATAAACAGATAAAAGAAGGAAAGACGACAGAAACAAAGTCGTCAAAGAAGAAAGAGAATTGACTTCGGCAGCATCGAGTCTAGCCGAAGATTCCATGATCTCGGTCGGCTCGTTGTGTTCAAGACCAAGAGGTTGAATGAAAGCATGAGTCCTCTGCATCTTTTCGCGGAGGGGACGCGACGTCAACGATTGGAGTCAAACCAGTCAAACTACTAAATCTCAAACAGCCGGGAAAAATAACAACAGCGTTCCTTTGTTTCGGCCAGGCTCAAGTAACAGCTTCGTGCAACACCGGTGTTGCTTGGTTAAGACGAACAACTCGAACACCGGTGTTTCTGATGCCAGCGTCGCTATGACAACTTAACACTGGTGTTGCTTGGTTAAGACGAACAACTCGAACACCAGTGTTTCTCATGCCAGCGTCGCTATGACAACTTAACACTGGTGTTGCTTGGTTAAGACGAACAACTCGAACACCAGTGTTTCTCATGCCAGCGTCGCTATGACAACACAACACCGGTGTTGCTTGGTCAAGACGAACAACTCGAACACCGGTGTTTCGACGGACAGCGTTATGACAACTCAAAACCGGTGTTTCAACAATCTGACATCCCGGCGGGATAAAGAACATAGTAATGTATATTCGAATGTCTTGCTTTTCTTTAATTCTCAAAGTTGACGATCTTTGGAAATCCGAGAAGTGAATCTTTTGAGTGTAGGTTGGGCACATCGAAATTTGCAATCCAAAGATCAGCCAGTAATTGAGATTGAGATTGCGTCAATGTCCGTTACACAGTCAGGTATTATTATCAAATGATATTTATCAAATTCATGACTCGATTTGAATACTAATTGCATAAAACAAAATATATTAACATTAAATCTAAACCTAAAAATGGTACGAAACGGAAAAAATGGTATTTAACCTAAAAATGACAAAAACAAAATACAATTATTTCTCTTTTCAAGAACCACCACCGAGTGAAATAAATAAGGAGCTCCTTGAACGGAATGAAATGGACGGCAAATTTCAAGCCTCTTGTCCAAGCAGTGAAAAACAGACAATAGGCCGATGAAGCATCGCATCTTTCAACAATTATTTATGTTCCCGCCTGTTTTGTCCCACCAACATCTTCCCTGTACCCTACCTCCCATCCCCAGCGGTCCCAACGCCCTCCTGGCCGCGTGTCGAGCTTGTCAAACGCCTCCACCGTCCCGTCCACTCACCTGTTCGCGCGTCCCGACGGCGTCCCTCACGGCGTCGGCGTCGGCGTCAGCGTCGGCGTCGTCACGTCTAAACGGCGCCGGGCGTCGAGCGCGACTGAGCGTCGAGCGGCGTCGGCACGGGCGTCGCGACGCCGCGCACGCGTCGTACACGCAAAGGTGCAGGCGAGTCTTACAAATTAGGAGGGGTGGCGGCCGGTGGTTACGTTCAAGAGAGAGCCATGTTTTAATTCCTGCCGTGTTGTTACTACAATAATGATGAGGGCAGAAAACTTTTGACGTTGTGTTTCTTAAAATCTCGCTCGTTATCCGGCAGCTTGTTTGATAGCGCGGAGCACACGGCGAGAATATGACCTATTGCACTCAGAGATAAGTGACGTCAGATGCCCACTGGACGTACTACCAGTTTGTAAAAAATATTAATTAGCTCTGCTAAATAAAAAATGAAGATTTAAGGAAATCACAACCCGAATTGCTCTACCTGGCTTTAGCGAGTGGGTATCATGACGCCATTATGATAGAATTTTGATTGAAATAGGTGTTTTAATGGCCGACGCGTGAATATTGTCCAACTGTGAACTAGCGAGTGAACTAGCGAGTGAACTAGCGAGTGAACTAGCGAGTGAAGTAGCGAGTGAAGTAGCGAGTGAACTAACTGACAGTTCCGAGGCCAAATCCCAGTCGGTCCCAGTGCGCGTCTCCCCGCAACGTCCCCCTTCCCACAGCGTTCCGCTGGCTCTAAGAACGGACTCGATTCAAATTGTTCTCCGAGACTGTTTTGCCCCCCCCCCCCCCTCCCCCCACCCCCCCAAGGCCCTTGCCACCGTGTTATGCTCGGATCGAACCCCCCGAGGGGGGAAGAGGGGGTGGTTCTGAGATGTAAGCGTCGGGCTTCAAACCACCCCGGCTGAAAATTACCCGCTTTGAGGGATGGGGGGGTTGGGGCAAGACGACGAGACGGAAATGATACAAGTCCGTGGTGGGGGGGGGGGGGGGGGGGGGGAGTCAAGGCCACCTCGCCACGCGGCGGACCGCGACAACCACACAAGACTCATAATTCGATTCTCGGACGCCGATTCCATCCTTTGCTTTGTGTAGGGAAAATTTTTCTAGATTGAGTTTTTTGAGGACGGTAATTGTCAATTTGGCAGCGCGCACCGTCACAAAGACGCCGCCGAGGGTCGTTGATTTGACCCCCCCCCCCCCCCACCAAACCGGCGCCAACACCCCCTCCCCCCCCCCTCCAAAGCCGCGGCCGCGACGTTACTGTCAACAGGTCCTAGATAAACATCTCTATCACCGGCGCCAAGATCCCAGCATCCCTCCTTCCAAGGGAAAGAAGGGGGGGGGGGGGGGGCAAGGGACTCGCGGTGATTCCAAGAAGCGCTGATCTAACCCCGACCCCCCGGAACACGTTCGTTGCTGCCAAATTAGTCCTAATCGTCCCCTAAACCTGCAGCCCCACCCCCTCGCGGGGGAGGCCCAGTACTTGCCGCAGGGGCCCCTAGTTGTAGGAGTCAGCAGTCAGCAGTCAGCAGTCAGCAGTCAGCAGTCAGCAGTCAGCAGTCAGCAAAAACAATAACCTATAATAACCTCGAAAATTCTACTTTTTGGAACCTAGGGGGTCTTTTTTTAATCTTGGTGGCCATGGTTGAAATTTTGTGGTATTATATAGGTACACCATATTCCATCCAATCAAAATGACTAATCAATTAGAAGCCAGGTATAGAGCAATTCGCGTTGTGATTTCCCTATCTTCCTTTCGTATTTAGCAGAGCTATTTTCTTAGTTTCTCAAACTGGTCGGACATCCAGTCGGTCTGACGTCATTTTCCTCCGAGTGGAAAAGGTCTATTGTACCCTGCACCCTGTACCCTGTACCCTGTACCCTGTACCCTGTACTCTGTACCGTGTACCGTGTACCCTGTACCCTGTACCCTGTACCCTGTACCCTGTACTCTGTACCGTGTAATCAGTACGCTGTAAACTGTACCTTGTACCCTGTATCCTGTACCCTGTACCCTGTACCCTCTACCCTGTACCCTGTACAATGTACCCTATACCCGGTACCCTGTACACTGTACCCTGTACCCCGTACCCTGTACTCTGTACCCTGTACCCTGTACCCGGTGCCCTGTAAACTGTACCCTGAACTCTGTACCTTGTACCCTGTACCTTGTACCATGTACCCAGTACCCTCCATCGTATACCCTATGGGGTACAATTGATCGACCCGCCCTTCGCTGCCGACGGCGCGGCGTGCAATTAGCTAATGCGTCCAGCAGCCGTGACAGGCACGACCGCCGCCGCCGCCACCGCCGCCGCCTCCGCCGCCGCAGCCGGCGCCGCCACGCAACGCGCAGCGCTCAACCATAAAATAAGGTTTCTTAGGTTCCCAGCGCGTAGCACGCTGGGTGCGAGGTGGACGGCTGGGAACGTGCGACGCGTCCGGTGGGACGTTGAAGCGCGTAGCACGCTGGATGCGAGGTGGACGGCTGGGAACGTGCGACGCGTTCGGTGGGACGTTGAAGCGCGTAGCACGCTGGATGCGAGGTGGACGGCTGGGAACGTGCGACGCGTTCGGTGGGACGTTGAAGCGCGTAGCACGCGGGGTGTGAAGCGGACGGCTTGGAACGTGCGACGCGTTCGATGGGACGTTGAAGCGCGTAGCACGCTGGGTGCGAGGCGGACGGCTGGGAACGTGCGACGCGTTCGGTGGGACGTTGAAGCGCGTAGCACGCTTGGTGCGAGGCGGACGGCTGGGAACGTGCGACGCGTTCGGTGGGACGTTGCAGCGCGTAGCACGCTGGCTGCGAGGCGGACGGTTGGGAACGTGCGACGCGTTCGGTGGGACGTTGAAGCGCGTAGCACGCTGGGTGCGAGGCGGACGGCTGGGAACGTGCGACGCGTTCGGTGGGACGTTGAAGCGCGTAGCACGCTGGGTGCGAGGCGGACGGCGGGGAACGTGCGACGTGTTCGGTGGGACGTTGAAGCGCGTAGCACGCTGGGTGCGAGGCGGACGGCTGGGAACGTGCGACGCGTTCGGTGGGACGTTGAAGTGCGTAGCACGCTGGGTGCGAGGCGGACGGCTGGGAACGTGCGACGCGTTCGGTGGGACGTTGAAGCGCGTAGCACGCTGGGTGCGAGGCGGACGGCTGGGAACGTGCGACGCGTTCGGTGGGACGTTGAAGCGCGTAGCACGCTGGGTGCGAGGCGGACGGCTGGGAACGTGCGACGCGTTCGGTGGGACGTTGAAGCGCGTAGCACGCTGGGTGCGAGGCGGACGGCTTGGAACGTGCGACGCGTTCGGTGGGACGTTGAAGCGCGTAGCACGCTGGGTGCGAGGCGGACGGCTGGGAACGTGCGACGCGTTCGGTGGGACGTTGAAGCGCGTAGCACACTGGGTGCGAGGCGGACGGCTGGGAACGTGCGACGCGTTCGGTGGGACGTTGAAGCGCGTAGCACGCTGGGTGCGAGGCGGACGGCTGGGAACGTGCGACGCGTTCGGTGGGACGTTGAAGCGCGTAGCACGCTGGGTGCGAGGCGGACGGCTGGGAACGTGCGACGCGTTCGGTGGGACGTTGAAGCGCGTAGGACGCTGGGTGCGAGGCGGACGGCTGGGAACGTGCGACGCGTTCGGTGGGAAGTTGAAGCGCGTAGCACGCTGGCTGCGAGGCGGACGGCTGGGTACGTGCGACGCGTTCGGTGGGACGTTGAAGCCCGTTGCACGCTGGCTGCGAGGCGGACGGCTGGGAACGTGCGACGGGTTCGGTGGGACGTTGAAGCGCGTAGCACGCTGGGTGCGAGGCGGACGGCTGGGAACGTGCGACGCGTTCGGTGGGACGTTGAAGCAAGTAGCACGCTGGGTGCGAGGCTGAAACAGTCGCCCGCTCTTCGCTCGGCCACGGCCCCCTGTGTGTCTGGCAGCGTCGCGACGCCGAGTTTGCAGAGCACTCGAAGTCGCGGCGCCGGGCAAACACGCGGGTTCGAACCCCAGCTCATGTTGTCCCGGGCGGCGGCTTACTCGTCTCCAAATTATCAATCAGGATTCAGGAGAGATATGCAATAAAATACAGAACGAGCTCTGCAGTTTCCACATTTGATTTGAGGGCCTGAATGGACGTTGTCGCGATTCTGAAATTTAAATATTTTCTATGAATTTCTATTCCAGTTGACGTGTGCTATCAGGAAAACGGTTATATGTTTGTATGTTTATCTTACTGTTATATGGCGCGGGTTTTTAAGAAATCTGAGCAAGAGTTATTGTTTTTACTTCCCGTATCGCGCATTGGGCAGTGCTGCCAACAAGCAAAGATGATGTTTTATTCTTTGTTCCAGCGAAGAAACCGGCCATCAGGCTGTCTCACGATGTGTCTCACGATGTGTCTCACGATGTGTCTCACGATGTGTCTCACGATGTGTCTCACGGTGTGTCTCACGCCAACCAAGAAGACGCCGACGCCGATCTCAACGACGCCGTCGTCGAAGCGATCGCTAACCAACGGCAAACATCGTCGTCCCAGAACGCCTCATCCTCGCGACGTCGCCGACGCCGACGCCGACGCCGAGTGTTGACTCGACGTCGGCGTCGGCAATTTCTCGCACCGGCAGCTCTGTGTACCCTAGCGCCGCTGGGACGCCGTTAGGGTCGGGAGGGGGGGGATGGCAAGTGGAAGGGGGGGCGCTACAGTCGGCTCCAGCGCAGGACGAAACCGACCTCGGCCAACGCCCCGATATTCGAGCCAGATACACGTGCTGATTTATTGCCCCCCAACCCCCCCCCCCTTTCCCCACCCAACGCGACCGATGCATGAAACATGATACCAATTCGCTTAAAACTCTGGCGCGCTACACGAGTTTATTATACGCGGTGTTGTGTCGTGTTGTGTCTTGCATCGAGAGGCGGCGGTGCGTCTTGGCCGGCTACCAGCGCCTTCCGACGGACCTGCCAACGTCGAACATCGACTCAATCTGCCAGATTAAACAGGGGGTGGGGGGGGGGCGTCTTCCTGGCGCCGGGGTCGACGCCGGGCTTGCTGCTGCAAACCAAGTACGTCAAACAACATGACACCATCCTGCGTCGCTGATTCTTAACCTTGAAACGTGGCCTTGAAATAGAGGTTGATTTCCGCATGGTCCTTCTACTAGTAGGCACGGCCACTTGGATTCACTGCCTTCTACGCTAGCAGCAGGATCGTAGGCACGGCCACTTGGATTCACTGCCTTCTAGGCTAGCAGCAGGATCGTAGGCACGGCCACTTGGATTCACTGCCTTCTAGGCTAGCAGCAGGATCGTAGGCCACTTGGAATTCACTGCCTTCTAGGCTTGCAGCAGTAGGAATTCACCGCCATCTAGGCTTGCAGCAGGAATGAAGGCACGGCCACTTGGAATTCACTGCCTTCTAGGCTTGCAGCAGGATCGTAGGCCACTTGGAAGTCACCGCCTTCTAGGCTTGCAGCAGTAGGAAGTCACCGCCATCTAGGGTGCAGCAGGATCGCTGCACGCTTCGCACGCTTCCCTGACGGCGTCCCCCCTCCCTTCCTCCTCCCCCCACCCCAAAGGCGGGCGACTCGCGTCTCCAGACGTCGGTGTTTGCCTGGACACAATGCGCCGCGCTGTTTCAACATAATTAAGCGGCTTTGAGGGGGCGGTGAGCCGGCGTCCCGCGGGGGACCGGCGGGGGGCGGGGGCGGAGGGTCGGGGAGACGTCTCATTCCGGCGCGGGCTCGTCATCTCGATGGCCGTGTTAACGCCGAGCGAAACAAACGCCGCCGTCGCCGTCGCATCGATCGGCCGGGCCGCAGCGTGCAACGCGTGCAACAAGGACGGAACGCGCCGGCCGGCGGCGGGAGTGAGCGAGACGCGGCGACGATTCGCGACACTTTGCATGACAATGGGTCGCGCTCGTCTCGCTGGTGCCGTGCCGTGCCGTGCCGTGCCGTGCCGTGCCGTGCCGTGCCGAGCCGTGCCGTGCCGAGCCGTGCCGTGCCGTGCCGTGCCGTGCCGTGCCGTGCCGTGCCGTGCCGTGCCGTGCCGTGCCGTGCCGTGCCGTGCCGTGCCGTGCCGTGCCGTGCCGTGCCGTGCCGTGCCGTGCCGTGCCGTGCCGTGCCGTGCCGTGCCGTGCCGTGCCGTGCCGTGCCGTGCCGTGCCGTGCCGTGCCGTGCCGTGCCGTGCCGTGCCGTGCCGTGCCGTGCCGTGCCGTGCCGTGCCGTGCCGTGCCGTGCCGTGACGCGCTAATCATAGGTCAGCAACAAGTGGTCACGTGACTGGATCCGTCTCATCTCCCTATCGGTCTCCCAGCCGGCGCCGGTGCGTGCTATCTCTTAACCCCCCGCCAACCCCACCTCCGCCACCCCCAAACCACCCCTCCCTCGCCAGTCACGCCAGCCGACGGGCAAACAGCTCACAGATCCACGCAGCCTCCTGTGTCCTGTGTCCCGTGTCCCGTGTCCCGTGTCCCGTGTCCCGTGTCCCTGCACATGATCAGTTCTGTTCGAGTGAGAGGTTGGAAGGTTTGAAGTTAGTACGAAAACTTCACTCGCCTTGCTTATCAACCTCTCGACAGCACGGATTAGTGGAGGAATCCTGTTGTTCGAGTTGTTCCGTCCTTCGGAAGGGACGTAAAGCCGGTGGTCCCCTCGGTGCTTTTCGACAGGAGTAGGCTATACGTGCTGGCACCGGGTTTCCCCTCCTCCCTTCTAGGCTAGGTTAGGTACATCGTCACCATTTCATTCACCGACGCCATTAGACCAGTGCCAAAGGGCCAGTTGTCAAAACAGTGCGTCGTTAAACACCAATCATCATTCAATCCTCCGTTCAGCGGCTCTCTTTCTCAGATGTACGTCCCAGCCCGGCGCGCGCTGTGTTCGTTATGTGGGAGGCGTTTCACCGGCTTGCTTCGTCCCACGCTCCCCTCGAAGGCAAGCCGGAGCGTCGGGAAGGCCGTGTGTCTGAAAGTTGAGGGATCGACTTGCCGTGGAGAGATGAGGAGTATGGTCCACGGACCAGTGAGGGGGAGTTGGGGGTTGGGGGAGGCTGAAAAGAAACCATCGTCGCGGCCGATGCCGATGTCGATATCCGGTGAATACGCGTCATCAATCACGGCCTCGTGTACCCGCGACGCCGGCCGCCGCCTCGCCGTGGGAGCGAGCGAGAGGGCACGCTACGGCCGGCCATTAGCGCGAGCAAGAGAGTAATTCGCTGCTCGCCGGGTGGGCGTTGGGGGGGGGGGGGGCATCTAGCACGCGGTGGTTTCTCCGATCAAGACGCCTGCAGCCCACCGTGATGCCGATCAGGGGTTGTTTGGGGGTTGGGTGTTGGGTAGGGGGGTAGGGTGGTCACCTTTATCCCCGAGTCCGGCGGACTCAAGCAAACAACACGTGGCGGTGAGTAGCGAGTGCAGTGGAACTGCGTTTACACTTTCTGTTGAAAATAGTTGTTTTTGTTAAGGTTTGTTTGTTTGTTTGTTTGTTTGTATTGTTTGTCTGTTGGTGCAATTCATGGCAGGCGCATTTACCGCGTTGCATTTATAGTTTGGGGAAACCTTGGAAGTCGTAGAAACTGTTACCTTCTGTTTTCTGTGCGTGCGGCTAGGTTATGGTTAATATCGTGTATAATATGTATGTCTGTCCATAGGAAAATAGCTTCAAATTGAAAAACTTTTCTTAAAAATCTGTATTTTTCAAAGCACTTAGGTTAGGAGTGTAGTTTGTAATTTGTCGCATCTTTCTAAGCTTTTTTTACAATTAATTTATATAGAATAGATATTTTCGAAGATTGTTCAACCAGTTCAACCCATCCTGGCAAAACGCGTAAAATGAGCTTTTTACAGTCCAAGAAATATTGCATGAACTACAAGGTTCCGGGTAATATCCCTTAGGGTTGGTATTACAACTTAGAGTTGAGATGAGGGCTGCTTAAACTCTCAGATTATACGTTAGGCTGTAAAATGCATTCTGCTCAACTCCAAATAAACTTCCATCTCTGAGTTGCTTGACTCGAAGTCTTCACTCAAAGTAAAGTTGTAATACTGGCCCTCGGAATTGTGGAAAACATAAACAGTATGAAGCGCGATCAATGATTTCACTTCAATCATTAATTAGCGATATCACTTGATCCGCGATGCCTGCTTCACTGCCAGTCGGATTCCGACGCAGCGTGGAAAGAACTCTCTCTGTTTTCTCGACAGAGACATCGTGTGCACTGCCACCTCGATAATTCACAGCAACCTCGATAATTCACTGGCCAAGATCGCCTCCCCACGGGCCAGGAAGGGGGGGGGGGGTGGTGGGTGATGGGGGTGGGTGGATGTAGCGACGTCATCGACTTGGAGAGGCCTGCTGCTAAGTGTTTCCCTGATGGCGACACTTGAAACCCGGTCGCCATCGGGAATCGAACCCAGGGTCCGAACACCCCCCCCCCCCCCCCACCCTCACCCCTATCTACGGGGACAACACCATTCTTTATCCAGCTTCGCGAAGCTCGTGTTTTTCCGACGGCTGAGTTGACGCACGAAGCTTGTAACGACCGCGTTTTGGATGAGCGCTGATTGAAGAAAAGCTGTAGGCAAATTTGCTTCAAATTTTGATAATTTGACATTTTGAAATTTTGTACATTATGGCAACAACAAACGGGAACAGGTTATGAAAGCTCCATTTTCTGATCGCGCAGTTTGCTGACATATACTGTCAACATATACTGTCAACATATACTGTCAACATATACTGTCAACATATACTGTCAACATATACTGTCAACATATACTGTCAATATATACTATCAACATGTACTGTCAATATATACTGTCAACATATACTGTCAACATATACTGTCAGAAAGTATTCGGTTGGCAAAAAAATACTACTTGATAAAGTAATGTTTTGAACATGAACGCAACAAATCATGCAACGTGCCAAATTCAATAACAAAACAGTATTGTTTCTCGTCGCTTGAAGTCAAACTTGGCTCCATATTATCTTGCCGGCGACAGCGTAGCCCACAATCTAAGACGCCAACTTGTAATCGCCAAGTTTGTAATCTCACCCACCATCCTAGATAATTGACTTGAAAACCACGACAGAGCGGTGGCTTTCCTGAGTCTTTGCTGAAACCACCCCCTTCATCAAAGTGTCGACGTAGCTCCAGCCGCCTGCTGCCTCGAGGGGATGAAATCCCTCGCGACGACACAATCATAAAACCGCAACGCAGCCTCGTGTTTCAATGGCCACCTCGCGCCACAACAAGTGTCTGCAAACCGCCGCCGCCGCCGCTGCCGAGCCCTTTCAACGCCTCCCCCCTCGCCGACCGAGGCGTCGTCGCGGCTCGATCCGCGGCCCCGCGACTCCACGACTCGATCACTCATCCGACGTCGCGACGCCGCCGAGACCGCAGCGTCGCGACGCGCCTAACGATGTGGCGGCGGTTATGACGCAGACTTCCGGTGTCTCGTCGCCAGAGAGAGAGAGAGAGAGGTGGGAGAGAGATGGGAGATAGAGATAGAGATAGTGGGGGAGAGAGTCACGCAACACCGTATCGCGTTGTCTCCAGGCGACGTCCACGCTAGCACGGCCTGTCTGATAGCAAGCCGGCGATGGCCGGTAGCGATAGCTTACACCGGACGCAAACAAAACACTCGAGATTACCGGCACCTCTTAGCGCCGCTGCGCACGCCGTTACGTCATCGTCGAGAGGGGAGAGATGAGGTGAGAGACCGCCGTGTTGCGCGCTGGGGCCTCGGGCCTTGGGGCCTCGGAGCCTCGGGGCCTCGGAGCGAGGTACAAGGTAACCGGAAGCGCAAGGCTCGACTCAGCGTGGGAGGCAACGCGGCAACGTCAGGAGCCCCAAAGCGGCGTGACGATGGTGTAGGTGAAGACCCAGATTTTCCCCATCCGTTGCACCCTGATGCTTCACTTGCTGCCAGCCAGTCGACCGCGCTGGCCAAGGGCCCTGGGGGTCAATTCACGAAGCAGAGTTAACGAGAATTAGCGAGAATTAGGCAGAGTTAACCGAATGGACAATTCTCGTACGTAATTCCCGCTAAAACCTGGGTGTAAATTTAGACCTACTAGGTAGGGGGTTTAGGCGGTGGTAACTCTCAAGGTCAACGATTTGAGAGCTGTATCAGTGTCAAATATTGTCGACTTCGTCCAAATTTCGCACTGTTTTATATCCTCTCAATTAGCTGTTGGTTTTTCTGAAGTGTTAATAGTGTTTTATTAATGATTATCATAATGGTTTTAGCACAGATATAAGTTTTAGTGTTTTCTTCGTTTAATTGTTTGTTGGCGAGCAGTACATTGGCCAGATGAGTAAAATCGAAATATGTCAATTTTAACTTTCATTACTTGGTTTACACAACTTATCAGTATTATTTTAAATTTTAGTTGTAAACTGTTATTATTATTACTAAACATTAGATCAATCAATGATGCGTTATACTTATATTATATCTTTAGTTAAAATTTTAATTTATCCAATGAATCTGACAGTTCAAATGTCAAAACTGATTATTATTGGAAAAAAACACGCTAAATACAAACACATCTATTATATTTCTGCAAACCATGTCATTATCGAGGTAAATTATTCCATAGAATATGGCGAAATTAGCTTTGGCGTTTATTAAATGTCGAAAATAAAATGTATCCTTGGCTTCTTCTTGCTTTTGACATTTGTGTCAAAGGCCTAAACTGAGCGAAAAATATGTTTTAAGATAATGCGCCCTCTCGAAAAAGATTCTTTTTGCGTCAAACGACAGAAGGCGGCAGTTTTTTTTAAATATTCAGCCGCAAAATAAATGGAACAGAGCCTCTGATTGGTAGATTAACTTTACGACGGTGGGCGGGCCTTAGACTCTAAAACCGTGCTAATTCTGTTTCGTGAATTGTCACAGGAGTAAATTTAAAACCAGGGTCTATCGAGGTTTTAGCTACACCCGGTATTAGCGAGAGTTAAGGAAATGTACGTGAATTGACCCCCTGAAGGCTTGCTCTGTGCGCCCGGCTGTGGGGTGCTAGCGGCGAGTGCTACCCTTGAGCAGCAGCGCTCTGTGTCCGGCTCGAACGCAATGTCGAGGACAGCGGTCAAGCATTGCAGCACGATGCGAGCACGGGGTGCCGCCGACAACCGGCCCGTTACTCATCGGCATCCTCTCAACGCCTTCCCCCCCCCCCCACACCCTCGCACTGCACTCGACGGCGTGCTCAAGTGTTCGGCGTAAGACGCGTCAGGGGTTTCCGAGCCCGTGACTTGCAATCCGCTGCAATCTGCAATCCGCTGCAATCTGCAATCTCTGCGATAAGACGCGGCCGATATAAGGCGGCGTCGGTGGCCGCAGCGGCAAGTAAACCGTGTCATCTCCGACGCCGACATCATGACTTTCGGTGAGTGCTGGCTTCGTCTTCGTGTAGCTGTCATCTGTCTCGCGCATGCTCGCGCTCCGCACTGGCGCCGGCGACTTTCTCGGGCGAGCGCCAGGCACAAAAAAACTAACTGCGCCCCCAAATCTTGGTCTTGTGTCAGCAGTGCTGCCATAGTAACCATGTGTCACTCTGTGGCATCCATGGTTCGAATATCTATTGCAAAATTGTACCCGTACCGTGAGTTGGACCTGGATCATTCACCTTACCGGGGCTTATAATTACCATAGAGAAAGCATGTGACATTTTGATTTTCTTATATTAAGATTGTTAGAAGAATATTAAGGCTTTTTCCATTTATTTTGTGTGCATGTAACAATTAATTGCTATTTAGCTCGAAATTCGAATCTACTCCAGCCCCAAGGTCCAACTGTCGGATCAAGTGATGAAATGTAAGCCAAGTGGGGATGAAGTCACGCGTATCACTTCTTAAACACGAGAGTGCATCCTCGCGTGGAGTGCCTCAAGGTTTCACCGCCGGCCCCGGCCGTGTTTCAGACGCTGTGCTGTTCGGCGTGCTGTTGTGCGCGTGCGCGAGCGCGTGCGCGGCTGCCGAGCCAGACTGCAGCTCCGGCGCCGAGTTCCTGCCGCACCCCACGGACTGTGGCCTGTTCATCGCCTGCCAGGACGGCGAGCCGGTGGTCGAGGCGTGTCCCGAAGGCCTCTGGTACGTCGCGTCGCACGATCTGGGTCACCGCCCCAAAGCTCTTTTAGGTCGCGCAGCGTCGCGTAGCGTTGAGGTTATCGAAGGAATCAGAGCTGATAGCAGAGCTGTTGCGTTGCAGTTTGTTAGGTCTCCACCCTAGACATGACAAGTTTTAAGTAGGAGCACATGCACGGGGTCTGTCAATCAGCATTTCTATCAAGCTGAGCGTACGTTTGCAGAGCTCAGGGGTTGTTTTTGCGTTCGATGGTCGGTTAAACGAGCACGTCGTCATCTTCAGGTGGATTATTTCACAAATAAGACACCCACACAGTTTCGCTCGACGAAATTCTCTGTTCGATCCAAGCCTAAAAAAGCAATCACAGTATAGCTCACACGCTGAATATCTACATTTAATAACACCCCTGAGCGGTTGGTGTGTTTTCAGATCACAAAAATGAATAAATGTTTGTGTTTAAATTTTGCTCCCAACGTTTGATTTTTTATGAATAGAAAAACAGTTGCTCGACCGCCTGTCAACCGAAGGCACCCATACTCAACGGCAGTTTAAATATCACAGACACCCACGCATTCGCACCTTCGAGCAAGGCTAGGTTGGGATAACTTCGAGCAAGGCTAGGCTGGGATAACTTCGAGCAAGGCTAGGTTGGGATAACTTCGAGCAAGGCTAGGTTGGGATAACTTCGAGCAAGGCTAGATTGGGATACCTTCTAGCAAGGCTAGATTGGGATACGCAACATCACGTTTAGCGGCCCGATAGCTTTGTAATAAATGGCTACCGCGCCGAGTCTTGATCGACAAGTTTCAGATTTTATGACCGCGCGGACTGATTGCGACGGTAACACATTCATATAAACTTAACAAACACATCTAAACAGTGCGACAATTACTGCAGTGCATGGCTCTTTTTACAAGGAATGTAACTTAGTATACATTACAGTTGGTATCACGTTTTAGTACTTTCGTTGAAGATGCAAAGCTATTGCATAAACTCTGGAAGCTGCAAACTGCAGCCACCCCGCCTCCGACACCCAACAAGTGACCAGCACGTGACTCCGCCTCCCCTTCCCTCCGGTCACCAGGTGGAACCCGACGACGTCGCAGTGCGACTGGCCGGACGCGTCCTTCTGCACGCCCGGCTCGACCTCCTCGACGGCGACCTCCGAGACGACCAGCGCCGGCTCGTCGACGGCGTCCACGTCGGGCACCACCATCGACTCGCCCTGCATCGGCAACCTCCCCGAGTTCTTCCCGCACCCCACGGACTGCACGCTGTTCTACAAGTGCTACCAGGGCGAGGCGGTGCTGGAGTCCTGTCCGCCCGGCCTTTGGTGGCACCAGAGCATGGGGGCGTGCGACTGGCCCGACGAATCGTTCTGCACGCCCGGGTCCACCACGACCACCAGCTCCACGGGTGAGTGTCGCCATCGGCCAAAGGCATCGGCTGCTTGCTTTCACATTACTACTAGCCTGGACATTACTCCAAGCTTGTCTGGACATTACTCCAAGCTAGCCTGGACATTACTCCTAGCTTGGACATTTCTCCTCATGGACATAACTCCTCTTAGACATTACTCCTCCTAGACATTACTCCTAGCAAGCATAATATTACTCCTTTTTTGCCTGAAATCACGTCTAGCCAAGATATCCTCGGCTAGACATGGCAGCAATTTCTTCCCTGGCTGTGTGAATGGATAAAATGTTTCGCCAGCGGAAGCACTTTGCAGTTTGGGTGCGTTTCAAAAGTTCCTGCGGCCGGCGTGCATCGAGCGAACCGAGCGCCTAAAGTTCCCAGGGGAGTGCCAAGAAATGCGGGGAAAAATGAACGAGATCGTAGAACAGATCATAAAGCTGTAAATAGTGAGACAAAGGCTGCGATCGGAGGAGCAAGTCAGCAAGGCCGTGTTTCTGCCGCAGGCTCGACGCCGACGCCGGCCGGGCCCGACATGCCCTGCCCCGACGCCGACGCCGACGCCGACGCCCTGGCCGACGCCGTCAGATACCCGCACATGACGGAGTGCGGCGTCTACTACCTTTGCGTCGGCGGCGGCCCCGTGCTCTACGCGTGTCCGCCGGTGCGTATACCCTCATCAACGCCCTCCCTGTATGGGTGACGGCCACCTGCAACGCTGTGTTCTTGAATCGGATCAAACGACTAACGATCTGCTTCACACAAACAAATGACAAGCAAATGACAGCTTGTTAATTCGGCTTCCACCCCCCCCCCCTCCCCTATGACTTAGCCGTTGATCAAATCAACAAGTCGTTGAAACAATGGGTAAAGCCAGCGCCTAAATCTGGTCGATTTCCTTCTGCCACCACCGCCACCTTGCATCAGGCGCGGATTGAAACTGAGAAGTCTCGCTGGCCGATCGCTGTAACACTTCGCTCCTTAGTTCACCACCAGCCCGGTGACGTGGACGTGAAGGGGAAGGGGGAGATTATGGGGTAGTGGGTTTGGGGGGGGTGGTAATAATAAAGCCGGTCAAAGCCGGCTCTAGCGCACGCCATTCCGTCAGGCTCGATAAACACGCTGCTGATATTACATCCCTGCGTAGCCCGCCCCAACCCCCATCACCCACCCCCAGAACCCCCAACCCCCGGCCGATCTTTTGTCTCAAGCCAAGTCATTATTTGCTGCAATCTGGTCTTCATTAGAAAAAAACTTGTTGGCTGCGTCCCGGCTTCTAAGAAACTCCTACAACCCCCGTCCACCCCACCCCCTGCCGAGATGCTAAACGAGCTTTGCGCGCATCTTCCGCATGGAATTAGCCGCCGCCGCCGACCGCCGCGCGCGCTGCAGTCGCCGCCGGAAGCCGTCGCCGCGGCGCAAGCAGACATTAAATTAATGGTCGGTTTTATCACTCGGTTCGCTGCGCTTGCCACGGGTTCGAGCCCCGGGTTCCAGCCCCAGCTTGAAACCCTGCAACCTCCCAGCAGACACAGAACAATTCGAACAGCAGGATTCCTCCACTGATCCGTGCTGTCGACAGGTTGACAAGCAAGCCGAGTGAAGCTGTTGATAAGAGGGTTTGAAACTGGTGCAGCAGCTTCACTCGCCTTGCTTGTCAAGTTGTCAACCTCTCGACAGCACGGATCGGTGGCGAAATCCTGCATTTCGAGTTGTTCTGTGTCTGCTGGGAGGTTGCAGGGTTTCAAGCCGATGCAACAACTTCACTCGCCTTGCTTGTCAACCTCTCGACAGCACGGATCAGTATGAGGAATCCTGCAGTTCGAGTTGTTCTGTGTCTGCTGGGAGGTTGCAGGGTTTCAAGCCGGTGAGGCTATGATTTGTACGGACACCCATCCATTGCCCCACCAAATGGCGTGTTGCTTAACGTTCTGTGCACCAAGACCCGACATCAGTGACGTGCTTCAACAGTGACGTTGCAAGAACTCCTGAGAACCACCAGTGGCGCACCGTGACGCGTGTCTTGACCCTCTGCTTTCAGGGCGAGGAGTTCGACCCGCTGATCCGCCACTGCGCGCCAGTGGCGACGGCCGGGTGCAGCCAGTGCCCCGCGGAGCCCACCAGTGGCGTGGTGGTGCGACTTTCGCACGAGTCACAGTGCCACTTGTACTACCGGTGCGAGGACACCACGCCTGCGCTTTACCAGTGCCAGCTCGACCACCACTTCAGCCGCTTCGACAGACAGTGTCATCCGCAGGACGAGGCCTTCTGCCGCCTCTAGAGGCCACCTCCTTGGCCACCTCCTTGGCCACCTCCTTGGCCACCTCCTTGGCCACCTCCTTGGCCACCTCCTTGGCCACCTCCTAGCATAGAGCTCCTTCCCCGGGCGCCATCAGGCCCTGAAGAGGGCCATTCTTGCATCTTAGAATTAGGTTCATCCCTTGCTGTTGGAATCTAAGCGCCAAGGTCACACTCAACTTGTGGTGGTGCATTTCCGATGCGAAAAAAATCCATGCGGAATAAATTAAAAGCTGCAATAAAAGCTGAGAGAAGAAGAGATAAAAAATTCTTGTTCATGATCGACCGTTAGCAGGTGCCTTGGGATGATCGTCAGATAAGAAAATCAAATTTAGAAGTCCCCTGTGGTCCCGGTGTCCCTTGTCCCCGGACCCTGGACCCCGGACCCCGGACCCCGAGATGAGGGCCGCACCCCTGAGTGTCAATCACGTGACCGTGCCTTGCATCTGAGTGCTGGTCCCGATCCCTGGAGCTCTTCTGCCCGCCGTTAGCTCGCTGCACTTTACGACCCTCCATGCCTGCTGCCCGATTCAGCCAGCGTCGGCAAGTAGCTCCCCTCGCCTCCCCTTGGCCACCCCTCGGCGTCCCCTCGGCGTCCTCTCGGCGTCCCCTCGGCGTCCCCTCGGCGTCGACCACGGCGGCCATGGGAATACTGGACTATTGGAGGTGGCTGGATTCGAGGAGGGATTGACTCCCGCCTCGACCGCAGAGTCAACGACAGCTTGTTATTACGCGATACGATATTGCGTGTGGCGCAATGCGATAGCCATTTAATGTTATTGTTATGGTGACTGATAATAAAACAGCGGCGTGCAATGTTTTTGTAAGAACTGAATTGAGTATTTGATAAATAAACTTGATGTCATCGCGGACGCATCGTGTTTTCCTACGCCTGTGTTTTTGAGCACTTGAAAATCGTTCCCCCGCCGCCCTCCAGGTTGCTCCGTGACGGCGCATGCCCGGGGTGGCAGTGGCGGACCGTGCGGTCTGCTGCAACCTGCTGATGTGTTGACGCGTGGCACGTCGGTGCGCCGCTGTTCCGTCGGTCTTCCACGTGTGTCTTAAAGCCACTTGAACGATCGAACAGGGAGGTGCTAACTCGCATGCAATGACAGCTCTAGCTGGCCGTGTTAACTGCAGCCTGCTGATCTGATCACGTCACGCCTGCAGCCTGCAATGTGGTGACGTACGTAGCGGACACCGCCAGCCCCGTCCATGGCGCGTAGTTGCCGGCCGCACGCAGAGACCACTTGATGCTCGGACAAACACTCGTAATCCACCAATCATAGGCCGCCGACCCGACGCCGACCCGACGCCGACCCGACGCCGACCCGACGCCCACTCGACGGTCAAGTCGCTCCTCGCAGAACTCGCCGACCGCTGCCAGGGTCGATGACGAGCAGAGAACGCCCGGACTCAGAGGGTGGTCACCTCTGGCATTAAGCGCCCTTGAGGCTCCGAATGTAAAACATGCGTCCCGTGTTCATTCAAGAAGAACGTGTATTTCTCAACGCACCCAAAAATTGAAGTTGGTATCAAACTCTGACACAAGACCAGAACGAAAAATATAAAGTATAACAAGAACTTTACATGAAAGCGGAAAGATACCCGCATCGGATCCAACTCTAATCAGCGGCAGCAGCATCGCACATAATGTCAGCCGGGTTGTTCAGCAGACGGATTGCACGTCCGCCTCGCGCAGAGCGTCGCGATGCTTTGTGACCGCGGACAGCTGGGAAACGTGTTGAATGAGATGCTACACCCGAGCCAGCCGCGATGACACATGCTACGCGGCGCCGGGAATTGGGTCAGTCGGTGACCGGAATCGAACCCGCGACCCGCGCTTTCAGGACGCGAAGAAAGGGCGACGCCGAGGAACAATGCAGACACTTGCCGGCTGCTGGTGAATGAACGCGCGCCGCAAGCCCCGGGGCAGAAGGCCGTGGTCGCCGCGGAGATGCTAAGAAGCGGCGAGGTTGAAGCGCGTATAGCACGCTGGTCGCGAAGCGGACGGCTGGGAACGTGCGACGCGTTCGGTGGGACGTTGAAGCGCGTAGCACGCTTTGTGCGAGGCGGACGGCTGGGAACGTGCGACGCGTTCGGTGAGACGTTGAAGCGCGTAGCACGCTGGCTGCGAGGCTGACGGCTGGGAACGTGCGACGCGTTCGGTGGGACGTTGAAGCGCGTAGCACGCTGGGTGCGAGGAGGACAGCTGGGAACGTGCGACGCGTTCGGTGGGACGTTGAAGCGCGTAGCACGCTGGGTGCGAGGCAAACGGCTGGGAACGTGCGACGCATTCGGTGGGACGTTGAAGCGTGTAGCACGCTTTGTGCGAGGCGGACGGCTGGGAACGTGCGACGTGTTCGGTGGGACGTTGAAGCGCGTAGCACGCTGGGTGCGAGGCGGACGGCTGGGAACGTGCGACGCGTTCGGTGGGACGTTGAAGCGCGTAGCATGCTGGGTGCTAGGCACATAGCACATGTAATCGGCCACTCTCGCTCAATGCAGTGCTCTCTGCATTTGATGAATTTATTGTTGTTGTCTTGACAGCAATTGCTGACTGCGGCGAAGAGAGGAAGATTATCAACACAAACAAGTGCACATCGAGGTGTAATCGCAGCTAGCACCGCGCAACTGTTGCGTCCATACAAGGAATGTTATACACTACACATGTGTGGATTGTATCAATGCACGAAGGTTGGAATGCGTGTTTTGATTTACAATAGCCGGCTTTTGTGTGACTGGTTCGAATTCGAATACAACTGAATTCTGATGTCATTGTGAATCCCCGTAGTTGAGGATAAGATGCCTTTATATTCAGCAAATAAGGGCATAAGGTTGGGTGAGTCGAGAGGAATTCGACCCATTTTGAACCCGATCATGAGTAGGCCGTAAATATTCGACAATTTGAAACACTGCAATTAGGCTGTTGGCTTTATCCTATCACAGAGTTATTTTCGTTCAGTTTCATTATATCATTTGAACTAATTTATCCCACATTGTCAGTAATGTAGCAATTTAAAAATATATTTCGGAGACAAAGCCTAAACTTGAAGTCTCTGTCTTGCATCGCTGCTAGCAAAACATAACACCTCGGACAGGTTAAGCAACAGCCGAGTCAGCACTGTCCCACGGAGTGCTGACCGCGCTAGCTAGCCGCCGTGTTGTCATAACAGACCGCGCCGCGCGCTGACGCCAGCAAATGTCAGTATGACGGTCTGTCAGTCTGTCAGTCTGTCGTCGCAACGCGGGGACGCCGTCGACGCTCTGCTCGCTTCGAAGGTGAGTCGACACAAGGGGCAGGTCTGCAGGGAAGGTAGCAGCTGTCAAGACCCTGCGCCCCGGGCTGCAGCGCCCCAGGAGCCAGCGCACCGGCGAACACCATGCCTTCTGCACGCGTTGACACTCTTGTCGGGAGGACGGCCCCGAGGTCAGGTTGGGGGTGCATGGTAACGGGGTGCAGACAGGAGAGCTGGGTGCTAGGTGCTCGGTGCTCGGTGCTAGGTGCTAGGTGCTAGGTGCTCGGTGCTAGGTGCTAGGTGCTAGGTGCTAGGTGCTGAGTGCTCGGTGCTCGGTGCTCGGTGCTCGGTGCTCGGTGCTCGGTGCTAGGTGCTCGGTGCTAGGTGCTCGTTGCTAGGTGCTCGGTGCTAGGATGCTAGGTGCTAGGTGCTGGGTGCTAGGTGCTCGGTGCTGGGTGCTAGGATGCTAGGTGCTAGGTGCCAGGTGCTCGGTGCTCGGTGCTCGGTGCTCGGTGCTCGGTGCTAGGATGCTAGGTGCTAGGTGCTGGATGCTAGGTGCTCGGTGCTGCTAGGTGCAAGGTGCTAGGTGCTGGGTGCTAGGTGCTCGGTGCTGCTAGGTGCAAGGTGCTAGGTGCTCGGTGCTCGGTGCTAGGTGCTCGGTGCTAGGATGCTAGGTGCTAGGTGCTGGAGGCTAGGTGCTCGGTGCTGCTAGGTGCAAGGTGCTAGGTGCTGGGTGCTAGGATGCTAGGTGCTAGGTGCCAGGTGCTCGGTGCTCGGTGCTCGGTGCTCGGTGCTCGGTGCTAGGATGCTAGGTGCTAGGTGCTGGATGCTAGGTGCTCGGTGCTAGGTGCTAGGTGCTAGGTGCTAGGTGCTAGATGCTCGGTGCTCGGTGCTAGGTGCTTGGTGCTAGGTGCTCGGTGTTCGGTGCTAGGTGCTAGGTGCTTGGTGCTCGGTGCTAGGTGCTAGGTGCTCGGTGCTCGGTGTTCGGTGCTCGGTGCTAGGTGCTAGGTGCTCGGTGCTAGGTGCTAGATGAACAGGAGAATGGCCAACTCCGCTGTTCTCGGGTATCAGCCGGCTTTCTTCTACCCCATCGGAGTAAGGCCCGACCATACTATCGAGGTTTCGCCTCTGCGTGCCCGAGACGGGGGACTTCGGGGGACATCGGGAAACACCGGGGAATATTCGGCCGGATATCGGGCTACCTGGGATGCTGCTCCCGGGGTGGAAGCGGGTTGGGAAGGAATAGGGGGGAGGGGGGCTAATGGCCGGGGGTGGAGCACGACACGGCCCGGCGGAAGCGTGTAACCAGCGCGGCGACATCCGGTGCGGGCGACCGGCCAAACTTTCCTCCCCCGCCGCCCCCGACGCCGCCCCCGCCGCCGCCCCTAGCCGCGATAAATCCAGCAAGGTCTTGACGGCCGGGGAACCGCGGCAAAACGCCCCCACCTGCCGCCTCTGCGACGGTTTCACGACTGGAAGAGATCTTCACTCTAACTGTTTTGATCTGTTCAAAATGGCCGAATATAAACCTATAGTGCTAAAAGTTTATCTATGCAGGTTTGCGTTGTGACGTTCTGCAATCAGAGCCTGAGTCTTTCACTGCGTTGGCTGCGCTATACATATTTTTATTATTATTATGTTGAGCTCAGTTCATCGTTTCCAATCTTTATTATTATTTATTTTTCGGAAAGCACAGTGCATCGTACACGTAGCATCCGCTGGCAGTGGGAACAGAGCAAAGCCACGTAACAAAATGTGCCCCACTTGCCAGAAACCTAACCTAGCCTAGCAGAGAGGAGGGGAAACCCGGTGCCGGCAAGTAGCCTACTCCTGACGAAAAGCACCGAGGGGACCACTGGTTTTACGTCCCTTCCTAAGGACGGTACAACTCGAACAACAGGATTCCTCCACTAATCCGTGCTGTCGAGAGGTTGATAAGCAAAGCGAGTGAAGTTTTTGTACTAACTTCAACTCTCCAACCTCTCTACCGAACAGAACAGATCATGAGCATGATGGTCACCCATCAAACACCTAACTCAGCGCGATGTTGCTTAACTTCGGTTATCTCACGAGAACCGGTGTTTCCAACATGCCAAACCAATCGGTTCACCCTTCACCCTTCACTGTAACCAACCCGGCGCTAGTAAAGCCACAGCGCAACGCTCCACTGCAAACAACCCGGCTCTAGTAAAGCCACAGCGCAACACCCCACTGTAACCAACCCGGCGCTAGTAAAGCCACAGCGCAACGCTGGCAATGGCAGACATCGCGACTGATCGATGCCTTCCTTCAACGCGATACAGCATCAGTTGAAGCACAGCCTTGTTGAAGTGTTGACGTGATGACGTGTTGACGTGTTGACGGGTTTGGAGCGGCGCCTGTCACTTGTTGATTTAGCTCCAGCGAATGTCTGTGAAGGGGTGAGGGGGGAGGGGATTCAACAAGTAGATTAGCGCGTCCAGTGGATCTCCCCATCCCCCACCTCCCATCCCCACCACCCATCCCCCAGCAACGCGTGCTACACATCGCGAAAGTTCGGCACTCTTCTAGCAGCTGCGAGGCGAGGAAATAACTTTTAGAAAATGCTGCCCCATTTCCGGTCGAGACGTCCGCCAGGCCGAGATATCCGGCGAATATCTCATTTGCATCGGAGTCGAGCTTTCGCACTCAGTTCTCAGAAAGTAGGTTTCAGAACCCAGAGCTAGATAAATTCGTTGCATGTTCGGAGATTTTATATTTTTAGAAACAAAGTACCCATTTCAAAATTGTATCCGTATCGCGATTTGCACCTGGATCTTTCACCTTGCAGGGGTTAAACATTGCCAATGCTGCTTCACGGACAACCGACTTACGAAGAGAACGAAATAGTTAATAGTATTTAGTATATTTATTTAGAATAAATACCATTTGAGTTGTTGAGCACCATAGAGACAGGACTATGAATTTACTTATGAAGGCGGTGAATCGTGACGCTATGCATGCAACCACACACCAACAACTCGGCTAACCCCGATTATGACGTTATACGCGCTGCATGCACATGGCACAGTAAGGATCCGGGATCGACTCCCGGTACGGAAACTTGTTTCTAATTTACACTCTCGTCTGTAACAATCCATGCGTCAGCGTGTTTTAACCCCGCCGAGTCCGCGCTTGCGCCTAGCGAGCAGCGCGCATTGTCTGCAGCGGTGGGTCACGCCGTGGTCCAGATCGCACCGGAGGACGGCTGCTGCCACAATGGTGCTCATGGCCCCCCCACCCACCCCACCCCACACAAGGAAGACACTTGCTACACGGCCACGCTGATGTCGTCGCCATGGCCGACTTCCGCGCAACCCGCTAACCGGCGGTTGCTAACGTGCGGTTGCTAACGTGCGGTTGCCAGGCGACGGTTGCCAGGCAATGACTCGGCATCGGCTGATCGCAGGTCGGGCCGTGCAGACAATGCGACATTGTCCGTCGCGGCCCCGCGCCGTGCGTTTCCAAGCCGCCGTGACGCGTTGCGTAGCGAACACGCGTGGCGGCGTGCGCTAACGCCGACGCGTGCCCCGGGGGGCTGCGGGAATCTAGGTGCTTGCCACGGGGTCCGAAGCTCCATTCACGCCCCCCCCCCCCCCAACCTCCCCCACCGGCCCATTGGCGTCACAATGACATCGGCCGGGTGCGTGGGAACTCAGCGGCACAGTTCCTCTTGCTCTGAATTTGTGGATTTGCTTATTGCGACCGAAATATGTCTGTTTTGGGGCCGGCAAACCCCGAGCGCTGACGGTGACGGTGCTTTGGACAGCCGCGACGCTAAATTTAGAGCACGGCGTGGTGTGATGTGGGGGGGGGGGGGGGGGGCACCCGGTGTCCCTCGACCCCGTGGCTGCCGCGGCTGGGTATTCATGAGGCGGTGACCCGGGCCATTGTCAGAAAGCGCGAGTCACCGCGGTTCCCGTCGAGTCGCCCGCCATCCGTCCTGTCGCCGCCGCCAGTCTTCTGCAGTCTTCGCGCGGCCAGGCACACGGCGGCTGCTCGCTCCGTCAACCTCCGTCAACCACCATCACCCTCCGACGGCTCCATCGGCTCCGGTCTACAGCTAGTGGCGCAGGGTTAGAAGCTAGCGCGGTTCCGGCGACTATCGGGGTTCAGAGATCCGTTTCCGCCAAGCTCCACAGGTAGGGGACAGAGTGTGTCGCGTTGCCTGCAGCAACTTCTGCAGGATTCTGTGCATCAACCAGCAGTGACTTTCAGTGTCTCCAAGTGTCATCAAGGTATTGGCGAATCATAAGCATTAGTGTCTTCAGCCATAGATCTAGAAAGCTGTGAAAAAGTCTAGCGCTTCGCGTTCGTTCGGTGTCAATGGCAATGTGTGTGAAGATGTCCAGGAAGCGGTGTCGACGCTCCACGTTCATGGTGCTTCGAATGATGTCTGTGTCTCGCACCGTCTCAAGAAGGCGCTGGTCAGGGTGTGTTGAGGAAGTCTTAGGGAAGCCGTGCGTTCAGCAATGAAAGCTGACCTTTGGCGTGACCCTCGGTTCCAGATGGCGTACATCAGCGTCAACGACACCGACTACTCCGGCCTGGGGGACGGGGTCAAGAGGTTCATGGCGGCAAACAGTGGTTCGTATTCTCAGGATGGTCGGTAGCACCCCGATTCATTCACACGGCAGCCTTATCTCGCCTCGCTGTCGCCGAAATATTTTTCAGAAAACCAGATTAAATTACAGGATATTAAATGCTAAGCTACTAAACACACGCGTTTCCCGACGTTTGGCAAAGATAAGCTGCCTGCTTTATCAATGGTCTAAGCTTAGGTCCCAGATAAACCCAAAAATCGAACTTAAGAGCCACAAATTGTCCTAAAAGCCTCTCTCTAATAATAATATAGAAAAAAGGCAACAGTTGTTTGAAATGCAATATGTGCAGCACGTGATCAACGCTAGCATGACAGGAACGCCGGTATTCGTGTTGCTTGCTACTAGCTAGCGGTAAGTCGCTAGAGTTAAGCAACATCGCCGCGTGGCACGGCTCGGATGGGCGACCGTGACGTCGGGATCTAACGCGTTGTCCACCGTGCACGCAGACCCGCGCACCAACGAGTGGTTCCTGGTGAAGGAGTGGCCGCTGCCGCTGCTCGCCATCCTCGTCGCCTACGTCGTCTTCTGCACGCGCATCGGCCCGAAAATGATGCGCACGCGCCCCGCGTTCGAGCTGCGCAACACTCTGCTGGTCTACAACGCGTTCAACGTGCTCATCTCAATCTTCCTGGTCCACGAGGTGGGTTCCTGGTCGTCCCGGTCTGCTAATGCTGGTCACAGCCTGCTATTGCTGGTCACAGCCTGCTATTGCTGGTCACAGCCTGCTATTGCTGGTCACAGCCTGCTATTGCTGGTCACAGCCTGCTATTGCTGGTCACAGCCTGCTAATGCTGGTCACAGCCTGCTAATGCTGGTCACAGCCTGCTATTGCTGGTCACAGCCTGCTAATGCTGGTCCCACGATCCCCCAGCGCGAAGCATCATGAAAATATAGTAATATTTTTAAACTCAAATTCTTAATAATGAATACACAAGCTGCTCGCCATAGGATATTTTATATTTCCCAGAACAATGTCAGCCAATTGCGTTAAGAAATCGGGCAAAAGCGAATTAGTGTCTGAGGTATGTCGCTGCCCGCACATGGAGTGGCGGAGGGTTCGGAGGAAGGGCGGAGTTTATAACGCGACGGTGGCGCTGTTCTAGACGCTGCAGAGCGGCTGGTGGCGGGACTACAGCCTGCGCTGCCAACCCGTCGACTACAGCGACAGCCCCAAGGCCGTGCGGGTAAGTCGCGAACTAAAATACAGCCAGGAATCTCCGGCAGTTTGTACTCGTGGGCAATATCCCCGAGTGCGAAGTAGGAACTGTTTGCAACCGCGACTAAACTGAGAAACGTACTAACGAGGTTACTTGTACCGCGTGCCTCTGTTTTCTGCATTCAACTGTTTGAGACATTCACTCCGTGGGTTGAACGAGCGTCGCATTCAATTCAATTTCTCTGATAAAAAAAAATAACGGGCTTGAAACACAGCGTGCTACGTGCTTGAAACATAGCGTGCTACGGGCTTGAAACACAGTGTGCAACGTGATTGAAACATAGCGTGCTACGTGATTGAAACACAGCGTGCTACGGGCTTGAAACACAGCGTGCTACGTGATTGAAACACAGCGTGCTACGAGCTTGAAACACTGCGTGCTACGGGCTTGAAACACAGCGTGCTCTGGGCTTGAAACACAGCGTGCTATACGGGCTTGAAACACAGCGTGCTACAAGCTTGAAACACAGCGTGCATACGGGTTTGAAACCCAGCGTGCTACGGGCTTACAACACAGTGTGCTACGGGCTAGAAACACAGAGTGCTACGGGCTTGAAACACAGTGTGCTACGAGCTTGAAACACAGCGTGCTACGGGCTTGAAACACAGTGTGCTACGAGCTTGAAACACAGCGTGCTACGGGCTTGAAACACAGTGTGCTACGGGCTTGTAACACAGCGTGCTACGGGCTTGAAACACAGTGTGCTACGAGCTTGAAACACAGCGTGCTACGGGCTTGAAACACAGTGAGCTACGGGCTTGTAACACAGCGTGCTACGGGCTTGAAACACAGCGTGCTACGGGCTTGAAACACAGCGTGCTACGGGCTTGAAACACAGCGTGCTACGGGTTTGAAACACAGCGTGCTACGGGTTTGAAACACAGCGTGCTACGGGCTTGAAACACAGCGTGTTACGGGCTGGAAACACAGCGTGCTACGGGCTTGAAACGCAGCGTGCTACGGGCTGCAAACACAGCGTGCTACGGAATTGTAACACAGCGTGCTACGGAATTGTATCACAGCGATCTCTATTCCTATCTGGATAATGATAAGTCTGTTTTTCTTTACTACACCAATAGAGCGGTGTTTTGTCGCGGAGTTTGTACCGGGTGCCCACCGCGATTGCCGGTGGGGTACGACAATGAACACAAACAAACAAAACAAGGAGAACAAAGCAGAGCGAATTCTACCGCGATAAGCGCCAGGTAGTAGCCAAGGCCGTGACACGGTCGGTATCAACAACCGCGTAGGCAATTAACCCGGCTAGAGTTCATGCGCATTTCATGGTCCCCGTTGCACTACTTACCCCAGCCCGGCTCTGCTCTCTGCGTCGTCGGCGTCGTCTGCGTCGTCGGCATCGTCGTCGGCGTCGTCGGCGTTGTCTGCGTCGTCGGCGTCGTCGTCGGCGTCGTCTGCTTCTTCTTCTGCGTCGCCGACGGTGTGAGGGGGGGGGGGGGAGGTTTTTCGCTCACTCGTCACCGACTTTTATCGCGACTGCGAATGTGCACATCTCGTGGATGTTACTCGCATGTTTATATCTCTAGCATGCGTTCCTCTCGGCGTCCAGAGGCAGACTGCTGATACCACAAGCCCCGACCTAGCTACTGATAAGTCTAAACTGGTTTGGTGGCTTTGGGAGTCGGGCGGGATGCGGGATTCCAGGGGCTACGAGCCAGGGCTGCTTCTGGATGAGGAAGGTCTGAGACAAAATCTTGTGTTGCAGATGGCGCGCGCCGTGTGGCTGTACTACATGTGCAAGCTGCTGGAGCTACTGGAGACTGTGTTCTTCGTGCTGCGCAAGAAGCAGTCGCAGGTGTCGTTCCTCCACCTCTACCACCACCTGGTGATGGCCGGCGGCACGTGGTTTGTGCTCAAGTTCGCGGCGGGTGCGTATAGAGCCGCTTTAGGGCAGGACTTGTGCCATCTGGATGGGAACGAAAATATCAAGTCAACGATACTTCATTTTTGTAAAGTTGTGCGAGTGTTTTTTTTTTCACACACGGTTGCCTCACGACCTTGAGCGTCTTTAAATCGGAGAACCGTTGTCAGAAATAAATACCTACACTTTATTTTTCGTCCATCTCTCGTCCCAATTTTCTCTTCAAGTGGATTCCACAGTTTGTGTCCGCGTTAAGATAATATAATCAGAAAATTATTCCGTACGTCACCTTCGACTTATTAGATCTATCCTGTACACACGACTGTTATTTTCTTTTGGATACAGACTTCTATGTAATCAACCAAACTACCATTCTCATATCCTTCCTCACAATTTTTAACATCTATTCACTTTCTTTTACTCCCTATTCTAAAATTCACACATTTCGCATTCCATTTCTTTTCATATCAAGCAAATCATGCTGATTATTTCCTTCTTGTAGCTTCCACCCAGTTTCCACCACGCCATCTTTGTCCACTGTCGAAGCCTGCTGCTGGTCCAGAACGCAGCTAACGCCACCTTGGCCTATGTCTTTGCAGGCGGCCACACGACGTTCGGGATGCCGATCAACGCGTTCGTCCACGCGGTAATGTACACCTACTACCTGCTGGCAGCCGCCGGGCCGCGCTACCAACGCTTCCTCTGGTGGAAGCGCTACCTCACGCGTCTGCAGCTGGTACGTTATAGCATAGCATCGCTAGCAAGTGTCTCACCAGGCTGTAGGATGCAGGACACTCTGCCTGCAAACATCTCACCAGGCTGTAGGATGCAGGACACTCTGCCAGCAAACATCTCATCCAGGTTGTAGGATGCAGGACACTCGGCCAGCAAACATCTCACCAGGCTGTAGGATGCAGGACACTCTGCCAGCAAACATCTCACCAGGCCGTAGGATGCAGGACACTCTGCCAGCAAACATCTCACCAGGCTGTAGGATGCAGGACACGCTGCCAGCAAACATCTCACCAGGCTGTAGGATGCAGGACACTCTGCCAGCAAACATCTCACCAGGCTGTAGGATGCAGAACACTCTGCCAGCAAACATCTCACCAGGCTGTAGGATGCAGGACACTCTGCCAGCGAACATCCCACCAGGCTGTAGAATGCAACACACTCGGCCAGCAAACATCTCACCAGGCTGTAGGATGCAGGACACTCGGCCAGCAAACATCTCACCAGGCTGTAGGATGCAGGACACTCTGCCAGCAAATATCTCACCAGGCTGTAGGATGCAGGACACTCTGCCAGCAAACATCTCACTAGGCTGTAGGATGCAGGACACGCTGCCAGCGAACATCCCACCAGGCTGTAGAATGCAACACACTCGGCCAGCAAACATCTCACCAGGCTGTAGGATGCAGGACACTCGGCCAGCAAACATCTCACCAGGCTGTAGGATGCAGGACACTCTGCCAGCAAATATCTCACCAGGCTGTAGGATGCAGGACACTCTGCCAGCAAACATCTCACTAGGCTGTAGGATGCAGGACACGCTGCCAGAAAACATCTCACCAGGCTGTAGGATGCAGGAAACTCTGCCAGCAAACATCTCACCAGGCTGTAGGACGCGATATGTCTCACCTCACCTACTGCTGCTTGCTACTGCTCACTCATGTGTACCACAACGCCATTTTCTTGTCGACGCAGGCGCAGTTCGTGGCGGTGTTCGTTCACCAGGCGCAGGTGTTCTTCATCGACTGCGACTTCCCGAAGACCGTGGCGATCGCCATGTCGGCCAACGTCGTCTGCCTCTTCTTCCTCTTCGGCACGTTCTACATGAAGACCTATCTGCACGACAAGAAGATCAAGGAACAATAGCCGGCCCGCTATCAGCACGACGCCCTGGCTGCCTGCATGACGCCCTGGCTGTCGGCATGACGCCTTGGCTCTCATCATGACGCCCTGGCTGTCTACATGATGTTGCTCTTTGGCCGATGTTTGTAATGGCTGCAACTAGCGAGTGTTTCGTAAATCTAATCTTGACCCACGTCAGCGACGCGACGCGACGCTAGCAAGCCCGACCGCGTCATGGGAGGCGTCATCGGGGAAAATGGTGTAAAATTTTCAAAAAAGAAACCACTTGTTTTCATTCCAGTCCCCATTGTAATTCCTACATGCAGGACATTGTGATTTTCTGAAACAAGAGCAGTGATATTAAGTAATGTAGTGGTTGCTTCGGTTGCTTGCTATTGTAGACACCATTACCCTCCTTGTAACCTTGGACAGCGCCCTGCACTACGAAATCGCCGGCATCGGTAGGTTTGCTGCTACAACAAACGACTCAATGCATTGTATCACAGAGTGCCGCCTGCTTTGTGATACACACATATTTATCTATTTTATGTCGAATAAAACAAATTGCCGTCGTCCACGAAGTGTTTTTTCTTTTTCTTCCTTCGCCTTCGTCGCCGTCGCCGTGATGCAAATCACGGCGACGGGGGTCGTGGGAATTCGCGCGCTGCGTCGCAGGCGTCGCGAGCGTCGCGGCGCCGTGACTTGCTTCGCTTGTCGCACGGCGGGCAACAATGCGCCGGTTGCCAAGCAGCGCACGTCCCCCACCCACCCCACCCTCCCACCGGGGGCGTCGAGCTGGCCGTTTCCGAATCACATCCCCCCCCCAACGCCCACCGCCCACCCACACCGATGTCAGACGCGAGCCGGTGTACATTACGAATCATTTCGCCATTAACGAGAGAACAAGCGAGGGTTGCAACCCCCTTCTCCCCGCGCTCCGTGCGTCCCCCACCCACCTAGCCGCCTGCACGGCCCCCACGAGCAGAGGGTTAATCGATCCCGCCAAGATTTACCCCTGCGTCGTGAGGAGGCCGCGTTGCTACAAGCAACCCCCGGGTACAGTGCATCCGCTAAAAGATGCGCCCATAGATTCGAGCACCTCGACGCAGGACGGAAGCATGTGTACAGGTCGAAGCGCGCGCCCGGCGCGGAGGGAACGTGCAACGTGCAACGTGCAACGTGCAACGTGCAACGTGCAACGTGCAACGCTCTCGGTTCAACTCACAACATCAGCAAACAGTTTTCTAACCGCTTCGAGCGTAATTTGTTAAAAGAATCTGCCAGCGAAAGTATGATGAAAAAGCAAAAATAAAATCCCGGCAAGAAAACAATTGTGGTCGCGGCGGCGGCGATCTACAAGTCTGAGCGCTCGCTCGGAGCGACCGCTGAAACAACAGGGTGCGCCGAACTGGTCGGCCCGACGGCAGGGGCGTTTGTTCGCCTTGCTTTACAGTACATTCACAAGCAGAGGAGACTTGCAGGAAGCTACACAGTTTGTACGGGTGCTGTGCTTCCAATTGCTTGCTCTGCTGCCAAGGACCAGCAAGATGGCTGCTATGGCGGCGAAAGTTCACGAAACAACGGCAACTCGTTCCCCGTCCCGTCACGGTCCCATAAATCTGCAGATCGCGTCCCGGCCGCCGCGACGGACCGTGCAGCCCGAACAGGCGCGCGGCGGCCGCGCGACGAACTAAAACACCCGTCGCTGTCGCCGCGATCTGTCACGAAGTTTGCCGAAGCGGCGGGCGTGACGCGCGCGCCGCCCCCGGGGACGCGGCGAACTAATGCCGGCATTTCGCGGTCCAGCGCGCGTCGCAGCCTCCTGGACCCCGGGGACCACCGCCGCCACCACGTCGTCTTCTTGGCGAACCGATGGAAAGTAATGGCCGCCGCCGCGGACACACACGGCCGTCTTGATAAACTTGATCGAGACCCGGCTGTGCGACGTGACACGCGCGCTTTGTCAGCCAGCGTCTCGGGGGCCGTGCTCAGAGCACGCGCTCGGAAACAAATGGCGACGCGGCGTGTTAATCAGCAGGGCGTCGGGTGGTGTTGGGGGGGGGGGGGAGGGGGAGCGTGGGCCGATCACGGCGGGGTGGGCACCGAACAGCATCCTGCAATAAACATCATCTCTCTCCGGCGCCACGGGCCGCGGCACGGCCGATGTGAACTCTCGCATGTGTTCGCAGCTCACAGCCTCCCGCATCCGCCAAGCCGTGACCTGGCGTGGTGGGGGGAGGGGGAAGGGGGCAGGCGGCGGAGCGGGGGGGAAATTGGATAAAAATTGTGATTGTTTTTCCAATCTTGTTCGATCTCGCTGCGTGCCCCCCTCCATCGCGTCTCCCGCTCCCCCACCCCCTTCCGCCCTCGTAATCCCATCCCCCGGCCGTGCGAAGATTGCTTCTTTTAGGCGTCGGCGTCGGCGTCGGCGTCGCGGCGGATCACGGCTCGAGACGTCGACGGCGTCCCGACGCCGATTCCTGTCAACGCTTGACGCTGGCCTCGCAGAGAGAGAGAGAGAGAGAGAGAGAGAGAGAGAGAGAGAGAGAGGAGGCGGAAAACAAAAACACGCGAGAAAAAATACAAGCGCTCGAGAGCGACTGAGTGGAGACACGGCCACGGAGACGCGGAGACGCAGCGACACCGAGACTTGGAGACGACGCAAGCTGCGGTTGATTCTGGGCCGTGTTCCAGACAGCGTGTGCTGGAAGTCGGGGGCAGTAACTCATCGCCGGTCCGAGCGGCGCTGTCTGAATCCACCCTCTAAGCCGCTGCTGCAGTCTCGGTCTCCTCA